>JANPWX010019566.1:482177-635461 GCA_024734555.1 Trochalopteron elliotii
TGGCTAATCTAACGTGCCCATGGAGGGAGCCGGCGAGCGCCGAGTGCCGCCCCCGCCGCGCAGCCTCGGCTCGCAGGGGAGAGTGCGTCCCTGCCGGCTGCCAGGGGAAACCGCCAGCAGCAGCGGAAGAAAGGAAAGCCCAGGAAGGCTTGAAAAATGCTGTGTAACGATGAGCAGGAAGTGCTCGGCCTCACCCCCGCCCCTCGTCCCCCCCGTGGAGCGGCTCTGTCTGACGCGGCGCTTTGCTCACCTTACGAGAAAGGGGCCTGGTGTTGCTCGTAATGCAGGCAGAGCGGGGCTGGAAGGCGGGAATAAATCACGGGAATTTTTTATTCTTTTTGCTTTTTTTCCCTTGTTGTTTTTCTTCCCAACACCAAAAGCACGGAGTGGCCCCGATTCTCTGTGGCATGCGGGCTTTTCTGCAGCGCGGAAGGCTCAGCGACGCCAGCGGTGCTTGCCCGGGGTAAACACTGACCGTCTCCCGTAGCTCCCTTCATGGAGGGACTCAGCCAGGACCAGAAAGACTCCTCACGGAAACAGCTCAGCCTTCCCATCCGAGGGGACTCTGTGATGAAACCTTAAGTTCCCATCTAGTTCAATTTTCTGTGTTTTGGAGATCTTCTTTGTTTCATCACATGCTGCACCACTGCCCACTCCACAGTGCAGAACAGATCTGCCACAGCCCTACTCTCCTTCTGTTTGGCTGGTGGGATTTAATGGACTCTGGAGGTTGGTGACTCCAGCCCTCACTGCACGGGACACCGGAAAGGTTAGGTTTTGGGATATTGGTGCCGGATGTGTCACAAATGGGCTGTTTCTGCAGGTTTTAGCAGATGGGTTGCCAGCCTGTGAAAAGTTTGCTCTGGAATACAGCCGAGCAGAGGATGGGAAGACTTAGTGCAGGTCCTGGATAAAAAATACAGTTCTTCCTTAAAAAGAAAACAAAACACAGTTTGTCTTGGATACAGTACCAACCCATCCCAACAGGATGTGCCTTCATATGTTGCTTTGCTTGTGGGGGAAACTGTGTAAGTAATTTTTTATTTTGGAAGTTTATCAAGTGTGTGGCATACTACAGCAGCAGAACTAGTAACCTCTTTTCTGGCCCTGTGGTTGCATACCCTTTGCTCAACCTTAATTGCACCACACCAGGCCACCTCCTGTCTAGCTCTTTCCAGACCGGATAGGTTTTGTCTGCCAAAAACACTTTGGATGCTACTCTCCCTGCTTCTTCCCCTGCCTGTTAGATAAGCATCCCCTTTTTTTCTTTGGTAGCATCACTAGAGAAGCCAGGATGCCTGTGGGTGAGAAGCAGGACCTTGAAAGCTTGGTGGTTTCTGTTGGCTTTCATTTTTTTTTTCTAGCTTCCTCCCGCTGGTCCCTGCTGCCCTTCTGTGTGTGCCCTGTGGCTGACAGACACAGCTAGTACTGTGCTACTTTGGGGAGGTGCAGCTGCTGCTGCTGGCTCAAGAGAAAGTAGGAAAGCAGGAAAGTAGTTCCTCATCAGCTAAGGCACCTTGCTGTACAACCTGCTGCCTGGCAGGATAAAATTATAAGAAGCCCAGACTACCTTCAATGCTCCAGTTCAGCCAAGCATCATGTGGTTCTTGCAGAAGCCAGTGCAAGCAAAGGCAGGAAACAACCCACCCAGATAATAAATTCGTAGAAACCAACAGCTTTCTATAGGCCAGTGTGGGTGAGTAAACCCTTTCGAAACTAGGAGAGGTGCCTTCCTCCTCAGCTGCCATGTGTGGCCACTTGCCTCCTGTTGTGCTCACGGTCAAGTACAGACTTAGGCATACAACAGTTTGAAGTCCAAAACATTGCTGTAGGATTGTTGTATGAATGCCTAAAATAACAGGACAGTAATATGATGTGATATATGTGATCTGTGCTTGATTCTTAGACTGTAGTAATTACTATCATGACAGTACATAGTAAAAATGGTACAGAGGAATGTGTGTCCTCTAAATAGGGAAGAAAATCTACACACCTAGAAAAACACACCACTTTCTTTTCTTTTTTTTAAGTGTAGAATGTCTCATTGTTTAGCTCAACAATGCTGTAGCTGTCCCATGCACACAATCACTCAACCGACTACTCAACAGGGCCTCAGCTCCTCATGTGTGCTCACTCCCACCCACCTTCCTCACAACCACAAGTGCAATGCATTTCTCTCCCCCAGGCTGCCGGAGAGTGGATGTTAAAAATATGCAAATTGACTGTGGAAAAGTTGGAAATCACGTGAATTTCATGTTTCAGCAGACTGCTATGTGATGTGTCATGCCCAGGAGTCACTGGGTAGGATGGTAGCCAGTAGATGGCTCTTGGCAAATGCGGGGTGGCAGGGGACCAGGAAGCACGTAAAGACACTCAGGAAGTGTGTTCGCTTCATTCTGAAGGTCAGAAAATGTGGCCTGAGGAGGGACAGAGTGGAAAGGCAATGTATGCTTCAAAAATCATTCCCTAGATAGTTTCTCTTGCAAGAGACATAGACAAATGCCTGAGCCACCTATGCACTGTAAGTATGTATTTGCCACACTCCTTGGATATGTGGAAAAAGTGTGGGAGAGAAAATCAGCAGGTCTAGATTTAGGTGCCCTCAAGAGAATTAATCAGTACCACTTAGGTGTAGGCCAATAAAAGAGGCCAAAGAAGTGTAGGCCAGAGAGCTCATGGTATGCCATAGTCCTCACAAATATCCAGGTGGGAATTCAGTTTATCTTATTTTAGTTACCTTTAAAGCTCCTGTGATGGAAGGCATCTTTTCTTTTTTTGGACTTTGCTTGTGCTGCTTTCTGTCACCTGTTAGGTGAAAGCAACATGGGCCAGCAGTAGGGAAGAGCTTCACCCAGACCTGGAGGTGAACTCAGGGTGTGCTCAGGGTCAGACATGCAGTAGGTTTGGGATGCTGAGCAACTTACAGTTTCAGTTCTTTCTGAGCTGCTGGGAGAGGTGGGAAGCAGGGCAGGAAGGGTGGGTAGCAGTAATCCCTGACAGGATGACCAATGAGGCAGGTTGTAAATCATGGTGTCCATCTGGATGAATGAGCCAGAGCTGTGACACATGATCCCGGTGTGATGCCCCCCCAGTTCCATGTGGCTTTCCAGATCTGTTTACCTGTCTGTAGTTTAAAGGCTTTGAAGCCATGAATCTGCTTTTGAGGGCTTGCTTTTGTCTTTTCTTTTTTGTGTGCCAGTGCATGTTGGTAGACAGAGGAAGTGCCATGGAGTGTTGGGACCCAAGGTGTAGGCTGCAGGTCTGCGGCTGGACCTCCTGACCGTGGCGTTGTAAAGCATTAACCAACAAAAAACCTGCTCTTGGCAGGCTTTGGACTCTGGCACACAATAGTCACTCATGTTCCATTTCCTCACTGACATGCAATGGAGAGTGAGAAAACATGAAAATAGGAGGGAAAAAGAAGAGGAAGAACAAAGGAAATGGAAAAGGAAAAGGAAAAAAAGGAGCAGGAAATCAGATCCAGAGATCCAGCAGCTTGTGCTAACTTCTCACAAGTTAACCTGTCCAAGCTCTCATGAGCATATCTAAGACAAATTTCTGTCTCCTAAAACCACTATTTAATCTCCCAACCTCTCAAACGTGTCATTCAGTAGAAGGCACAGCTACAAGGATAATAGTACTACAGACATGGCACAGATGGTCAGTCATGTGCAACATTGAGAAATGGTGCATCCAGTTTTAGAAATGAGGAAGCTGCTAGTGGCAGCAACTCCAGCCATAGTGACGTCAGATTTTACCATAGGAGAGCCAGGTTATTTGCCAGTGTCTCACAACAGAAATTTAGAGTGTAACACCTGGCCCTGACAACACAACAGAGCAGCAACCTTTAGTTGCACTTTCCTTTTCCTTCCAGCCTGCTCTTGTGGAAGATTTTGCTTTTGTTACTGACCTATTAAAGGTGCAATAAATGTTTAATAATTGGATAGGTGTGCTTGGTGTTGTGCCAGCATAAGTCACAGAGAAAACAGGCTTCTTTCTCTCTCCCAGGCTGATGCACTGCAGATGTCATTTCCCAGAATCTTTTGAATGCTTTATGCAGCATGTTTGGTTAAAACTGAGAGGAGAAGTTGAGTAAAATATGAGGGAAAAAAAAGAGGAATAAAGATCTTGGCCGCAGTTCATCTCCCCTTCCCATGGGGGGATGTTGGTTAACAAAGCACTTCTGGCAATCTAGAAAACATCCATTTTACTTTCTTTGCACTCATTTTTGCTTTGTTTTCAGTAAGCTCTTTGTAAGCTCTTTAGTAAGCTCTTAGAAAAGAATTTCAAAACACTCCAGAGCTGATGAAGCTGCTACTTTTGGAACTTGTATTAGAAGGAACCTGTTTTTCTTTTTCAAAAAAAGATTCTGTGAGCTCACCTGGGTTTATGGCATGTTCTGGGTCTCCAGAAAGGAAGGCACCCTGACATGAAGTCTGCGAACGTGGGAACGCTTATCTGCACTCTCTGATATCAGGACATTTCAGGTCTTATGTCAAGACAAACACATGTTGTGTATTTGCCTTAAGTGTCTCCAACTCAGTCACCTCCTCCATGCTCACAGCCTCTCTTCTTCCTTGGGTAGCAGAGCAGGCTGGAGCAAGCAGACCTGCATTTTTCCTATGTGACATGTTGTGTCTTATTTTTTTTTTTCTGGAGAACTGCATCTTTTTTTTAGAGGATCCTTCATTTTGCTAGGGAATGCTGCGGAATCTATCTGTGCCAGATGTCTCCTGCTGCTACTCAGGAGCAAGACTCTTTGGGGAGCAGGTGGGTATTACAAAGAAGGCTCTTGACCTTGAGGACAGCAGAGGACAAAGAGGAAAAGAGAATTTCAAGGCTGTGCCTAAGCATGAAGCTGAAATTTAGTACTTTGTGGTTGCTTGTGCTTTTGCTGGGTATCTGCAAAATGGGGGACCAAGAGACTCCTGGAGTGGAGATGAGATATTTTTGCTTTTTTGGGACATGTGCGTTTTCACAGCTTTTTGTCTAGGGGACAGTATCTGCTGATTTGGCCTGATCATAGGCAGACACTGGTGTTTCAGGACAGTTGAAGATACACATGTGCAGATGTCTTTGAGGAAGCAGGTCATGCGGAGTAAATGTGTACATGGTGTCTACGTAGAGGACAAAATGATTGGTGTGTGTTTTGGTTCCAGGTGTGGTGGGTTGACCTTGGCTGGCCACCAAAGCCACTCTATCACTCCCCCTTCTGAACTGCACAGGGGGGAGAAATTATAACAAGTCTTGTGGGTTGAGTTAAGGACAGACCACTGTTACTGTCATAGGCAAAATAGCCTCAGCTTGGGGAACTTAATGTATTGCCAGTTAAAATCACAAATAGGATAATGAGAAATAGGAACAAACCTTAAAACACCTTTTCCCACCCCTCCATTCTTTCTGGCACAACTTCACTGCTGATTTTCTTTACCTCCTAGCCCAGTGGCACAGGAGGATGGAGAATGTGGGCTGAGTCAGTTCCTCACACATTGTCTCTGCCACTCCTCCCTCTGCAGGACAGCACTAACACTCCCCCCCTGGGTGGGAGATACCGTGGGGTGCCTCCCATGGGAGACAGCCCTCCATGAATTTTTTCAGTGTGGTTTCTTCCCATGGGCAGCAGTTCTTCATGAACTGCTTCAGTGTTGGTCCCTTGCTTGGGGTGCCATTCATCAGGCACAGGCTGCTCCAGCCATGGTCCCCTGGGAGGGTCAGAAATCCTGCCAGCAAACCTGTGACAGTACAGGCTCGTCTCTCCATGGGTCCATTGGTTCTGCCAGAAGCCTGTTTTAGAATGAGCTTCCCATGGGGTCTCAGCCTCCCTTGGGTGTCCCCTTGCTCTGGGCATGAAGTCCTCCACATACTGCAGGTTCTGTAGGTTCTGCTCTACAAGGAACTCCCATGGGCTGCAGTGGCAGAGACTGCTACATTGTGGTCTTTACTAAAGACTGCAGAGGAGTCTCTGCTCTGGTGTCTGGAGCACCTCCTCCCCCTTCTCCTTCACTGACCTTGGTGTCTTCTTAAATCTCTTACTCCAGACATGCTAGCACCTTTGCTGATGGGCTCATGTTTGGCCAGTGGTAGGTGCATCTTGGAGCTGGTTGGCACTGGCTCCATTTAATATGGGGGCAAGCTTCTAGCAGCTTCTCACAGAAGCCACCTCTGCAGGCTCCCTGTTACCAAAACTTTCACACATAATTCCCATTCACCAGAGATTTGGTCCAGTGCTTTTCATTTAGAATTTATCTGAAATACCTTAGTTCCTGGAAATGACCAATGTGTATATTTCACCAGAGATGGGTTTGCTCATTGTTGTGTGGGCAGGACCCTTTTCATCAGAGAGTTTCCAGGAAATTAGCAGAGCTCAGCCAGTTTCCACTAGCACAATTTGCTAGTGGTTTTCTTCATATTAAATGCAGGTTTGTGAATGAAATACACTGCGTTTGTGTGTTACCAGTAAACTAACACTCATATTTGTGTTAAAAGTATCGACATCACACACGGGTGCTTTGTTAGGTAATGGCGAGAAGTTGCAATCTGTAATTATCTTTAGCTACCTTCTCAAATCTTGTTCACAGACCAAAAAAAGTCCCTATGCACCTGAGGTAGGCTCCTGTGGTTCTGAAGTGTTTGTTCTGACTGCCACCATTCAGGTGTCCTTGCATCAAGCCTGCCACTGATTTCCCAATCAAATGTGCAGTAGGAGTCCAGTGCCTTTGGCAGCTGGCTGTGGCAGACCATGCTGTGCTGCTTGCAATAAGCAATGTGCGAGAAGGGCTGCGGGGATAAGGTTCAGTTCTTCATTTTTCTTTGCATCACATTCAGATTACAAACCAGTGCCAATGACAAACATTGTTTTTGACTATCTGCTGCCCAAAGCTGTTTTGCTTTGTTTCTCTTTCTCTTTCAGCTTCACCGTCTTCCCTGTCTTTTTTTTTTTTTTTCTTAATTTCTGACCTCTCCTAGTGTTTTTTCTTCTTGTCATGCTCTGAATCTTTTCTTCTGGAAGCAAAATGCTACATTTCTGTGTAGTTCTGAATCTGCCTCACAAACCTCTGCATTCCTGCACTACCAGCAGGCTGAGGGACCCAGATGCATAAGCCACACAAACTTTGACCTTCAGCAGTGATGCATTTGTCAGGTCTGATTTAAAAACACATGATGTGGTTTGTACACTGAGCGTTGTTCATAGCCTTACTGGGAAGGTGTGGGGCTCACATGCATGTTCTTTCCTGTTTTGCACACTCCCTGGACCACTGCAGAGACAAATTTGGCACCAGAGTTCCTAAATTTAGTGTGTCTATGGTCCTCTCTGCTCCAAAAACTAGAATGTATGTGGGGCATTGGGTTATCTTCACTGGCTTCAGAAGTGCAAGTGTTAGCTCTCTCAGGACTCCATGCAGCTTTTACTTTCATGCTCCACTTGCAACCCTGAAATGGGTGATCTGATGTCTGGAGACAGTTGTAGCAGTGCAGTAAAGAAGCTGTCAGCAGCATGAAGGAAAAAGGACGGAAAGAGAAAGGCAAACGAGCTTTGGGCCTGCATCCCAAGGTGTCTCCAGGCCTTCATGTCATTTTGTCTGTGAGACAGCATCACATCCCTCCCACAAGGTGAATCTCAGAGGACTAGAGCACTGCTTCAGCACTGTTTTCTCTCCCTACACCCATGGCTGTCCCTAGGTTGGGGGGTTGATGAGTCTCTTGAAATGCAGCTGTGTTGTTGCCTCTTGTGGTGAGTCGGCCATGGCTGGACACCAGGTGCTCCTCAAAGCTGCTCTGTCATTCTGCTTTTCTGCTGGACAGAGGAGAGAATTCTTGTGGGTTGAGATAAGTATGGGAAGAGATCACTCACTGATTATCATCATGGGCAAAACAAACTCGACTTGGAGGAGAAATCAATTGGATTTATTACCAATCAAATCAGAGTAGGGTAATAAGAAATAAAACTAGATGCTAAAGAATCACCTTCTACCCCACTTCTCCCTTTTTCCTGACCAATTTCTCTACTTCATCCCCCAGAAATGCAGGGAGTTGGAGAAGACTGCAGTCAGTTCATCACATGTCTCTGCCACTCTTTCCTCTGCAAGGGAAGGACTCCTCACACTCTTCCCCTTCTCTGGCCTGGATTTCTCCAGGAGCTGCAGGTGAATCTCTGCTTTGCTGTGGACTTCTGTGGGCTACAGGAGAACAGCCTTACCATGGTCTTCACCCCAGATCCCTGGAACATCTCTTCCTTACCCTTCTTCATGACCTTGGTGTCTGCAAAGTTGCTTCTCCCACGTATTCTCACTCCTCTCCCTGGCTCTCCTTTCCTACACAGTAACTTCTTCCCCTTCTGTTACTCCAGAGGAGCTATCTCTACTGCTGATGGGCTTGGCCTTTACCAATGGTGGCTCCTGGAGTTGCCTGGCATTGGCTCTATTGGACATGGGGGAAGTTTCTAGAAGGTTCTCATAGAAGCCACCCCAGTAAACTACATCCCCACCCTGCCCTCCTCCCCCCCGACCCCTTCCACTTTGAAAAACTTGCCTTGCAAATGCAGTGCATCCATAAACCATCATTGTCTCATTTTCTTACCTGAGTCAAACAGCACTTCATCTTTTGTTGCAGGCCCAGGTCAAGGAATGGTTGTGTGTGGATATAGAATCAAGTTTAAAAACCATGTAATCTGTGATTTCCTACATGCTTGTTTAACAGAACCGTGATATTCTCTGGAGAGACATGTGCCCAAGCTTCAGTTTCTAAAAGTTCACATACAATTGCATTTCTGTGCCTAAACAAATAATGCTGAAGAGCCCATGTTTACACTGCAGAAGTTGTCCAGCTGACATTTTTCAAAGCAATTATGTTTTTGGATGTGTAAATATGCAGGGATGAGTAGGAAGATGGTCACCACATCCTGGAAAAACTTAGGATCTTTGAAGGCATCTGTAATAAAGCATTTGAAAAACAGGGCTGAGATGCCCTAGAGCAGACAGGAAGAAATGAAATTAGCTGGCCATCTCATGAGATGTGCACTCTTGCCCCTTCCACAAGTCTGGAGGTGGCTGTGACTCATGCAATGACAGCAAGGCTTGAGGAACCACACAGCCAGAGCCCCAGGACAGAGGAGCCTTTCTTCCAGTCAGACTTATCCATCAGACATCTCAAGTCACTGCTACATCCAGGCAGAAGAGATGCTGTAAATGTCACATCCATGCTGGTGGCAGGTGCCACCTGTTTCATAAGGATTTCACAGCTGCTTGGCCAACATATATGCGTGGTTTGTGGGTCTGTCCATATGACCAGGGTGACCACTGATGGATGGTACCCAAGTGTATGACTGGCTACAGGTCACATGAGCGCCAGTGAGGCATTTCAGGCATCTGTCAGCACCAGTTTTGTCTATTGGAGCAGAGGAGTACAAGGGCATCTTTTCCTAGTCACCAACAGGTCATGAGGAGAAGACCTGGCCTTGGCTTTTCTGTGTGCCATAAATGAGCAATGGGTCCCTTCCTACCCTCTCTACAGCCAGGCTGAACCTCAGCCTCCAACCAGAAGAGGTTTTCAAGTTACTTGGCTATGCCACATGCGGCCATGGCCCTCCTAGTGAAGCTGTGGTCATATGCCTAGTGAAGATGCAGGCGAATGTGTGGATCTTCCTTGCATTTTCGGCTCTGCTGGAAAGGTGAATGCTTCTACAGCTAGTGCTGTCATACCAACCTCCCTGAACTGCTGCAGGGCAAAGGATATGACAGTGATTAAAGATGCAGGGAGGCATAGCTGCTGCTTTTCCTTCCTGTGCTGGACATGTAACTCCTCCTTAGTGTGCTGTCATATCCTACAGGGTCCTTGAGACAGCCCACTTCCAAACCTCCAAATAAAAAAAAGCCCACCAAAACAAAACAGTGTAGAGCTGAGAGGAGAACCTGAACATCTGTATGCATCACATGATTCTCAAAGATTTTTAATGTTTACAACCTTTCTGGATACTTAAGAGGAACCAGATAATTTTGCTTTACTACCGTGCAATTTCCTCTCATGACAACTCCAGAATGACTTATGAGACATTTCTGAGAAGTCTGATATTCATTAACAGCCCTTGGGCACCCCATACCTCAAGAGAGTTGGTTCTGCATGAGTGCACTACTGCTGCCTGCCACCACAGACAAGTGGACTGGACACCTGTGTCTGGATGCAGGTGGCCTGCTGCAATGATAGACATCAGTTCCTTTCCTGACTACCCTGTGTTTGGTGTCTGTGCATGATGTTGGAGCAGTGGGAGTTTCTGCAGGGGGGCACCTGGACAGTCTACATGAGCTGGTGGGCTTCTTCTTGATCATCTGCTTTCTGATAAATCCTGGCTTTTCCCACTAGTGTTGCAGCACTGCACCAGGCAAGCACCAGTGTACGGGCATAGATGAGTCATCTTTTCCTCCAGATATGACTTCCCCCTGACTGTGGTCTGGGGGAAATCCTTCTCAATCAGACTTTTTTTAAAATTTGGAGATTTTCTTCAGATTTTACGCAAATTTGAGATGTAAACTTGAACCTTGATGTGGAGCTTAGCAGGACCCTTCCCTTGAGGTTGTGTTGCACAATAACATCTGTGCCAGACAAGCACTTTCATTCCTAAGTTTACTCTTTAGCATCATATTTATGTATTTTCCTTCTAAAGAAATCACAGCCCTAGCCTTTTTCCCAGCAGCTACAATGCACAGAAATTTAGCAATACAAAAACCAAATAAAATGGTGAAGTATGTTTTTTTTTTGTTAAGAACTAAAAGAAAAAAGGCTGCAAGCAGGAAATAAGGTATGCAATGTAAAGACAATAAGTTAAATTTGTGTATGTGTGGTCCCAAGCTTTAATTTCAATAGTTGCAGTAGAGGCTACAATAACAGTGTCCAGACACAGAACTGGTCTAGACAGGCAAATTAATGTTTCAGGGTCCTCTGAGCTCATAACAAGATTAAGGGCTCCCTTGACTTATTTCTCCTTTCAGTATTGGCATAAAGGCCCAGATTTTTTCAACAGACTCTTACAGAAAGCATTCTGTCATTGCAACAAACTGGTTTATTTTTGGGGGTGGGTTGTGTGCAAAAAGAAGATGGTCCAGTGAGAAGCCTGGACCCATTCCCAAGTGCTGTTACCTGAAAGCTTTGCTCCTGATCTGCTGAAAATAATGTCATAGGGAGAGAGGAACCAGGTTTCTGCAGCCTTGTACCTCTCTGGGAGCCAGCTTGCACCATGACGTTTGTGACACTGGTTTTAGGCTGCAGTTCAGCCAAGCACTGAAACTGGTAATCCACTGCAAACATACTTCATTTGGCAGCTGGCAGCCAGGAGAGAGAGTGAAGAGAAAATCAGAGCTTGACTACTGGGTTTTGGTCTGGGCCCAGTCTAGGCTTGCTTCACTTAAGAGCGAGGCCAGTGGTTGGCTGGCTGAGGGAGGTCAAAGAAAGTGTGTTAAGGCAGGTGAAATGGAGAGGACAAGACTGTGAGGGCACTCAGGGCTGAGCTGTTACTGACAGCTGCAATACCTGGGAGTTATTCCAGCCTTTGTCTTTGGACCACGCCGACCCACTCAGTGGCAGTTGACACCAATCATCCATTGTTTCCTGACTCCAAACAAAGATGGTTTCCAAGAGGACCTCTGTCTTAATTTGCATTGGCTGGTCACTGTCCTTTTGGGAGTTTTTAGTCAGAGCAAAAGAAAAGGCTTCTGAGCTGCACATACCCTGGCTTTTTTCTGTGTGTGTACCTCTTTTATTGTAGCTGGGTCACATTGCTTTTGTCTCCCATTGTCATGGTTTGACGCTGGCCAAATGCTAGGCACCCACAAGAGTCATTCACTCACTCTCTCTTGCTGCAATTGGGCAGAGGGAAAAAGGAGAGGGAAAAAGATTAACAAAGGGGTCATGAACTGCGATAAAGATTGGGAGAAAAAAAAACACTCTAAGGGCAAAACAAGTTCAAATTTAAAGGTATAAAAGAAATTTATTTTTAACATAGTCAGAGGAGGGTAACAAGAAAAAGTCTTCAAAACACCTTTTTTTCCCCCCAGCCCCTCCATCCTTTCCAATGACAGTGCAGGATGACAGGGCATGGGGGTTTTAGTCAGTTTGTTACTCGAGGTCTTTTTCTGTTCACTCAGGGAGAGGAGTCTTTTTCCTGCTGTGCCATGGGGTCGCTCCCACAGGCAAACAGCCTTCCCAAAACTGTTGTGGCGTGGGTTACTTGTCCACAGGATGCAGTCTTCTAAGGATAGGCTGCTCTAGTTTTGAAGCAAGAGCTCTTTGGAAGCAGGGTCTCTCTCTCTCTATTCGGGTCTCCCACTAGACCACAGCTTTCTCTGGCATCCACCTATTCCATGGAACACTTTTCCCATGGGCTGCAAGTGGATCTCTGCATCCCCCACGGACTTAATGCATTACAGGGTGAGAGTTTGTTATGTCATAGTCCTCACCTCCTCACCATGACTTGCAGAGGAATCTCAGCTCCAATGCTTAGAGCACCTCCTCCCCCTCTTTCTTTTCCACTGACCTTGGTGTTGCCATGTTGTTTCCCCTCACATGTCCTCCCTTCCTTCTCCGACTAGAAGAAAAACTGGTGCTTGTAGATACCATTGCCAACAGGTTCCACTAATTCAAAGATTCTTGCAGAATTCCACAATGCCAAGAGGTTGATCTCATCTTGGTTCTGTGTCGGAGAATCTCTCACCATGCTTCCACTGCCAGCCAGGCAGCCCCGCCACAGCAGCGCTGGCACTGTTTAACACCTCTCTGCCTGCAGGGTGCTGGGATGGGGGAGCTGCTGCCCCTGCCCCTGCCCCTGTCCCTGTCCCTGTCCCTGTCCCTGTCCCTGTCCCTGTCCCTGTCCCTGTCCCTGTCCCTGTCCCTGTCCCTGTCCCTGTCCCTGTCCCTGTCCCTGTCCCTGTCCCGTCCCTGTCCCTGTCCCTGTCCCTGTCCTGCCCCTGTCCTGTCCCTGCCCTCATCCCTGTCCCTGTCCCTGCCCTCTTTGCCTGCAGCACGGCTGGCTCGCTGCATGCCCCACCAAGGTGGTGGCAGCTGTGGTGGCACATCGCCAGCGCCACACTGGGAACAGCTCCCGGCAGTGGCACTTTGCTACCTCTGGAAAAAAACTGCACCCATGCTGTTTTGATTTTCTTCTTAAATAGGGCATCACAGACCCATTACTAACCTCTCTAATTGGGCCAGCAGCATGTCCATCTTCAGAATCATCAGAGATTCGCTCTGTCAGACATGGTGGAAGCTTCCAGCAGCTTCTCACAGAAGCCACCTCTGTGGCACGACCCACTACCAAAAAACAGGCTCTGCCAAACTAACACACCCATGTAGGCTGGAAATCAGCTGATGTACTTTACCTTGGGAATCTCTCTTGAGAAGCACTTGGCATCTCTCTAACACCTTCTCAAGGCTCTAATTTCTGCAGCCTCCATCCAATATACAGCCATTCAGGAGCCTGTAAAAATAACCCGCTCCTTATTAATTTTGTTTTGCTGGGTTTTTTTTTGTTTTGGTTTTTTTTTTTAGCACAGATTATGCTCCTTTTTAGCATAGATTAAACCCAAAATACTAGTAATGCCTTAAGACCATAGTTCAAGCCTTCTGTAGGCAAATGGTATTTGTTGGGATGCACTCTAATTGAAAGGTGCCTAAGAAAATGCCTAATCTGATGCCTTTGTCTGTTTGGTCTTGAAATTGAAGACTAACTAACCAGCCTTGGAACAGTACACCCCAAAAGTGTGCATGAAACTGGGTGTATGTGGTAGTGCACATCCCCCACTCACCTCCCTGCCTTGACCACTCTACAGTCAAGAATTTTTTGTTAGCCTTGGCCTTGATTAATGGACAGTTAAGTTACCCTTGAGCTTATCAAAAAACCTGACCTCTGTTGTCTAATGAGGTCCAGTTTTCTAATGAATAGCCTTAAACCCTTATTTTTGTCTAAATAACAGTCCAAGTGAAAAAATATTATTGTTATTGGACTTTTTTGAGGAAAATTCCAGTTAAAATTCCCCAGTTGTGACCAGGATGACTAAAGCAAATCATCTAACAACCCTATGAACAGTGGTCTTGAGTGAAGCACTTTGAGGTCTCTTGGACCACAGCAGGCTCTGACCAGCATGTCTATCTGCATTGGGTTTGTGTGGCCAGGTTCTGGTGGCAGGAGGGCTGTGGGGGTGAGTTCTCTGACAACCTGATGGAAGCTTCCCCCATGTCCAACACAGCCAATGTCAGCTGGCTCCAAGATAGACCTGCCACTGGCCAAGGCCAAGCCCTTCAGTGACATGGTAGCACCTCTATGATAGCATATTTAAGAAGGGAAAAAAAAAAAGTTATTGCACAGGAACAATTATAGCCAAAGAAGAGTAGAGTGAGAATGTGTAAGAGGAGCAACTCTGCAGACACTAAGATGACTGGAGAAGGAGGTGCAGGAGGTGGTCCAGGCACAGAGCTGAAGTTCCCCTGCAGCCTGTGGTGCCAACCATGGTGAGGCAGGATGTTCCTCAGCAGCCCATGGAGGACCATAGTAGAGCAGAGATCCACTTGCAGCCCATGGAGGACCTCATACTGGAAAAGGTGGATGGTGAAAAAACAGCACAGCCCTGTGGTGGGAAGCCCACACTGAAGAAGGTTCCTGACAAGGACCAGGAGCTGGAACAGGTTTGCTTGGAGGACTTGTGAATCCAAGAGGGAGCCACTGGTAGAGCAGTTCATGAAGAATTGCAACCCATGGGGAGGTCTTACACTGAGGGAGCTAATGGAGAACTCTCTCCCATGGGAGGGATGCCACTGTGCAGCAGGAGAAGGGCTCCTCTCCCTGGGGAGGAAGCAGTGGCAGAAACAGTAAGTGATGAACTGACCATTGCCTGTCTCCCTGCACCAATGTGGGACTGGAGATAGAGATTCATGAGTAAAGTTAAGTCTGGGAAGGAGGGAGGGGTATGGGCAAGCTGTTTTTAAGGTTTTTGTGTTTTTTTACTTCTGATTCTCCTACTCTGATTTTTATTGGTAGTATATTTAATTAATTTCCCTAAGTCAATTCTGTTTTGCCCATGGTGGTAACTGATGAGTAATCTCTTCCTGTCCTTTTCTCAATGATGAAGCTTTCTCTTCTGTTCAGTTGAGGAGGGGAGTGATGGAGTGACTTTGGTGGGCATCAGAGTGGTGGACCCACCCACTTTGGTGGTTGTCCAGCCAGGGTCAACCTACCACACTTTCTGAGTGGGATGCCTCTTGGAGCTTACCAGCTCTCACATGTGGGACTCTAGGAACTGCTGCCAAAAGTTGCCCATGGGACCAGGCTGATACACCTGCCTCCTCAAGGGTCAGTCCATTGAGAAAGGCAAAAGCATTTGACATATTTCACTGAACTTGAGGGATATTTTTAAACAGGCAGGTGTAACTTTGTACATACTTCTTTGTGTCTGTGTGTGTGCATATGTGAATTGATTTACACACCTTACAGCCTACAGCAAGTGTAGCCTGAATGTTGCCATCTCAATTTTACTGCTATGGTTACAGTACACCCTATTGAGTAATTTTGTGATTATTAAATTAGTCAATGATTAAGGGATGTTAAATCCTTTAGCTGTAAACTGTTCTGGGGCTAAGTTTGGGCACAGCCACAGCTAGGCTTCATCAAGAGTTTAGAAAGGAAGGGGGTCTTCACCAAACCTTGTTACTCAATGGGAGGGTCTCCCTTTTGTGTCCCCAGAATTAGAAATAATTCTGAAGTGTTTCTAATACAATTTTCTTTTGTGTATTTCATCTAGGCAGTAAGTACTAGAGGTCATTGAACTTTGCTGTGCTTTTACAAATTTGTACTAAACCTGCTTTTGCATTGGTGACTTGTTAAATGACCTAAACCATTCACTTATAACAGTGTAAACTTTAAGTTTCTAGTTCCCATTTCACTCAAAATGCACCTGCCCTTTGTCCCTATGGCCTGTCTATGTTGGGCCATCCGGACTGAAATGGAAGCAAAAAGAGCAATGTTTGAGTTGCATTCTGTTTTCTCCCAAGAGAGCCAAGTGCAGGCCTGGAGAAGATGAGGCTCTAGTTATTTATTGACACAGACAGAAATAAGTGGCCACTAAATACAGATATTATGAAAGGTTGCTCTGAAGCATATTTTTGAGAAAACACACCACCCTCCTGCTGTTCAAGATGTGTTTGCATTTTGTCCTACAAAGTTTGCTTCCCCCTCTCAGAAGATTTGCTTTTTCCTGATTTCTTCTTCCTCATTTTTTTCCTAAGTATTTGTTACAATTGTGAGATTTGCTCATGATGAGAAGTAGCCACCTTTCCAAATCGTATACTAAGGTGGAAATTTGAACAGTGATAAAAGATCAGGGTTTTGAAATAAGAAATGTCCAGCTGATCCTTCATTACCGTCCTGGCAGATGGCCAGTAACCCTCTCCTATTTTTGGCAATAAAACATAGTGTTTTGTTTGTCTGTGTTTGATTTGGATTTCCTCATCCCTCTATCAGCTGACAAAGATCTGGTAGCTTGAGCAGAGCAGGACTGTTTCCAGAAACTAAGAATCCTCACCATAAAACCAAAGGAAAAGGTGCATTTTATATTTGGTATGTTAATATCACTTGTTTAGTTGCTGTATATACCATTAGCACTAGACAAAATGGGCAAAGATTGGCAAAAATATTAGAAATATACATTGAAACTCCCTTTCTTATGCATATCTCTACCAGGAAAGATCTCTACTCAGTAGGACCTAACCTGATGTGACTTCCATCATTCAAAGCTAGAACTAGATGCCCAGTATATATTTTCAACAAACCTGAATCAGTGGGTATTTTTGGGTGTTTAGTGCTGGACTCATATTCCAGTGTACCTGAGGCTTTGGTTGTGCAAGAATCAAATCCAGGAGCAGTTTGATTATTTTCTCATTTTATAGCAAACCTTGGTTGCTGGAATACAGACAAGAGACTTTAGGAAGGGAAATTGCCTATTTCTTCATGCCTTACATCTCCTTTGTACCCAAAAGAGTACAAAGCTGCCAAATATTACATGCAAATATTAGTTTACTTACTGGTCTACCCCTTGAAAAGGCAGCCTCTTGCAGTCAATGGTAGTGCTTTACTTGAAAGGGTTGGTTTAAATTCTTGGGGGTGACTTCTCTCTGGGGAGGGGGTCTTTGTAGTTTGGATTTTGTGCTCAAGACATAATGTTGACAACAGAACTTTATAAATAGAGGTGACTTAGTCTTTGTAGCACAGTCCTTAACCAATATCAGACTGACTTCAAAATTAGAAAACATTATGCTGGTCATTCCTTTTGGAGTAGGTAGAATAAATGAACTTGCCACCATGACAAGCCCAGCACTTTTCAGCACTCTGTTTGCAGCACGGCTGCTGTGTTATTTTAGCTAAGTATGCCGTCTTCAGTACATAGACTCATGGGCAGAGAAGAGCTGCAGAGTGTCCTTGAATGTGGATACATTTGGACATGCTCTTTTGCAATTAAACCACAGCACTTAGAAACCAGTCACTCATTTGAAGTGCATTTTCTTGATTCCCTCCAAGTTGAGAGATGAACCCTGTTTCCTCCCATAAGAAGACATATAATTGCTGCAGTTTATTGCTAAAGCAAGCTACTGAGGCAGAGTCAGGAAGCTTCTTTAGATTTCCACTCTGCTTGCTAAAGACACAGGATCCTTGCAGATCTACAGCACTGCCATTAAGGGTTTTTTGTGACATTACATGAGTCCATACAAATGCTTAGCCTGTTTTTGGATGGGGGAGGGATTACTGGTGAAAAAGAGAAGAAAGCCAAGCAAAGTATCTTGTAACAAATGTCCCCAAGCTTTGGGGAACTTCAGAATTTGCTCCTAAATCCAAATTTAGGATTTCACCCTGCACTTCTGTTTGTCTGATCTTGTAGCTCCAGAGATGGCATGGCTTGAGCTGAGTGCTCAGGGTTTGGGGTTTGTTTCAGGATCAGAGTAGCAGCCTGTGAGTGGGACCCAAAGGGTGCTGAGGGCTGACCTGTACTGGGGAGGCTTGCACAGCTGTCACCATGAACAATAACCCTGGTTGCCTCTGCCAGAATTAAGGACATTAGTTTAGGGTCCCCCTGCTGCTGGGATTAGCATTGCAGCACAGTGCTTTCTTGCTTTGTCCTCCAGAACAGAAAATGTTGCTCCCTCCACCTGATCCCAACTTTTTCTGTTCCTTACGGTGCATTAGGAGGTCTCTGCCTGATTCTGAGGCAGCACCAGGACACAGTGCAGCACAGCACCCCAGCACCACAAGGAGCTCCCAGGGGTCTGGGTTGTCCAGTCGATGCCTGTCACTTCCTGCAAGGTGAGCAGGTCCCAAATCTCCCTTAGCTATGGGGGTGCTTGAAGGGCAGCCTTCTTCTTCATGGGGGTGTAGCACAGCACAGCAATATTCAGGGGCAGAGAGACAAGGATGGAGCAGTTTTGTTCTGTTTCCTCTGGACAACCAATTTTAGGTAAGCTCACCTCTTTGGCATGCCATAGCACTGTATTTCCTGAGTTGCCCTTCTTAAGAAGAGCTGGAGGTTATTTTTTGAAAATGTGCATCATCTCCCTTCCCCAAATTTTTGAACCCTTTTCACATCCTTTGAACCTTAGTCATGAGCAAAATTTGTAGCCAAACCACCCAGAAGGACTTGGTTCATATGAGATATTTCCACTCTAGGCATTGTTCTAATTGCTCTGCTGAAAGCCCATCATTGTGCTTTGAAGCAGGGCTGGAAAAATATCCATTAATGACATTCTCAGCCTAACTGATGGTTGTTTTACTATTTTGTAGCATTAGTTGTCTTTATTATAGGTGGTTATTAAATCCCAAGAGCCAGGATTCTGCTTCACTTTCATCCTAAGCAGCAAGAGCAGTGTCTAGCTGATGCCCTGAGAACAAGAGGTCAAGGGTTTCTGCTCTCTCAGAGCCCAAAGAGGTGCTTTGCTGGGTGCCTCCCCACTGCAGTCAAGATGCCTGATCCAAAGCACAAGCTAGCAGGTCATTCTGACCCAGAAACATTCTTGTTCTCTGGGTAATGAGCACTCCCTGAGGAACAAAAAAGGATGCTAAAAGCCACTGTAGCTTTTTAGCTAAAAATGGCTGTCAAATTCACACTAGATGAACAAAAGACTAGTCTGGGACAAACTGAATAGAACACAGTGACAGACATCCTCCCTTATCCCTCTCCCTTTCTGTACTCAAATACACAAATCCACAAGCCCTGCCAGAGCAGGTGCAGTTGCCACAGCAGTGCTTTGCTTATGACTGCTGTTGAGGTGACAATGTCACCCATGTACCTTTAAGGGACAAAGGAGCCTCTTGGGCACTGGTTGAGGACATGCAAGATGGCTCCTCAGCCTCTACCTCCTCTCCATTTCACTAAGCTATGAGTTTTGCTAGCCTATACCTTGGCTCTTAGGGAACTTGCTGCATTTATAGGCTGAGTTTGCTCTTACTCTGCGAAGTAGCAGATCCCTAGGGCAATGCCTCAGATCTGAAAAAGCTGCCCTGGTGGAATATGTTTTATGCTATCTGGACTTTGCAAAGTCTGAGGTGTCTGGCTTTGTTCATAGCGCATTTTTACACTAGCTCAGCTATATTCTCAGTGCCATGACACTCCTCCTTTGTCAACGAGTGAGATCAGAAAGGAGAGCTTGTGTAAATCCACAGAAACAGTGTGCAGCACACACCCATCTACCAGGTAGTCCGTGTATTCCCAAGAGCTTTCTTGAACTTGACAATCTGCAAACTACTAAGTATAAGTCATTCATATCAGCAGAGTTAAGAGGTAGTCAAAGGATGTGATTTTATCAGATGACTCAGAACTGGGAGTGTTTATTACTCTCAAGCACCTTTACATCATCCTGACTCAGCAAAACAGGTCCAGTTCAACTTTTTTTTTCTTATTTAGCAAACTTCCCAGGGATGTTTTCTTTAATGTGAAATCCATTCTGCACATCCTGGTGGTGACGGTCAGGAAAGCTCCTGTTGCAGGCAAGGCACTTTCTCCAGGTATTGACATCAAAAAAGGAGTCCCAGTTTGACAACAAGACCTGGCTCAGAGTTTTTGGGCATGGAGGCTCCTTGGCCCAGCAGCACATGCCCTGTGCATAGGTGTACCTCCATGTCCGTCTATCTGCACACATGGGTTTTCCAGTGTGTGGTGGTGTGTGCCATAAGTGCCACTGTACCAGCACTGTAGGAAAATCCCAGAGCTTCAGCATTGGACTGAACAAGGTTTTTGTCAGTGGTCACAGCTGGCTGTCATTTATCAGCAGAAAGAATTTCTGATCTGCAGTGAAACATTTATTTTTCCTTTACTTTGCTACCAAAGTCTTGCCATGCAAACCCAATACAACTGGCCAGAAGAGAGAGGGGCATATCAACTTTTCTGTCCACTGGCTGAGAAGTCTGCTGAATGTGATGGTGGTGATGACCTGCCAAAAAAAAGTGCCCATCACACTTGAATGCTTTGGTGGTATGATGCATTTGAAGTGCTTTTGCCTGTCTGACAAATCCCAAAACTATCCATTGAGCCCAGTGTTCAGGTCCTGACCTGCTCCATTAAATGCACATTACACACAGTGCCTTCCCTGCCAGAAGTGCAGCACTGCAGTGATTATGCTTTTGCCCTGATTGTGTTGCCAGCTTTGCGAGCACCAGTGCGGGAAGGCTGGTTGATGAAGCTCATGCTTGCAGCTTATCTGAAGGAAAAAGTACCAGTGGGATATTCATGCACTGGGTGAGCACTGTAAGTTAATGCCTCTTCCCAAACACACCTTTCTGGTAAATACCAAACTCTGTGTTTCACTGTACCCTGTCCTTGCTGTATTGCCAGTGTAAGGCATAAGGTCCAGCACCCTCATTCTCATAAGCGAAGCCACACAGCCAAACTTCCTGCTAAGTTACCTCTTTTGCAGTGGGCTCTTAGGATCAAGGAGGAGCCAGATGAATGGAAATGGGGAGGTAGTGACAGCTGAAACATCTGGCATTTACAACCTGCACCTTTATGCAAGCAGAGTTTGCAAGTGAAGTGTATGTTCAGAGAATGTGATCAGGTGGGTAGACTTCTCCTTCGAGACTCTTTCATCATGGAATGCCAAAACTTAAATTTGTGCTTTCTGTACTACTTAGGGGTTCATGGGCATTTCGAGAAAAAAACAGTATTTTGTTGATCATTAAAAGTGTATTTTCAGTAGAGAAAGTGAATTTTTATAAAAGAGTGGAAGCTCTTTCTGTTTATTTTTTTGCCTTTTTTCCCAATTTTTCTCCATGCAAGGTTTCAGTGTTACAGCACAAGCAGATACAGTACTAGTCCCAGCAAATACATATAATCATAGCTGCCTGTGAGACTCATAACAGAAAACCAGACAGCAACTTTTGGCACTGGAAGGGCTAAAATGGTTAATTCTGTATTTGCATCAGTCTTAATTTTGAGCTGCAGGCTGCATTTTGTGCTAGTTGTTAAACTGTAATAGCAACCAATGAGATTTCAGCCAAGAGGAGGAGAAGAGCCCACAGCTGTGAGACACTGACAGGTTGTCATGACCTGACAAAACTAATCTTCAAACAATGCAAGAGTTGGCACAGTCAATCCCAGAACTATTTGTAATTACGCTGAAAATTTGATGAAGGTAGGAAATGTAACAGAAGACTCAAAAGGTGCATCATGACTCCTGCACAGCAGATTGTTCTATAGAAACCTGATTTCCCCTGAAAGGAGGTAAGAGGTGATGCTGACATGCAGGAGCAGGACACCTGGCACATCTCTTGGCACTGTTGATGCTTTTTATACCTTCTCCTTTGAGGCTTTCTGGAGCATGGTTTAAATGAGATTACTAGAAGGTGGGTGCAGATTTTGTTGAATGATTGCATCTGGTGACAATTATTTCTGGCCACAATGATGAGATACTTCAAGCAAACTGCAGAAGTTCTTGATTTATTATTATTATGTTTTTTTCTCAGTCTGGTTCCAATTAGTGTTTTTATTGTTGACCTGAATGCTGGACTCTGACATGTGCTTCTGACATCTACAGATGATGATGAACTGGGATGCACTGCCCTGAAGCACAGGAATAATGATAATGATCTTGGCAAACTGGAAAAGTGGTTTGGTAAATAAAAGAAATTACTCTGAAGAAGGACAGGCATAAACACTTGTTTGTACAAACAACTCGTTTGCATCCCTGCAGTATGTCTGGGAAACTTCTTCCCCTTCTGAAAGCTGGCAAGCTGTTCCTGGACACACAGAACAGAAAAGAAGAAATACAAACCCCTGCATCATCAGCACAAGACATGAATGATGTTATCTCATACTGCTCATGTGTGCTGACCAGAGATGTCTGGCAGGTGACTGAGGCAGGGAGTGCCATGTGAGGGTGCCTGTTGGGAGTCCTTGTCCATGAAAAGGGTAAACACCTTTGGATATTGAGGCCTTGGGTGCTAGGTGGCCCTGAGGCCATCTCTCCCTGGAGAGATGGCCTTGGAGATGCCTGGACTTGGAGGCAAGCACTGCAGAGGAAAAGAGCAGATATTCTCTTCTCCTTGTGTCCTTACCTCTCTCTCCTCCCTCCCTGCACCTTGTTTCTGTACAAATAAAATTAGGACAAACAGGAACCAAAACACCCTGGGGGACCATGAATAGGTGTGACAAAGGATGTAGCAAATAGAGACTATTTTGGAAGGCATGGGTTTTCTGCCATCCTCCTTTCCACAGAGACCAGTGCACTGGAGGGGATCATGGGGTCAGACATAACCCCAAGTACAGTACTTCCCACTGTATTCTGCAGGGTCTCCTGGGTGTTGCAGAAACAAACAAACAAACAAACAAACAAACAAACAAACCACCCCAAAATAAAAGCAGCAGGAAGTGGAAAAATATGTTTACAGACACCTTTAAGAACAATCTATGCCCAAACCAGAGCTGTTGGGCTCTGGGAATGGTAGCTATGGAGACACACCAGCATTGCAGTCAACTCACTGGGATGATGGGAGGGATGGAGTTGCAGACTGGGACTGTGAGTTAGACTTCAGTCTATACCAGGGGCTGGAAAAGGCTTTTCCCTCAGTGCAAGTCCCTGTGCAATGCACACTTGGATGGGGGCTTGTCTGTGCATGCCTAGCAAAGGCAGCTCCTGTGCAAGGTCTGCAAGGCAACTGATGAGGGATGCGTGGTTTGTTCAGGAGCACACCATGAGCCCACAGCAGGGCTGGCAGGAGCCTTGGTCCAGCTTGCTGGGATGCATCACTGCCTTCAACAGAGATTGCTGAAGCACCTAGTGGGGATGCACAGCTGCTGACATCACATGTATATAGGCAAAAGTCTCTGGCTGGACATTGTTGCTGAATCTCCAAAGAAAAGAAAAATACAAACAGAATAAAAGTAGGGGGAAAAAAGACAAAAAAACCTGTACAAGATGTTACAGAGATGGAGAAAGATACAGCTGCAGTTACACACAGCACAGACAAAGCCAAATTGTGTCTTGGGCAATCCCTCCATGGTTGCCAGTTCAACTCTGGCATGGAGAAACTGATGTAGGAAGGTATGGGGGCAAAGGGCTTTCTGCAGAGAGTGGCAGGGAACAGGCAACAGTTTTGGACTTCCTGGAGAATCACTGATCTCTTGTGAGATTCAAGTTAGAGTTCAGGAAGGTGGCCAGCTCATAGGAGCATTTTATTTGGACATATCAATCAGACTGCATCAAATCCTGGCTGAAACATCACAAGGTTGGCAGGGAAACAGTAATTTTCATCTGACCTTTTTTTTTTCCAAAACTGGAGCAGTATATACTTGCTTTGCTCATATGTTAGAAGCAGTACATCCTCCTAAAGATGCTTTGGAGGAAGACCAATGAAAACAGCCTGTTTTAGGGAAAATGTCTGTTTTCACCAGGAGCAGGGCAAAATTCCTTCAGAAAAGGACCCTCAAGGACTGTTTTACCCATGGTAGCAAAGATTTTCAGGTACCTGCGTACAAGCACCATTTTCAGGGAGAAGGTAGAGGAGCTTCTCGTTGTGGTGCAATGTAGACCTCTTTTCTACACTAGTATGGTAGCTGTGCATTGCTCAGTGGGGATGAAGGATCCAATCCCCCAACAAAAATCCCAGTGTGGGGACCCATTCTTATGGGATTTCCAGGCTGGTCTGAGTCAGGAGCTGTGTCTGCAGGAAAAATACAGGCTACTGGGACCTCAGGTAGACAGATTTGGGGTCATGTGGCTATGGGAAGTATCAGCAGGGCTAAAAACCTGTTCTCAGGCCTTTCATTGTTTCTGCCCTGGGTGGGCAGTTGGGGGCAAGGGTGACTGCTACCTCCTCCCAGCAAGCAGGAATACACCAGGTCTGACCTGGATCTTTCCAGAGAAGACTGAACACCATGAAACAACATGTCTGGCTTTCTCTGAGTTTCTTTTTTTGTTCCTCTATTCTGTCAGCAGAGGATATGCATTTGCAGTACTTCACATCTGGTTGCATCAGTCTCACAAACTGATGAGGTGGGCAGTGCTGCTGATGCAATGGCTAGACCTGGAGGGAAACAGAAATCCTGCCATTTTCTACAGAAACTTTGTGAGGACTAAGCAGCCCAGAGCCCTGAAGAGCTACAGTGGGCAAGGCTTTGTACACACTTGCAAAAAGGTAATGGTAAGCCTGAAGACCCAAACCCATCACATAGGAGACTCATTTTTTTGCCCACTCAGATCTTTTTCTCAATGCTTCCAATTATTTGCTGCTTTTATGGTCCTGATGATCTACTATGTGATTGGACATGTGGCTCTCCCAAGGTTTCTTGAATACTCCTCTGTCTGCCTTTGAGGCAGAGGGTACCTTGGTAGGGGTTGATATGTGGCACTTTTCCTCTTGCATCCTCAGACATCCCACTACATCTCTTGAGCCCCAGCAGCCACTGCCTTCAAAGCTCTGCTTTGGAGATATGGGCTGGCAGCAGTACAGCCTGGGGGAGGAACTGGGATGTCCCATCTCCAGCCCAGACTGTATCTTTCCATCTCCAGTGCATGGCTGGGCAGATTACCTGATGCCTGTGCTTTAGTTTCCCCACCTTTCTAGATGACATCAATACTTGCAAGTCTTGCTATGGAAATTAATTACATGTGGCTGTGGTCTGAAAACTGGTCAAGCTCATGCCCATTAGCAGAGGATCTGCCCTGTGATACTCAGGACACCAGCCCAGTATCACACCAAGTGACATCCACACCTCATCTTGTCAGAAGAAGAGTGGCAAACCAAACCAGCTGCAGCAACACATGGGTGCAGGCATGGGTGGCAGCAGCATCCATCTCATCAACTCACTGTATCTTGGCAGGGGTGGCAGAGGATCCTGAGCTTCTGGCACCCTTATGTAAAAGCCTGGGCTGCTGCCCTGGCAGCCAGCTCTGCCCTTGAGTGCAGGGGACCAAGGAGTTCTGTAGCCCTGTTACAGTACAGCAGGATGCCACACAGACATAGCATTCCTCTTGGAGGCCAAGCCTGGGTTTTGACATGACAGCTGCGTGCTAGTTTGAGGTATAGGGGCCAGTGCAGCTCCCTGTCAGTCTGCAGAGGGACAACAGCTTTGTTGCCCTGCAGACTGACTTTCCCTCACAAGACCCCCCCAGAGGTTGTCTGCTCAGGGTCCCATTTGCCCTGCTCCCCACTGGGTGAAAGCACTCCTGCTTCCTGCACTCACTTTTGGCCTTAAAACACCCTGCTGCAGGGCTGACTGCACCCAAGCATTGTGGAGATGTACACCCTGTATACAGTTCCTCCAAAGCAACTGAGACAACACGCTGGGCACTGCTTCTCCACGTGGCTGCTGTGTGGAGCAGTGCTGGTCCTGAAAGGGGTCTCACTGTGCCAGGCTGCAGAGCACTGGCTGCTGTGCATCTGGCTCCCTGCCTGCCTCACTGTGCCTGCACATGCAGGGCACAACTATATCTCCCACCAACAGGGTTTTGACATTTTTAAATTAGGGGGAGGCAGTTTAACCATGGGCAGCTGATCTGGTTTGTCCTTTGCAGCCCACTCTCATCCATATCTAGGGAGATGTGGAGCTGGCACAAAGGTTAGCACTATTTCCCTACAAGTGGCAGACAGTGGCTCCCCTGTGCGCATGTATGTGGATGAGGGAGGTATAGAAATAACTCACCTGTTGGGGAATATTGGCAATGAAGGTTTTCTGATAGCAGAGATTGTCTGGATTGAGTGCTGCCACTTTATTTCCCAATGGAATGTTTTGGTGTGTTGGACTATGTGTAAGATCCAGTTGTGGTCTTGTTGTCTTTCTACAGGTAGTCACCCTGGCTGTTATTTTCTGTGCTAGCCCACTGATGCCTCATATAGATCCTGATCCTTGACTCGATTTGAATTTCATTAAACTACACAGAAGGGCCTTTGCCCAACTATGAATACAGATTTCTGGGGATATCTGCAGCTGCTTTTGAATCCAAAGGCGCCCACTGGTGATGAGGACAAGACTGAGAGAGACAGTGCACCCAGCTACATGTCAAATGTGACAGGGTCCTCAGCCTTTTTGGGTCTGACAGGGAACTTGGTGTCAGTGAAGGCAAGTTCTTGTGCAAGCCTACTTCAGGTATTCTTTGCCTCAGTCTTTAATACTAAGATTGGTTATCTTCAGGGTAGCTGAGCTGAAAGGCAGGGATATGGAGTAGAACGAAGCCCCTATAATTCAAAGGGAAATGGTCCCTACTGGTGTACCCCAGGGTTCAGTGCTGGGGTCAGTTCTGTTTAAAACCTTTATCGATGATCTGGATGAAGGGACTGACTGCAGCTGCAGTCCGTTTGCAAATCACACCAAGCTGGGTGGGAGTGTTAATCTGCTGGAAGGCTTTGTAGAGGGATCTGGACAGTCTGGAATGGTGGGCTGAGGCCAACTGTATGAGGTTCAACAAGGCCAAGTGCCAGATACTACACTTGGGTCACAACAACCTCACATGACAAAGGGAGGAGAGGCTGCAAAGCTGCCCAGCAGAAAAGGACCATGGGGGTGTTGGTCAACATCTGGCTGAACAAGCCAGCAGGGAGCTCAGGTGGCCAAGAAGGACAGTGGAATCCTAGACTGTATCAGCAATAGTTTTGGACCAGGATCATGGGGCAGTGACTGTTCCTCTTGTACTGGGCACTGGTGAGCGCCCACCTTGAATGCTGTGCCCAGATTTGTACACTTGACCTTGCATACCTTACATAAGAAAGACATTGATGTGCTGAGGCATGTCCAGAAAAGAGCAATGGAACTGGGGAAGGTTCTGGAGCATAGTTCTTGAGACTTCAAGAGGAGCGACTGAGGCATCTGGGATGTTTAGCCTGGAGAAAAGGAAACTCCTTGAAAGTAGGCTGTAGCCAGGTGAGGGTGATTCTCTGGTCTCAGATAAACAGTGACATGACAAGTGGAAACAGCCTTAAGTTGCACCACGGAGGCTTAGACTGGATATTAGTAGAATTTTTTTCACTGAAAGGGTTGCCAAGCATTGAAAATGGCTGCCCAGAAGTCACCATGCTTGGAGGTATTTAAAAGACATGTAAATGTGGTGCTTGGTTTAGTGGTGGTCTTGGTAGTGCCAAGTTAAGAATTGGACTCAATGTTATCAAAGCTATTTTCCAGCTTAACAATTCAATGATTCTGTGGCTCACTTCTGCTGCACACCTTTTACCTCTATTGCCCTAAGGCTCAATTTCAGATCTGGGAAATATAAGTGGATGGACAGGGCTCCCTCTTCTAATTCTTGGTTCTTAAGTGCTTGATGGTTTTCAGAGTGCTGGTGTCTGTGTACCAAGTCACTAATACCCAGCCAGATTGCATTCTATACTACTTTCGCATCTTTTCATAATAACCTGAAGTCTCAAAAAAAACCTAGTAGCTTCTTGAAAACAGAAATGTAAGAAACCTTCGGGATTGAGCTCTTTGACTGTACAGTGTGCTTATTATGCTGTATCATGTCTTGTTTCCATCAAGTCCAGTGTTTCCTTAGAGGGAGCCCAGCCCACAGGTAGCCCAGAAAACTCATGTACTTTTTTGGTACAGTTGGATATCTGCTTCACTCATGTTCAATCCTTTGTTTTATTGAACCACAGAGCTACCATCAGTGACTACTCTCTGAAGTGTCCTCAAACATGGTATTTATACATGGCAGCCACTCATATCTGGTTTATGTAATCTTACCAGGGATGAAATCAGAAGAAATCCATGCTTCTGGAACATTTAGGTTGCAAAATCACACTCTGAACAGGTGCTGTGCAGTGCGATCCCTAGTGGCATGAACAAGGTCTACTTGCCCCCTGACACTGGCTGGCTGTGTTTATCTTCCCTTATTTATCTGCCATTTTAGAGCGTCACAACTCAAGATTTTGTGACACTCCTCTTCCTCTGATGTGGACACCAGCTGCCAGCTTCATATGCCAGCACACACAGGAATGGCAGCAACATTATCTCACTGGTGATGGCCAGAGAGAAGTCATACTACCAAAACTAAGATGAAACAAAATTCATACAAGCTCTGCTGCTGCATTTGCCTAGTGCTGTGGGCTGGTCTTGGTTTTGCTCTCCTCTCATCTACCTAGGACTCTGCCAGTGTTGCTTGTTCCCAAGCATGAAACCAAAGCAAGTGGGGGTGGGAACAGCCAGGTCACCAGCCTGCCTTCACACTTCCCTCCCCCCACAGGGGCATTCTTTTTAAATTTTTTTGTTTTGTTTGTTTGTTTTGCTGTTTTTTCCCCCTCAGGAAGCACTGTCTTGTCATTTCTAACTTTAATTTCATGTAATTTCCCTTTAATGTGATTATCCTTTCTTCACGTAATTTATTCTCACAGGTGCTTATAGCACTTCCCTGCAATAAACAAGATTAATTAATGAGCTGTTTATCCCTTACCCTACATTGTTAACCAAGCTATTTAATAAAATCAAACCAGACATCTGGTCTAGCAATTCTTGACTGGACAGCCACCTCTTTTATCAACTTTCTACATTCAACTTATGGCAAATATTCAGTGCCAGGCAGCCATCTCACTAGATGGCTTAGTGAGCCATCTCACTAGATTCTGCAGGGCAGACACAGTTTTTCATATTTATAATAATCTTGTAATGACTAAGGCTGCAGCCCAGAAGAATTCTTAAACATGTTTTTAACTACATAGGTGCAATTCAGTACCCTTAATGGTTGTATGACATGACCATACACTTAAGTGTTTTCTAAACTGCAGCTCTCTTAAGGTTTTCATTCTTGTCATACCACACAGCCTCCCATTTTGCCACCCCTTCTTTTCCAGCATGGAAAAATCTCACCTTTGGGAATTCCCCAAATGCCCCATGCTAGGTGAGATGGGTCTGGAGTTTTGCCCATCCTACTTGCCAGGGATGGACTATGGTCCTTCCCAGGCTGCTGTGTCTATTTCGTGGTGTTACTGCCCGGCTCCACACTTTTCCAGGGTGAACAGGCAGTGGCTGAGCCAGGACAAGGTCAAACTCCAAGGTTTTGGTTTTTGGAGGGTGTTGTGAATCTACCTTTTCCTAGAGGAATTGTCTGCCTCCCCAGCTGAGCCATGGATGGACATGCAGCCTGGCTTTGGTGCTGTTTGTGGCTTGGAGGCTGTCAGTTGATATTGCACCCTCCAGAAGCAGCCAAGAGCAGTAATTCCCTTAATAACTCCCTTGGCACTGAACAATGTTTGGGACCTGCCTACAATATCTCATGAGATATGTACACAGGAGGTAGATGGGGCCTCTGCATTTTTCTGGACTCCTCTGTCCTGTGCACCAGCCTAGGACCCTGCTGATGACCTCACCTATGAAACTGCAGCTTCCTGGACAGAGCTGCACAAGGATAGATACAGAAATCAGTTGTGAGCCACAACAGTGGAGCAATTGTCAGGGAAAAGGGCAACCCCAGGCTGCTGCAGTGCAGCGGCAGAAGGCAACAGCATCTTCTCCCCAGCTACTGCAAGCTGATCTGGATGCACCTCTGCTCTGTGCCTCTGGTGTCTGCCTGGAGAATGCAGACACAACCCCCCCAGCAGCTGCAAGCATAACCTGTGTCTGTAAAACGAAAACTATGGCCAAGGGGTGCAAGAGGAAGGGATGGCAAGGCAAGGTGAGACAACAGCAGCTGAAGGACTGCTCAGCTCCTAGCAGGGCTGCCACTGTGTGTTGCAGAGGCTGCCAGCCCCTGGGTGCAATAGCAATTGCAGAGCTTCATCACCCTTCACACTGTGCCTCCCTCCAGGCCAGTGAGGCTGTTGGCTTCACATCCACTGAATCCTGGTGACTTCTGAGTTAACTGCAAAAAATCATGCCCCTCCCAACTGAGAAGGAAGTACTACAGTGAAACTACTGAAGACAAAGTGAAATAAATGGACTGTACTGAGGAAGCAGCTAGTAGGGGATCAGAAGGGAAGGCATGACTAAGAGGCAGCCAGGAAAGCCCTGGATTTGTTTGCAGAGTATAGATGAGCTGGGAGTGGTGAGTGATAGCTGGGAGTGGAGCGGTGATAGCTGTGGTTGTTCTTTGCCACCTGGTTGCATAATGACAGACTGATTTCCTGAGGCTGCTGGGATAAAGCACAGCAAAATTGTAATCAAGGAGAGGAGAGCAGAGTCAGTCCTCATGATGCTCCTGGCCTGCTGTGTGGTGCAGGCCAGCAGTATCTCAGTGACAAACTGTCCCTACCCAGCAGAGTCCTTTTCTGGCCTTTGCCATGCATGCAGGCTCTGGGTCCAGACAGAACTGGGGCCAGTCTGGCCTTGATGACATTTTCATAGTCTCAAAGTTTCCGGAGACAGAGAGAGAACTTGAGTTTTCAGGATAATCGGTGTTCAGCAGATGTTGATTGCAAATGAAACTTTGAAGGAGGAAGATTTACATTCAGAAAAGGTATTAGACTGAAAAGATTAAGGTTAGTGTTGGTCCACTGAGCTAGCAATGAGGTGTGCAGATGACATCTACAGAAGGGCCATTATTAGTAAAAATGATAATCATGTTTAAATCTCATCTGTCATTTTACATCTGCAGCACCTTGAGGGAGAAGGAAGATCTCATCTGACACACAAAATGGGAAGAATTGAAGTGACTTTGTTGTGGTGGCACAATCTGCTGGGAGAAACTCAAGTGTCCTCTTCACCAGGCCGTGCAGGATACTTCTTACAGCACAAGGTGGTCATGCTGGTCCATCTACAGGAGGGACATCTGGCAGGATGGACAAGCCTGCGCTGAAAAGCCACGTCCATCAGCTTGTGATGAGCATCAGCTTTTGTAATGCTCCAAGCTCAGCAGGGAGAGGTGACAAGCCCTCAGACCTCGACATTGGCAGGCACTAGCAACATGTCAGGCTAGAAAGCAAGGGTAATGAAAGTGAAGCCCTGCTCCTGGGAGAGGAGCTTGCTGTAAATGGGATGGATACTCACATGTAAATGGGTGAAGAAGCGCTCTGCATCATGAGCATGGATGGAAATAACCTTAGAGAAAAAGATCAATAATGATACTGCATATTCCACCTGGCTTGCCTCTGGGCACTGCTATTCTTGTCTCTTGCTACTGGAAATGTGTGGTCAGGGTATGTTCCCCCAGAAAAGAATCTGCAGTGTGGTAAAAGCAGCAGGAATCCTTTCCGCAGTGAGGATCCAAACTGCTGTAAGACAATTCAGAGGTGCACAAACTGTTCCTGTGCTGAGATGAAAAGAGATCTCTGGTCAGACTGTTAAAGTGTAAGGGTGACTCCTCATGTTAACAACTGCTGGCACATACTAACCCTATCCAGTGCCCCCCCACCCTGTGAGATCAGAGTCAACACTCAAACATTTTCCAGTGTGCTTCCAAGCAGAGAGACATAGATGTCAGTAGACTCCTTTCAGAGTTTTAGCTTGTTCAATGGTCACAATAAAGAGAGCACGGCCAGGGAAAGAGCCTGTTCTTACTGCACTTCCCTTTAAATAAGGCAGTTCTCTAGAACATGCATAAGATCAGGGTCCATGTGCACAGACATCCCAGCTGTTCCCACTCAGGATTTTTACTCGTATTTCATGTACTGCAAATCTGAGATGCAAATTTCTATCTTTTCTATAAGATACACATTAAATTTCAGGGCTTCGTGAACAACACTATAGTAACCTCACACCACCTTTTTATGCTGGCTTAGGGAAAGGCTATCAAACACTGACCATATTTTGCACTTCCAAGTCTCCACTTATGCTTGTGTATCCAAACATTATCTTCAAAAACTTCACATCCTAAATCTTTTCCCTGTTAATATCTTATGTATTCATTGTTTGGAGGAGTGATGTTTGAGGCAAAAAATTTCTTTCTGCTACAGTCATTCTTTACCTCATTTCTCCAGGAATTTGGGCATTTCCATACCTTTAAAAATTCCAGTACTGGTGCAGAATAAAACAAATTATATCTCCATCAACTACATAATGGTGAGTGAAGCAGGTTTTAATCTGTCTCTTTATGCCAGTGGTAAATTTGGACTTTACAGGTTTAAAAATATGCCCTAGCAGAAGAAAGGATTTGAAAAATGAGGTGCTAACTGCATTTTTATCTACAGATCAAACCTGGACTAATCCAACACAACCTTTTAAGACTGCTGGCATTTATTTTGTCTTTTTGCTTGAGTGGAGATCTATTTCTCTAGTCTTTGCCAGCAGATCCTAAAGGGTAGATTAATATCATTGTTGTTGGGGTTTACAAAAAGAATACAATGTTGCCTCTACATTGGTACTAAACAGGGTGCAACTTTATTTACAGTGTAAAGTGCATCACATGGAAGTCGGTTAAAACACACAACAAGCAGTGACATAAATGACAATACAGTACTGGGTAGGGAGGGGAAAATATTCCAGCAAGTATCAAAACATCATCAATAGCACTAATATGACAGCCTCTAGTTTCAGCTATTCTGTCCTAACACCACATCTCCTTACAAAAAGTGTTGACTGGGTTGATCCCAGGATTCCATGTACTAGTCACTAGTGTGAAGCTGAGGTGCTAAAAGCTATTCTGCAGCCCTAAACTCTCCAGCAATGTCCTGCCAGATCTAAGCACTCTCCTCACCACTGCTGTTCTGCTCTGGAGATGACCAGGACACAGTCAGAGGACACACCAGAGAAGCACACTGGAAAAGGGACAAAAACATGAGAATGACATATAAATAAAGATCTGCTTTTGTCACCTATGCACTCTTTCCCTTGAGAAGTCCTGTGTTGCTCACTGCAGCTTCCCTTCATTTGCTGTTAAGGCAGCAAATGAGTCAAGGAACAAAGTGCCTACAGACGGTGGTGACTGTGTGTTGAAATGCGGACGTTACGTACTGAACACTAACTTCAGTCAAAGCTGTAAACATTGATGGCTGTGGAGCTGGGAGACAGAAGATTTTTGCTACATGCTAGCAGAGTCCATTAGAAAAAGAAGGTTGTGGGAGCTAAAACCACAACTCTTCAGCTGGTTGCAGCTCCCACTGGGAAGGAATCTACATTCACATTAATCTGATCCCCTAATGACTCCTATTCTTTACTCTCTGTTTTTCTTTTAATTGGCTGAAAGCTCCTAATGGCTGACAATTTAGCTTGTTTCTTTCTTCCCCATTTCTAGTCTCGGGCTGACAGCCATCAGTTATGTGTCAGTATTTACTAGAGCCCTGTTACTGTGACTGTGAGCTCATTTTGGTGTTGTATCACTTTCCTATATCAGGGTTCATGCATAAAAGGAAGGTACATCCATGAAGGGGGGTGGGGTGGGGTGGTTCTGCACACTCTTAATCTCGAGGGTAACTAAGCAGGAATAGGAAGCTACAGAAGGTAAAATTTATTTCTCCTTTTTCTTTCCCAATGATAACTGCAAATTACACTTCTCTGTTATTATTGGGGAAAATGGAGCTTCTAATCAATGACTCTCAGGTTCTAAGATCTTTTTCCAGAGATCTGACTTTTTGCTAACTGTGACAATTACCAAACACGTGACTTGGAAAAATGCATGTGATTTCTGCCTTGTAATTCCACCATCCTACTTAATCATAAATTTTAACTTTACAATTCATCAGAGCATGACTTACTGATAGCATTCGTGTGTGTGTTTTCCTCAGACATATTGTGATCATCATGATCACATGATTATGAGAATGAGAAATCTGATAATATGTGTGCTCTCAGTATTTCTCAGTCAGCTAAGCATATTCGCCTGTGTGTGTTCTCAAGAGAGGCTTTTTCCAGTGTTTTGAGGATTCTGCATAACGAAACCACAACATTTTGGCAAGCAGATAGCAAACTTTCACCTGTAAACATATCTGGTGCCTTCTTTCTTCATCTCAGGGGCAGTCAAATACTGGGACCCAAACCTCAGATATTGGAAACATTCACCTAGCAGACAGCTGCTAGGTATTTACTCCATTTGTATAGGAAAGGGATGGTGGTTACAGACAGGTGGTGTGTCCCATGGCAAATGGAAAGTGCAAGTTTCAGAGACCCACCTGCTTCCTACTGCTGGATCCTGGATTACGCAGCTTAGAGCTACACCTGGACGGCCTGTAGATCAGAAAGCTTCAAAGGTTCCTGTTGGCTAGACTTAATAATTTCTTCTTTGAAGGAGATGATGTTCCCTCATCTCTTTTACTACGAAATCTTAGGTAAAACTCATGGTGATGCCTCCCATTAAGTCACTCTCCAATGAAGTTAATGTCACATAAACTACACTACAGAATTTTCTTTTTATGCTCACCAGAAACTGTGGTTACAACATAGACCTTATCACATGCAGTTATAATTCTTATCAACTGAAGTTCAAAGACAGGCCCAATGCAGTTTAGTGGCTCATTCAGCCTTGTGTAACACTGTTTACTGTTGAGTTGCTGGACAGTAGTATGCTTTGGCAGCTGGTAAGCAAAATTGCCATATTCTGTTTAATCATGGTTGGCAGTATAGTACAGTTTAATTAGCTTACTTACTGTAAGAAATGGGAGGGACTTCACTTTAAACAACCACTTCCTCAGTGGATTGTAGGAATCTTTGCATTTGTGTGTGTATGTGTGTATGACACCTGTGTAGCAGCATATATTTGATAATACTTTTATAAATGAAAAATAAAGAGGATTTCCTTAAAAATTGAAAGATGTATCACAAAATAAAAAACAAAACAAGGGACCTGGGGAGGGGTGGGAGAAAGGAAACAACGGATTTGATTTACAATGCATTAGAATCCAAGCCCTGGTGCCTAGGCTGAAGCAAGATATCTGAATGTAGAATTGCTGTGCTGATGTTAAAAGGGATAGAATCCAGCCTTCCGTTTCCTGCATCAAAAAACCCAAACAAAATAAAATCAATGGTGTGCTGAACATACAAAATGATCAACAGTGAGGCACAAGACCACGGTGTCTGAAAGTATACCAAGGATTAGAATGCCCTCAAAGAGGGGGAGGGAATGGGCAAGGGGAATAGAGATAGCAGACATTTAAGTCATGGCTCATCACAGAGTAGTTTGGAACTAGTCTTGTTCTGCATGCTGATAAAAGCTTTGGGACCTTTCAGCCTCCCTCTTATAAATCCACACCTTGTTAACCTGCAGCAGGTAATCTCTGCTATCACGCCATTTGACTGTATTATTTTAGAATTTAAAGCTATGGACTTGAACAAAAAAAAAAAAAAAACAACAAAAGAAGCCAAGAATAGTCTGGTTTGTGAATAGCCTGAAACTTTGCTTTGGCTCTCATGAGATGAAACTCCACCATTTTTGGCTATTATGCCCACTGGGTTTGGGCTTCTCTGCTTCATGTCCTAAATGGAAATACTACCAGACTTCAGATGTATACCTTTCAGTCTAAGCTAAAAGATACTGTTTGTTGGCAATACATTTAAGCTGATTCACTAAGCACATATAATCACAGCTGACAAATTAAAACTATTCACTTTGGACAACTGATTTTTCATCAAGCATCTCTGCTATAGCTTTAAGATAAACTGTGTATCAGAGAGACAGGAAGGAATGTCTGTCAATATCCGACCAGAAAGAAGTATAGAAAAAAACACAATGTCACAGGCTTCATCTGTTCCCTGCAGAAAAATACTAATATTGATGTGGTTCTTATTTAGCTCTCCAGGATAATGACCACTGGGTTCAGCAGGAGCCTGTGTGAGTAGAGGAAAATACATTTTTTGCTATCATGGCCCTAGAGCTGCCAGGAGATTTGAAGTGAGACTTGCCTCAGAGGCACCTTGTTGTACTCTTTAAATGATTACATCATTCAGTGCTGGGTGTAAGAAGACTGATTATTTATGACAACTGTTGCATGACCCCAAGTCTTGAACATGGACCCAGCTGAGGTATAAACAGTTCAAAATGAACACCAGTAAACAGTAAGCCACCAAAATTTCCTGAGGAACATTCTCTATTACGTGTCAAAACCCCACTTCCATTTATATAATGAAAAATCAGTCTAAAAGTTGTGGGTTTGCCTGCCTTGCTTACATGTAAAGATACAACTTTCTGCATTTTCTACAAGTCTGGGAATGATTTTGCGGAATACTCTCCAAGGTCTTTACATATTGCCCAAAAATCTTGAGTCATCTAAAGGTTACTGATTTACAGAATCTAGAGATGCTCAAAACATTAAAATTATTTCCTTATTCTCCAGATTTAGAGTTCAGTAGGGTGCGATTCAGCCTAGCTCTGGGATAGGGCTCAGTGACACTTACCTAGAGCAGTCAGGACCAGTCCAGGAGGAGGGACAGTAGCACCGATTTGGTCGTATGCACTTCCCACCATTCAAGCAAGGCAACTGGCAAACAGCTGCACACAAACACACACAAATTTGCATTAATGAGTACATCTACAGCAAGCTGATTTAGCAGCTGGACGCTGAAAATCCATCCTGCTTTATTCTGTCAAGAATGGAAAGGCTAGCCTGAGAAGTACATGTCTGCTAAGTGTGATTTGACTCCTGCTACTATTTTTGCTGTCTGATGCATTGTATGAGCTGCATGAAACACCCAGTATGTAATTTTACATTGCCTTAAAAATTCTGTTGTTTTTGATTTCAGTTAAGACAACAAAGGAATGCAAGCAGAAGCAGGAGGAAGAATTAGAAGAATTGTAAGATGAACAGGAGAACAGGAATAAAATGTAGATTTTTTTTTAAAAAAGGAATGTGACAGCTTAACACTAGCCAGGACAAGCAGACGCCACACATGGGCAAAAAACCATAGAAAGAGACAGCATAAGCAGGGGAAGCTAAAGGTCAGAAAGCCATGTGCAGATCAATAGCAAGCAAGGAGTAAGACTTCAAGCAATGGCACCTCCTGTATGGAGACAAGGAAAGGAAGCAGACAATGACAGTAAGGTCCCACTGGATGGCCCTAAGATGTGAGACTAGGTGCAACAGGGTGTTAGAGGAAAAAAACTCTTGTCTGCCTTACAGGTCGTGCTGAGCCTGGTTGAACATGCTTTAGTGTGACAGTCTAACCCAAGGGCATCAAGTAACCAAACAAAAGTCAAAGTTTCAAGTCTTCCTATCAATTTTGAGATTGAAAGGTAAAGAACCACACAATTTATAGAACCAATTTAGATACACACTTAATGATGTCCTTCAAACACAGACATTATATTGCAGGAAAGATGTGAATACTTTGAAACAGATAATGCCATATGTAGAGGTCAGACCTAAAAAAACTAGTGAGGGTAAAGGCTGGGTAATATTTTTGCAAGGAATATGCATCAGGAAGCACTGATTATTATGGAATTACAGGAAATGGAAATGAGTAGTCACAGGAATGCAAAAAACCTACTCCAATTCCTCTGGGCCAAACAAGAACAAACATTGGCAGGAGGCTATAGTGATAGGCCATCCATATTCAATTAAGTGCACCAAGTACATAATGTTAAAAATTACTTCTGATTTTGGAATGAAGCATATGACCAAAACATCTTTAGCTGTCACTGAAGTATTTCTCTATCATAGAAAAATGTCAATATCAGTAGCTGAAACAAGAAGTCATTAAATAACTTCATAAGCAGTGTTTATGATGTAGATGCAGTTGTTCACTATAATTTTCTCTTTAGCTACGGAAAAGCAGGTCAAGCCTGTACAGATTTGAATTGCTGGCCAAAAAGCAAAGAAGACATCTATCCTCCTCAAGCACCTATTATAGCTGCAAAGCTTGTGAAATATGAGAGGAAATGATGCATTATGTGTTAGGCAAGAGTCCCTTCAAAAGACAATAGTTCAGAGTTAAAATGTTCTCTCTGGTAGTTCAACTTTCTGCAGAAGGGTTGGGTTTGCAGCGTATTACACTGCAATATATGTATTGCACTGCACAGCTTATCCTTCAGATTCACTGTTCTTATCAGTTAAACAAACACTATGAACATTCATTAACAGAGACATGGATTCCTTCCCAGCACACCCCATCGGCTACTTTAAAGTTTTACAGGAAGGCAAAACTGGGGTTTCATGTTAAGTTTCTGTTAAAAATTGGTTAAGGTGCACCTGGACTATAAAAATACAGTGAAGAAAATGAAATATATTTTTGAAAATAGCTAATATTTGTAAGTGTTTAAGATTTAATAATGCTTGAAAGACATTTCAGTAATCATTCAGTTGCTGAGTTTTACTGTGTTTTCACAGGGAAAAGTCTTTCAAAACCTGGCATTTGTTCAGTCTTGATATGGAACCCCACATTCTAAACTCAGGCTCAAATATTTTCCATAACTGCAGCCAAGCTCATTTCACACAAACGGACTCGTCAGGACACAAATCTGGACACTAGAATCACTCCCCTCCTACCCCTCACTATTTTTGTGTGCTCCATGATCTTCACCTTTGGTTAGGTGCAAATAAGAGATCTAATAAAAAGAAGTGCACATTGAATTTGTTTAGAGAAGTTAGATGACACCTAATGGAAGATACCCATGTACAATGTATCCATTAAACTCAATCACCCTTAAATCCTTGCTTTGGGATGCTCTCTTTCCTGTTTCAGTACCCAGGCAACTAGTGGGAATCCACCAAAGCAGGCAGCTATGTGGTGAAAAACTTCTATAATACCTGCAGCTTATTTGTGAATTTAATGATGACCTGAATTTCCTGAAGATGAAAATGAAAATCATGCATCTGGAATTGAAAAAAATAGTTTTATTCTTCTCCCTGAAAACCCTTTCTCTTTTGCACTGCTTTTTGCAGAGAGTACTTTTGTGAATACTGTCTGTTGTTTTTCAGAGCAAGCTCTTCTGAGAGTTTTAAAGACTCATCAGGGAGGGACTTGTCTGAATGAAGTTTACAGATGGGAACAGCAAACCTCAAGGACTATTATCGTAGGCCTGAGTTTTCTTGTGTCAAGCTTAGGAGTTCTATGAGTCTCTAGAGAACTGTGCTAGGTATTCCTAGTAGAGTCCTAAAAAGTGAGAAAAAAATGCAGTGAGAGGTTTTACCTATATGGCAGCGTGATCCAGTCCATCCGAGGGGGCAGTCACACTGGTACGGGGCCACACAGCGACCTCCGTTGAGACACGGCAGGATGCATATTGCTATGGAGAGCAGAAGAGAGCCAGAGAAAAGAATTATCTCCCATGGAAGCAAAGAATAGAGCATGCAAGAGATGAACTTATGTTTAACTAGAACCTCCACTGCCTCTTGAAGTGTCTGCATGGAGTATCAGCAGAACTGAGCAGGATCTACCTACCAGGCACGAGAAGCAAATACAACTGGCATGGCAGACAGATATGACAAATAGTGGCAAAGAAACAGACAGCCTGGAGCAATTGCTTCACCAACTGCTGGAGTCCTTCAGATGTTTGTAGGCTCTGTGTTCATGGGAAATGAGCCAGGGCTGTTTGTATCTCACATGTAATATCCAGATACTGTCCACTTCTATGATGGTGCTAACAAAACCAGTCCATGCTTCAATTACAAAAAATTGGATTGTTCATGAATTCTCTGGGCTTGCAGATGTAGCATCCAAAACAAGTTAATCTATGCCCTGCCCATAGAAAAGCACTTTGTCTAGGCCAGCGAAAACATGCTGAGACAGGTGAGACCATAAGCCCCTTGGGGAAAGGCAGCTTGAATACAAGGCATTTTGGGTGAAAAAGGCTAGGGCTGGAAGCTTTGGGGAAGAAACAAAGCATATACCAAGTAGCTGATGACCTCTGGACAGAACACAAATTGAGCTACGCTGCTCCTGTGAGCAGATCTGCAAAACTCCCACGTGTTCATGCTTTAAGTATCTTCACAAAACTATCATCTCCACTATGCTAAGTGAACAAAGTACTTGAGCATACATGCTCTAAAAAGAGCAAGAGTTGAGCTGGGTCTTAAATTTGGATCTTCAAGTGGCAGTTCCAGTAGAGTTTAATACTGGAAAGGTGAGTGGGGACTGCAGAAGACTGAGGTAAGGGTTCTTCTGCTGCTGCTGCACAGCAGAGATCGAGGTGAGCAGGTGCTGTCAGCTTGGATAAGGAAATAATTTTGAACTTCCATGGATCTCACAGAACTAACCTGTATCACCAGGAAATACTTTTCTGTATCATTAAAGTTGTTGTACACTGCAAGTTTTTCAGAATTCTGACTGCAAGTCAGAACTCTCTCAAGAAGATGAATCTTGTCTTTTTTTGTTTAATGTACTATGAACTACAAGGTGACTGAATTCTCTCAGTGGCCTTACTGCAGCCTGATACTGATAGATCAGTGCTCAGTGGTAGCACTCAAAAGTTCCTTGGGCTTCCAGAACAGGCCCTCAGCTTCAACTAAGCATGTTTTTTCTGTTCACTGGTGCACCTTGTTTGACAAGCAATGCAAAATTGGTGTTTCACTGACCAATTGTTGGAATTTTTTCCCCTCTTCTAATTATCTATGTCAAAGTTGAAAAAAAAATGAAGGAAAAAGAAAAAGGCTAATACTTGTACCTGCATGAAGTATGACCTGTCTAGTCAGCTGCCAGTTTGAATTGGGATGATGATTGAAATGTCTGGTTCTGGAGCATGCTTCAAGTGTCATTACTGATGAAACTAATAAAATCAGTTGTGGGATACCAACCACAATTTTGTCAGACACAGGGTGCAATCCTCATCTGCCAAGACTGTGAGACTTACAGGGCTCGAAGTTGCATGTATGGCTGTGGTGATACTGCCAGGCGCAGGGAGAGAAAAAGAGGGGCTGTTGGAATGTACCACATAGCTGGAGTATTCCATAAATGCAAAAAGACAAACCTTGCTGAACCTCTTGTTCTCATTCTGTATCTATCACTAATTTGTGCCATATGCAATTGGCGCTGTCACAGAGAACACCTGAAAGCTGCGGAGATAGATTCAGGGGACCATTTTAACATATGATACATTTTAAATACTTGAAGCATATTCTTTTCTAAGAGTTAGATGAGAATGTGCACAATTTTTGTAGGTTTTTATGTATCCTCAGAGTCAAGGGCAGTGACTCAGATTTGGAGACAGTGACACCACACCTGCTGTAGACCTTGGGCACCCTAAAGCCTTACATCAGGGCCATACCACATATTAAATACTAAATACGGGCACTTCCATTTTCTGTCCACACAGACCCATGCCTTACTACATGCACAATAATAAGGTTCCTCATGAGCACCTATGCCAGCCTGAAAGGGTTAAATCTCCCAAATTTCTTGTGTTAGACCACCATGAAAAGAAACATGGACCAAGTGGCACCTCAATGTCACTCAGGGAATATCTGACAGAGCCAAGAGTCAGATTTGGCTCTTTTCAGTGAGAATAGATCCAGATCTCTAATAATTTGGAGATCCATGACAGGCAAAGCCAGTCCAGAATTTGTGAGGCACAAGTACGCACATCAAGATAGACAGCATGGAAGAGGTAACACATCATGTTACTTGACCATGAATTGATGAGGTTCATAACCACAGACTGATAAAAAGGGAAGCTAAGAAAGTGATGCAGCCACCAACTGACTTGAGAATACTCAAATCTCTTCTGTCCTAATCCTTGTTCATTCCCCAAAACTATCAGGGATTGCTATTAGAAACAGACCTTGGAGAACTGAAACAAGGTGTTCTTCAAGCACAGTGAAAGAGCACCAAGAAACAAAATCACATCAATTTAAGAAGTGCTTGTTTTGCTTTGAAGATGTGAGGGAATGGTTACTTTGTAAACCAAGTATATACCTTTCTCTTCTCTTTCATTTGTCAAGCAGAATATATTAATGATTTTTATGGCTTCAGCTCTTACGCCTTTTCTGTTTCACTGCAGTAAATTCACTTGTCTTACCTACAACACCCTCAAGACCAGAGTTTGGAATGATATACGTACGCTCTTCACAGAGACGGCCCATCCAGCCATCCGGGCAGGAGCAGGCGTTGGGGCGCTCGCAGACGCCGCCGTTCTGGCACGGGAACCGACAGACAGCTGGAAACACAGCCAGGTCATGACAAACTCAGGACAGTGAACTAGAAGCCTAGGCACTCAGCACATTGTACAGCCCTTTGCAGTTGTAAAACTTAGAGCAGAACAAACAAAGGCAGTGAAGTTCAGAAACACTGCTTGATTTTGATTTCAAGGGCTACGTCATCTTCTAGCTCTGTGTGTTTGATTAGGTACTCTGAGCCAGAGTGTGGGAATCATTAAGAGAATCAAAAAATTGTCCATGGAAAGAATGAAAATGTAGAGATATTTATAGTTAAACAAATTACTTGGATAGTTTTTCAAGACCGACACTATCTTTATCCGATTTTCCCACTAACTTTTGTAAAACAAAATGAAAATACCCATAAAATACACCATAAAAACGTATTACCCTCCTCACCCCCTCCCCCAAGCCTTCTAAATTGACTCTGGAACAGAACCAAACTTTCTTCTAACCTTGGTATGAAACAGCAAGACAATGCCGTCTGGCATAATATAATACTTTATGTCTAAAGTAAGATTAACTGTGTGATAGAACAGGCAATTTTTACTGCAGTATCATCCAGCAGGAGGAGTGACCAAAAAGGGTGCAGCAGTGGCACAGTAAGTGTTCATCTCTGGAACTCAAAGTGTGACTATAAGTCTCACCTAGCATTCATGCTGACTGGTGCTCCTCGGCTTCCATTCCTATTAATAAGCGCCTGATCAAAAAAGTGAGGAATTTGGAGTGCAATCTATCATGCTGGGCCAATATGCTGCCTGGACTGGACAGACTCTGGACTTCTTTGTCACTTCTATGACACTGTACCGTACCTTGATGCATACATCCAGGGAAACCAGGACTACTTTAGAAAATCAGGTGGAAGCTATGCACAAACATGTTATAATTAAAGATCATTGGAGAAAGTGCAATCTTGCTCAAGACTGTACATACTATACAGAGAAAATGAAAAACTGTGTCTTCTAGACAATACTACAGAACAAATAAATAATCAGACTGACAGTAATCTCAGGAAACTCAATCTGAACTGTAATTGCATCTCAGCTTCTATCTTTAATTAGTTATTAGGTGAGCAAAATATGCATTTTAGCTTTGAGTGTTTCAGATCTTGATATTAGCATTAAATACAGACAGTGGATTGGCACACTGAAACACTGTTCAGACCTGAAATCCACATTGGAAAGTATGCAAATCTTTCCCTCAGAGAGACAAACTTGAGTCATTCCTGGAACTAAGCCATGCCAAAATGCACGCTACAGCTTGGAGTATTGGAGGTTGAAATGAGGCCAAAGCTCTGCCATTTTATTTTTCAATCTCAAGAGCCTTCCCAACAAGCATCAGCTGATAATGAGAATGGGAAGAGACCTCTGAAAGGTTAACATAATTTGCAATATTTTAACAGTGATTTTGAAAATTTTTGTTGTAAAAATACCTACTACTACACAGACAGATTTTCTCTGGGTGTTGTCTAAAGCAGAACAGTGTGTCAAACAGGTCTTTTTTCTGCAATGAAAAAACCATTTAAAGCTTTGTGTGATCTACACCACTTAAACAATATTCCATGAATGTATAATGGGATGTGAGATGAAAGATTCATGCATAAATGATATCCCACATTAAATTCAAAGCCCATGAAGTAAGGTTTCTGAAATGTATTTTCTCTCTCTGTCAATGTAGAAGATGCAGGTATTTCATGAGTTACAAAAATTGCTTTGGATGGCAACTCCATGCTACTCAGCAATCAGATGTCAGGTAGAGATCGGCTTTTCCTGGTTTTCTGCTCATGTCCTGGTTGTGAAACTGAATGAGAACGTATCATCCCTAGATGTGCACTTGTTATACACCAATTTAGGCAAGACGAGATGACTTGTCTGTAGCTGTGAGGATTATTCTTATCAACAGGCAAGACTAGAAAAATGCTTGGGACTGGAAGTTAAGCTGTTATCTCATTCTCTCTCTCTCCCCTCCTTTCTTTTTCTTTTCCTTTTTTTTTTTTTTTCCCTACTGTAAAAGCAGACAGAGCAAATGCAGTCCTGATGTGCTGAGGAGAAAATAGGAATGATCAGTTGAGTCTTTAGTTAATGGTAATAAATCTCACATACAGGGTATCAATCTTTTATATATCCCCTCGTAAATTTATCTACACAGGACACAAAAGCATTACAGTGCTCAAGTCAAACATGTCAGAAGGGGAAAAATAAATTCTATTATCTGTTCTCAGCTTTGCAAAAAATTTCCTCAGGTTCCAGCTTCCTTCTCTTAATATTCTTGTTTGTTGATGGGGTACAGACTTTCTGGTTGACAGCTCCACATTGACCACTCACAGTCAGCAAGATGCGAAGAGGGCAAACAGACAAGACAGTTTTAGAGCACTTCAGAAAGAAGAAACTGGAGTCAGGTAAGCTGTATGCATCTGTGCAGCCTAACAAGTCCTGCAGATATTTACAATCAGCAGATCCAGGCTAATACTTCTCACCCCTGAAACTCAGATCAGAATCTGGCCAGCAACCTCTAACCAGTGGTGATTTAGGCAAGTGCAGCTGTGCTGAGAGCTCTTCCAAAGAAGCTAAAGAAGTCTGCTTTTTAATTATAATATTTACATTAACTAACCTGTTCAACCGGGACAGAACGTTTCAAGCAGGCTTAGGACACATTAATGATCAACTCACACAGCCATAAACAAGAAATGCAGCATGAGTCATTACAAAGAGTGCTTTCATGTTGTTTCTGATGTAGACCACAAAGGCTTGGGTCCTGTAGGACTTTTGTTAGGAAAATCACTCACATAAATTATAAAGCAGTTTTGAAAGATCACTTTGACATGTGTTATGAAAATTCAGGACAGTCCTCTCAGAAACATCTTTAGTTCTTTTTAAGCCCCCTCTTAGAAAAGAGGAGGGAAATTGTTATTCTCCTCCCGTAATACACAGGTTATCCTGCTTTGTTTTTCACCCTCATCATCTGTCCACCTCTTTACTGTGTTTTTTGGAACTAATTTTCCCTAATACTTATTCCTCTGAACAGTTTCATTAGGCATTGCAGTGTTGCAAACAGAATGTTTGACAGTGCTTTGCAGATCAGCCCTTCTTGGTTGCTAATAATCAGTGGCATGAACCTTTCCTGGCAGACAATTACATCCCCTGGCATAAAGTAGAGGGGCTCTTTGTAACTAATAAATATTAAATAAGAATAAAAAGTAAAGCTGGTGATATTAAAGGGAAAGTTGAACAATCGAAAGTGTTACAATCAGAACAGATAATAATCAGAACAGATAATATCCAAATAATTTTGCTAATGTATTCTAGCTTAGGTAAAGCAGGTATTACGTAGAGATCCCTTGAATTCTGTAGCCATCACAGTTTAGAAATACAAACTTTTCAGAAACAGCCTGGTGCTTTGGGAGTACACATTTCCAACAGGACTTTTGGATACATCATGACAACTGAAGTAACTCGGATGCCTTTCCTTCAAATCTTTTCTACTTGGCTGCTTGATGGGTAATTCTTCATGCCAGTGGCAAGCCACGGTCACAAACCCAAGACAAACTTGTTTCTCAGGAGAAGCTACTCTATTCCTGAAATATTCAGGAGTTGCAAGCCCTCTTGTTTAGTTCTGGTTCTCCTCACAACACTCTACTGATCCATGATTTTTAGGCAAGACATTATAACTATCAGATACAGGAATTTAGGTCAGTGCCTGCTTTCATAGAGTAGGGCAACTCAACTTGTTTAGGTGTCAGAATTCATATAAAAAACCGAAGAGGGGTCCATGATTTGCAAGGCTTAGCACACTATAGAACCCTCTATCTCCAAATGACTTCTGACCTAAACAGAAAGTCTCTCAGGTAGGAAGAACTGTTGCTTGTGTTTTGACATTGGGAGTTGAGACTTGCAGGAGGAGAGGCTGACCTGACAATTCTGATAACGGCTCCAGTGTTCCCAGGTGAGTGTCCTCGAACTCTTCTTCTTCTGTGTGAAGAGGAATGGGGCTGCTTGTGACTGGCCACTGCTGTGTTGTAAGGTTTTTTTGCTTTCTACACAGAATACTTAAAGCTCAATCTGTCATGGTGACTGTTCCACAATGTGAAATAAGACTTCAAGGTGCAGCTAACTCACTGCTCCACAGCTATCCAGCAGCAGAGGGCAAGCCAAGCTTCTGATATGGAAATGGAAGATAGCAAGATCTCTTTCACCAAAGCCCTATGACCCTGAACTCTTTTGTTGTGCCTCATCCACGGCTTTAAGTTAGTTTTTGAATATGCTTACATATGTTTTTTACTGTTGAGTTTATTGTCTCTTCATTTTTTTGTTTGTTTCCCCCATTTTCTGTTAAAAACTTTTTATTTATTTGAATCTTCTAAACGGAAGGGTCAACATTTTGCTTTAAAAAAGTGGATGTTTTAGGTCAACAGACCAAGAAATTGCAAATACCTGCCAAGTGTAGAAAGCCTGGACTTTGTATATTGTTAAATCTATGAATTATCTAGAGTGCGCAGTGTGTATTATTTAGAGATATATCAATCTATGTCTTACTGCAAATTGATTTTCAGGAGCTGCCACACTTAAAATATCGTGAGGGACTAAGCACCCATTTGTTCTATTTCGGTTTCTGCAGTGTTCGGTTTTTGACTGTGAAAAACTGACTGGCAATGCTTATCTGAAACAGCTCAATTTGCCAGGAAGACGACTTGTTCTGTCACTTTCCCACAGAAGATCAGGAGAAAAGATCCTAGGTGTGGGATACAACACTGTAGCAAAAGAAACTGTAAGACTAGCGAGGACTAAAGAGAAAAATTATGGAAGCCTTTCTTTAACTTGGAAATAAAGCAATAACCTGAAATTAAATGCTCTGAGTAAAACCATGACTGCACTAAAACTACCAAAAATTTCCTTTTTATTGCACCTAGCATGACACCTCTGTGTTTATGGCAAGTTAAGCTACCATTCTGTTAATAAAAAAGACTTACCTTTGCAGGTAGGTGGTGTTGTCCATGTTCCATTTTCCAAGCAAATGCTCCTCAGGGGCCCTTCCAGCATGTACCCACTGTAGCATGAATAGGTGATCATGTCTCCATACTGATAGAAGCTACCACGAATCAGAGCATTCTCCACATGAGCTGGGGGACCGCAAGAGATCTCTAAACAAAAGAAACCATCCAGATGTTTGTGAGCTGCAGAGCCTACCAAACACAGGTTTTAGTCCTGGACACACTGCTGTCCACGGGAGGTACCACAGACACACCTCCAGTGGTAAATCAGCAATGGAGTTCAAGGATCTGGGCAAACTTAAGAAGTGGGCTCATGAGAACCACATGATGTTCAACAAGTCCAAGTGCAAAGTGCTGCACTCAGGTCAGGGCAATCCCAAACATGAATACAGAGTGGGAGAACCCTGAGAAGGGCTTGGGGCTTCTTTTTAGTGAGAGGCTGGACATGAGCGCACAACTGCATTTTCAGATGCAGTCCCAAAAGCCAACTGTATCCTGGGCTGCATCAAAAGAAGTGTGACCAGCAGGGTGAGAGAGGGGACTGTCTCACTCTATTCTGTCTTTGTGAGACCCCATCTGGAGTGCTGCATCCATATCTGGGATCCTCAGTACAAGAATGATATTGATCTCTTACAGTGGGTCCAGAGAAGGGCTACAAAGACGATCAGAGGGATGGAGCATCTCTCCTACCAAGATAGGCCAAGAGAGCTGGGATTATTCAGCATGAATCCAGGAGAAGGTTTCAGGGAGACCTCATTGCAGCTTTCCAGCTTCTTAAGGGGTGTTATTAAGAGGAGTAATATTTATATGGGAAGATAGAGACAGAACAAGAAGCAATGGTTTTAAACTGAAAAAAGGCAGGTTTAGTTTAGATATTAGAAAGAAATTCTTTACCCAGACGGTGATGAGGTGCTGGAACAGGTTGCCCAAGGAAGCTGTGGATGCCCCATACCTGTAAACGCTCAAGGCCAGGTTGGATGGGACCCTGAGGAACCTGATCTAGAGAATGGCATCCCTGCCCATGGCAGAGGGGTTGGAACTAGATGATCTTTAAGGTTCTTTCCAATCCAAGCCATTCTGTGGCCCCATGAATCTAACAATACTGTTTACAAGTCAAAAGGCTTTCTAACATGCTTGCAAAAGGACACTGCCCTCTATCTGTATCAATAAATACAAAAAAAGGCAGTGTATCTTCTTGCAACTCTTGTCTCATTACCCATAATCTCATGGGAATCATTCCTAAGGTATTTAGGGTATCCAACAACCAATCCCAGCTCCAGAGCTTGCAAAAGGTAAATTAAGAATATATTTACATAAGGGCCTAGTAAACAGTAGGATGAATACTGCTGAAGCACCAAGCCATACAGACATATTCTGAACCCTTTTAAAGGAACAACTCTGTTAGAAAGAAAGAAGACTCAGCTCTTCTCTGGAGATTCTTAGAGTCCTCTGGAAAGTACCAATCCCTGCGGAACTATGTGTCTTGTACTTACTTTCACACTTAGCTGTGGCTGGAGTCCAGGTCTCATCAGCATTACAGGTGATCACAGACTGCCCTTTCAGCTGGTAGCCTTCCCTGCACCTGATGGATACATTCTGGCCAACATGAAAATCCACCTCCGACAGAAGGGCATTCTCGGGGATTATGAAAGGCACAGGACAAGGGTTTGCTGTTCAATGAAAGGGTGTGAGGGAAAAGAATAAGGGAAGAAAAAAAGGAAGAGAGAAAGGGAGACCACTTTAGAATAGTTTCTGCAAATTTCAAATCCAAAACATATGAAAAGCAATAGAAATGGATGCTGCACATGAGTCCAATTTGTAATTTGATTTGAAATTATGAGGCTTGGGTCATAAAATAATAATAAAAAGATATCTAATTCACTGCTGTCACATGGCTTGCTACATGCTTGGGTGATGCCAGGAGAGGACATACTAAGGATTTAAGGGAGAAATATCCCACTTGTTACTGTGAAATCATTCTCTCTTGTCCTTCCTGTTTACCATAACCTTTCTATAGAAGAGAACCAGACCTATCTTACTTCATGTTCGAAGGAGCTGGACCAATAAAGAGCAGCAAAAATTCAGATGTTTGATTTGAGACTTACTGTGACACTCATTAGAGTTTAGAATCTCTCTACTTTTATTTATTGCTGTCTGTAAGCTTGCTGGGCTGTTTTTGCATGGTCTATTGATCTCATCATCAATGGGGAAAATATTGGCTCTATAAAGAGCAGAAATTTATGTCAGTTTCTTGATACTAAAATGAATAAATACTTTGTGATACAAAAAAATAAATATCTCAATTGAACATCCTAAGACTACACTAGGTCTTAAAATTAGTTACAGACACATACAGCAACAAGAAAGGCCATTGTGGGTGTGTGGGGAGTGCACATGCCCATAACGTGCTATTTCACAGAATTGCAGAAGAATTTATACAGCCATTGAGTCCAACCTGGTTCTCCAAGCAGGGCCAGCTAGGTCAGAAGTTGCTCTGTAACCTGACCAGAAATTTGACTTAAATTTGAGTAACTCTGTGGATGGAGATCTCATCTTGTCTCTGGGTCTCTGTTACTGTTTGACTCTGCTCATGGTAAAAAGTTTCCTCAAAAACTTCACTGATCTTCCATTATTGCAACTAGTGTCCATTGCCTTTCAGCCTACCACTGTGCAACTCTGAGAAAAGTCTGGCACTTTTTCCTTTATACCCTGTCAATACGTCACTTGTGGACAACAATAAAGTCTCCCTTTTGCCTTCTCCTCCAAATGATTCTCTCACTTGCCTCTACTGTATGTGAAGTGATTGACTACAATAACTCCATTTTATGTCATCTTTCCAACTAGAGGGAGGCATGCAGAAGACAGCTTGTTCTTTTACTGTCACAAAAATACACTCAGAGAAATTAATGCTTTAAATTGTATCAGTAAATGCTCCTGTCGTTTCTCTGCATAAACTTTTCCATTACGAAGCAAACACACACGTTTACAGAGAGGCAAGGGATTACTCCATCTTCCATCTCTTGTGCACTCTGCTGCTGGTTCTCCTTCCAAGCTGTATCCCCTCTCACAGAGATATGTTACTGTACTGCCAACTGTATTGTTTTCATAAATTGCTTTCCCATTCAGCAAGGAAACTGGAATTTTGCATCTGGTCTCTGAAAAGGAAGGAGTCTTATTAATTCAGCTTGATATGAGTCCTGGACTTCAAACATTTCCTGAATTAATAATATAATACATTTAAAGTCACCACAGACTTATGAATCATGAAGAACATTGATTCAGTAGCCCTGGGAAGGAAATGTAGCTGACCTAGAAAACAAGCTCCTCCCAGTGACAGAGAAAAGCCTCACCAAAACTGGGAAGTAAGGACACATTTAAGACTTCATACTGGGGCCAGTGGGGCAGAAAGATGGAAATCATTATTTCTTGCCATTGATAGATTCTCCAGAAAGGCCATGTTACAGAATCATTTCTCAAAAGCAACTCAGTTCGATTATATGATATGCATGCATAAGGGAGGAATATTGCTTATCCTAGATCGGAATGTTCCAGGACATGAAACCAAACAGATACCTTCACACAATGGCAGGGGTTTACTCCAGCTCCCATTGGCAAGACATGTGATATTCTGGGGCCCAACAAGATGGTATCCAGAGCTGCACACAAAGGTTACATTACTTCTGAATGTGCTTCCAGTAGAAATGGCCTCTGCTTTTTCAATGGAGGGATGCAGCCCACAAGTAATTTCTAGGAGAGAAGAAAACTTTTGGGTTTTACACACAATGAAGACTATTCTTTCTGTGAGTTACATACTATCTGACAGGTCTGTTCTCACCCTGAATTAATGGAAAGACAGCAAGAAAGAAGCTGTGAACTGTTACATGAAGAAAGTCATACAATTCCTTCCCTGCCCTTTCTCCTGGGGTTCACACTGCAGACACCAGAAAATGTGTCCAAATGTATTTGGTGGTTTTATAAGATATGAGGTATGTTCAAACCAACAGAGGATTCAGAATATTTCTCCTGTGCAGGCCTGAGGCTGAATTTTTGGTCTCCTTTGTGCTCCTATAGTGAAAATTATCTCAATATGTGCTCAAGAACAATGGCAGTAGTTAAGAAGAATCTTGATCTCTGTCCCACACTGTGGAGATCAAGTAAATTCATCAAAGGTGAGAGAGAAGACTGCAAGGCATAGGACTACGACATCAGCAAGAAAAGGTGGAAAACGATTTATTGGTAAAGACTATAAATACTGGCATTTTATTTATAAGCTGTATGAAATAAGTAATAAATCCTTCTTTCTAAGCTCCCTCAGTTATTTTCTTGTTAGAGAGCCAAGATTTGATCCTAGGGAGTACAGCTGTGGTATCCAGATATACTGAGTGGTGAGGATAGACTTGCTTTGGCATGGCAGAGATGAACATGATGTCCAAGGCTCCGCACACCACAATTCAAGGCAAGTCAGATACAGCAGGCCACATTCCTACCCTAATGACCTCAGCATGACTCTATGTTTATGCAATTTCAGTGTGCCAAAAGGAGATTGCTTCAGATCAGAGAGGTACTGCCAATGAGAAATTCTCTGCTGGTTTCTCCTCTGGCTCCTCTTTTTACAGCCCCTCTGGTGGAGGGAAAGACAGGGAGGATGCCAGACAAAACACTCTCCTCCTGCCCTGGCTTTCCTGGACATCACGTTGCTCCGCTTGCTACTTACGCATGCACGTAGGGGCGGAAGGGCTCCACTTTTTGTCAACGTGGCAAATCCTTCTACTTGGCCCCTGTAGCTCAAAGCCAGGGTCACAGCTGTAAAAAACTTCACTGCCAAACAGGAACTCCTCTCCCTGAACAGATCCATTTTCTAACACGTCTGGGGGTCCACAAGATATTCCTGTAATGTAAGCAATACTTTCCAATCAAACCAAAATGTATATAGAATGTCCTGTTCACAGCTCCTCCACAGGTTTTACTCTGAGAAACAGGAAAGAACACAGCAGTTGGCTGGTCATTGCCAGGACTATGCCCCCAAGTAGCAGAGCACAATCATACTTGGTACTTCCACTTCATGCTAAAACTAAAAAAATCTATTGTGACTGTGCTGGCAAGAAGCCTCAGGAAACTGTTGCCTCTTTCAGCCAACAGCTGAAGTGCACATAAGCTTTTATGGAGAAACTCTTATTTCAGCACTGCAATCAGTGACATCTCAGGGAAGTGAAGTACCTTTGAGAATGATATCCACAAAGTTACATTTAAGGATGCTAAATACCTGTGACTCCTGGCAACTGTGTTCAGAGGTCCTCAGTAACCCCAGAACCCACAACCTCAAGTATCAGAACTATTTAAACCCGGAAAGTGCAGAGGAGCAAGGCAGAAATGTGTAGAGATTCCTTCATACTAAATCCTGCACACACCAGCAATTCTGCCTTTCCAGGTTGTTACCAGTGGAACTTAACAAAAACGTTTAGGTAAATGCAATATGAGTTCTAAAGCAAAATGAGCATTAGTGATTTCTGTTGTGTGATATCACCCTTGGCCAACATTAAGTGATAGACTCAGGTAAAACGTACTTCTGCACACTGGCACAGTGCCACTCCAAAGCTTGTCTTCTTGGCAAGTCCGTTCTGCATTACCCTGTGAAACAATAGAAAATGCTCAAAGAACAACTTCAATTTAGTTAACTGTTTTCTCCCATCAGCTTTAGTATCCAACTAGGTGAGAAGGCTTTTTCTGCATGTGCCACCCATGTAAAGAGAAAATGAAGTGCTACAGCCCAAGACTACTAGTAGAACTTTCTGCAAAATGATGGGTATTCTTTATAAACCAAATGTTTGTGGGGCCAGTTAGTTAGGTTTCTTGTCCTTATATTGCTGAGGTATCTTTTTTGTCAGTTTTATTATTCTTGTTCCTAGGAATGTGTTGTGATGACAGATTTTCTCCTTTCAGGACTCAGTTATAGGAAATTCAACAACAGTACAAGCTTGTGTTTGATAAACATGATGTGCTGATTTAAACATATCCCAAACACTCATTCTTTATATTTGCCTGTAAATGACATTATTTCTTTCTTACATGCAAATTTTACAGACAGCCTAATACCCCAGGATTTAATTCTTATTTTATTCCAAGACACGGAGAACAATATTTAATTTTGTCTCTTGCTGTAATGTACTTTCATTACAAAGTAGACCCATCGAAAAAAGGCAGCTGTTTGATCCATAGCTGTATGGCATCACACCCAATGGACTTTGCCTCCCAAAGAAAAAAAGCAGGACTTCTCTTCTACAGCGGGGACACAGTTTGACACTAGGTGGCAAAACTGGATTACAAAGCTTGGAAGAATTTACTACTGCATAACAACACTAGTTTATTGCTTCCTAAAATTATTTGAAATGGCAAGTCTATCTTTATTAATCTGGTCTGAATACTAACACCTTCATCCCCAGTGATATTGCATATTTGACAACATAATGAAAATTAAAGTCATTGTTACCTAAGCATTCTCCAAACTCTTTCCATTTTTATCTTGACTGAGTGAATTAACTTCTGACTGGGTGATTTTACACGCATGAAGTTCTTAATTAATTACTGGTGTTACAACAGTACTAAGGAAGGGCAATCCTGCATTCTGCTTGGCACTCACAAAAAGAGCATTAGGAGCCAGCTCCTGTCCTGGAAACACCTCATCACCTGATGTCTCATTCCATCATCACCTGGAGACAGTGAAGATCATGCTGTGCCTCAACAACCTACTGTCATTTCTGAATTCACTGCAGCTTTTGAAAACACCCCTGAGGCAGGTCTGAATTTGTTAGCCTGAATCCTGATACTGGGAAAGCAATGCTGTTTCAGAGCTCAGGTGGTGACAAAAGCCGTAATAAAAACAATGGACACGAAGGAACTTTGATTCCTCCTCCATCAGGGAACAAACCTGCCATTGAACAAAATGGAATACCTTTGATCTATCACTTTAATACCATCTAGCAATGTCACAGAACTGAGGGCAGTGGAGTTTATGGGAACTTAAGTCTGGAATGCACAGAGACATAATGCTTGGGACACTATGAAATGGAAATAAAAACCCACAATCTAACTCTGGCTAAAGAACCAGGTCAAGGAAGTGATAGGTGAGAAATTAACTCTTCCATGATTTATGGTCACAAGCATGTGTAATGTATTTGCAGAGGGCTTTAGTTAAGAAAACTCAAATACAAGAGACCTGCTGGACATATACCTCTGAACAGAATTCTTGTATTTGCTTCAACCTTTAAGCCATTCAAAGACTGCCCCAAACATACCCATGAACTCTCTACAGACAATAACAAAAACAGCAGATACCCAGCTTCTATGGCATCAATGTGAATGAGACAGTTCACACCAATCACACAGAAACTGAAAATGAAAACTAAAAGTTTAGAGTGTGGGAAATTTGAGCTTGCTTACTTGTAATTCATAGCCAGAGTCACATTTATAAAGAGACACATCGTTGTAGTTGTATTTAGTGCCAACCACAAAGCCATGTTCTGGAGACTCTGGAGTTCCACAGGACACAGGACTGCAGATGTCATCAGAAAATGGTGGCACCCAAACACCACTTTCCTGAAAAATAAATGCAATTAGAAATGTAAGAGCACTGCTTTATTTCTGCAAGTCATATCTAGTTGAAAAAGAAAAATCATAGTAGAAGCATCCAGTTGCTGTGGGTGTACAGATATAATATTATCTGTTCATTTCTTTATCAAACTTGGTAATTTAAGTAAAATTTTTAAGATGTTAACATAGACTGGAGTTTGTCTTTACCAGAAACACTTCGCTTAAGACTTAAAATACAGAAGGAACAAAAAGTAAAATGAGGAAAAGAAGCTTGGAAAAGCAAGTGCACTGGTGCAAGGTCACCTAATCACTCAGAGAACACATCAGAAGAATGAAAACTACATCTGCCTGGTTTCATGTTTTGTATTTATCTCCTAGCTGAATGTCTAGCACCATGACTAAGTGCTTCAGCAGCCTTCTCTGACTCACTAAGGGAAGTCTGATTCTTGAAGAAACACTTGTCAAAGACAACTACTGCTACTTCCACAGATATCTGAAACAGCAAAATGAGGAGAAAACATTTAATAAGAAAGACTTACTCTGTAAACCCACACATGCTCAGTTTTTCTCATAAGAGCATACCTAGTGACTTTAAAAGTCTGTTTACAAACTCAAGGTGAGACTGTCCACAGCTAATGTGACAGGAGGTTATCAGTAGAATTGATGAAGATGTTTGTTCTTTAATACTCAGAGGATTTAAGTTCCTACAGTGTAGAGTGGATTAAAATGTCTGCTGCCTGTTATTCTGGAGAAAAAGTTCTGCATGCAATCCTCAAAATACATTAGAAATCTTGGGCACAATTCTTTTAAATCTCAGACATGATTTAATGCCTAGCATGTGATAAAATGATGCCTTTCTGAAGGACAACCTCAGCTTTTGATGGAAGAAGAAATGAAAAGTTTCTAGTTCTGAAAGTCTATACATAGAAAACAAATTGTTGTTCTTACTGGGAGATACTTTTTGCAGAAACATTATTTTGCACAATATGTTTTGCATGTTTTAATGTTTTGGGAAATACTATTTTGCAGATTGTGCTTTGAATTTTTTTGTTGTGGTCAGTTAAGGGCCAAAAGGTAAGGAAGGTATGAGAAGGACTCCCGAATTCAAGAAGGTCAGCAGAATAAAACAGTGCTAATAAAACTATACCTTGCATGTAGATGTGCTTGCTCCCACCAGAGTGTAGCCTTTTACACACGACAAAGTGATGCTTGTGTTCACAGTGAAGTTGCCCCCAAGGGCGATTACATTAGTGATATTTCCTGGAAGGGGACACTTTCTGGGGCAACAGGAAATACTTTGAGGGGACCACTGTCCATCTTCCTGGCAAGTGCATACATCCACTTCTGTTGCCATTGTGTAGCCTTCCAGACATCTGCAACACAGCATGAAGACCTGACCACAGAGACACAGCTGGGAATGAGCTAACCCATAAATTAAAAAGTCAGGACAGTAATTTTTCAGCATTAGTTGTTAGTAAGTACATCCTGAAGTTTCTCTATTATTTCAAGGTAAGCCTGTCTAAGAAGTATGAAGTATGGACTGAATTAATTCTGTCGCAAGAGCTTCAGGCTACTTTCCAGTTGTTTCAAGCTGCTGCAGCATCACAACGGAAAATCAGCTGGTGGCTTTAGTACTCAAGAGGGTACTGGAAGTTTTAGTGCAGTTCCTACAATGCCCATCTCCTTGCTAGGAGGGCCTTTGGTGAGGTAAAGAGAGTGTGTGAGCACCAAGCAATTCTAAAGATGATCTCACTTTCTTCCAAGAACAACCCAAGCCTTAGCCACAGACCATTTGCTTAGATATTTAAGGCTGACTCAATGGTGCTTTACCAAGAACAACTCAACTGGCCTGCACTGGGTTTGCTTGTAGAATGGCAGCAAAAGTACTCCCTTCACCTTGTAAAAGTTGCTTGGAAATGACTAATACAGTTCAATTCATCCACCTGCCATCTCTGTCCCAGTTCCCATACATACCGTTATTTGTTTTTATCATCAAAAATACATCTCCCCTTTTGCCAAGACTTTCTTCATCTTGGAGAAAGAGATCTGCAGTGTATACACTTCAGGAAATTAATAAAACCCCTCCATTTCTCATATCTGACGAAGGACTAACTTGCTCCAGTGCTCCAGACAGCACAGTGCTGCAGAGCAGAAAATGGGACAAGAGGGATATCAGCCCTTTTGTATTACAACAGGCACCTGAAGCAGAAGGAAAGCATAAATGCAATGCCAAGAGCAGAGAAGCTGCACACCCTGCTGACTGTTGCTGTCACCTGCTAACAAAATCTATATATTGAAACCATTGCTTCAGAGGAGGAGAATAAGCAAGCAATTGGAAATGGAAAATTAAGGTCAGTGGAGGTGTCAGCCCAACAGGCTGAAATGCGTTTCTGGAGTTTTCCTGAGTGGTCCAAATAATATTTTACAAAGTTCATGGCAATGTGGGCTTTGTCAATCTGAATACGTAGAAATTTGCACTAACTGAGGGTACATAAACCTTCTATCTTCATGCCTTCAGGGGCTTTTTATGAAAACAGAATAGCAGCATCCTCCTTACCTGTACTGGACCTTACTTCCATAGGTGTAAGTGTTCCCAAGAACCTCTGCATTTGGGATAGATGGTGGTGGGCCGCAGCTCAAGAGTTCACAACTTGGGTATGGCTTCTTCCACACACCATTCTCCACACAAGTCAGTTCTGGACCCCCCTTCATGACAAAACCTGTCAAGCAGCTATAGACGATCGTGTTCTCATCTTCAGAGCTGCTCCCATTGATAAATGTGTTGGGGATGATGGGTGGAGCACCACAGGAAATCTGCCCACAGCGAGGAAACCCAGAACTCCATTTGCCAGCTGCCTCGCAGGTGACTTCAGAAGGCCCCAGCAGTTTGAAACCCTCAAGGCATTGAAACTGGACACTTATCCCACAGCTGAAATCTGTGCCCAGAACGATCCCATTTTGAATCTGTGGTCTAGGACACAGACAGGGTAGGCAAGATGGGAGGCTTCCACTCCAGGAGCCGTTGGACAGGCATTGCCGTAAGGGATTGCCATGCAGCTCATAACCAGGAAAGCATATATAGTGGACAAATTCCCCATAAGTAAAGCCTGAGCCATTCAGAAAGCCATGGGAGATGTCCTCAGGGGGTCCACAAACGACTGGTTCACAGTGTGGAGCTTCTGAGTCCCAGGTACCATCACTCTGACAGGTGAGCGTAGATGCTCCTTGTAGGCTATAACCCTCATTGCAGTGATAACGCACTTCTTTAGTAAAGCTGAAATCTGAGCCAGTAGTTCTCCCATTGGAAAGAGGCAGAGGCACAGGGCAGGTCACAGCTTTGCAAACTGGAGTGATTCCACTCCAGCTTCCATTTGCAAGACAGACTCTACTCCTGTCCCCATCTAACAGGAAACCTTTGTTGCAGCTGTACTCTGTATGCCTCTGGAACGTGTACTCTTCTCCAGCTACCTGACCATTCTCCAAAACTGGTGGTGGGCTGCAGGAAACAGGAACGCAGATTGGCTCACTGCCATCCCATTCCTGGCTCTCTTGGCATCTCCTCTCTGTGGGACCATTTAACTGGTAACCAGGATCACACTCATAGTAGACAACGCTCCCATGTGTGTGGTTTTCCCCTCTTATCTTCCCATTCAATGGCTGGGTAGGTGGATTGCACGCTACTGCTTTGCAGTAAGGAGCAGAGTGGCTCCATTGCCGACTTGGCAAACAGAGCCGTGTGTCAGGGCCAACCAGTGTGAACCCTGGCCTGCAGGTGTACTGCACTACACTACCCAGCGTGTTCTCTGTGACGTGCAGAAATCCGTTCTCTGGAGGGGATGGCAAGGTGCACTCTATCGAAACACAGGCAGGGGCAGTGCCATTCCAAGCCCCATCTTCTTGGCAGGCTAGGACAGGGTTTCCCAGCAGCTCATAGCCAGAGTAACATGTGTACAAAATGATAGTTCCAAATAAGAAAGTGGTGAGCTGCATTGCATTGCCCTCCTTCAAGGAACTTTTGAAGTCTCTCATGTTGTCAGCCAGCAATATATGTGAAAGTGAGGGATTCTCTGTTACACCCTCCTGGTAAGAACGTCTCTCCCCATGTCTCAGCTGCACATACTCTCCGAAGTCAATGTGGGGAGGCAGGCCACAGTCTGTTGGAAGACAGGTTGGTGTAGAGCTGGACCATCCCAATTCTTCACAGGTCTGCATGGCAAGGCCTGACAGCTGGAAGCCTGGCACACAGCTGTAAATGACCATGGCCCCGTAGCTGTAATCTGCACCCTCCACAAAGCCATTCTCAATGGGTTGAGGGGGCTGGCAATTTATGGCCTTGCAAGAGGGAGCCTCTGTACTCCACTCTCCTGTTTCCAGGCATCTCAGTGTTTCCTCTCCTTGGAGCTGGAAACCTCTGTCACAGAAATACCTAACTGTCTGCCCATAATGGAAATTTGTGAATGAGTATTTGCCATTGAGAATCTTTCTAGGCCTTGGGCATTGAATAGGTTTGCAAACTGGCCTCCCCCCAAGCCACTGTCCATCTTCCCCACAGAGGACAGTTGTGTTCCCAAGCAGTTCAAAGCCTGGTTTACATGTGTAGAGGGCTGTGCTAAGGAAGGTGAGGCCCTGCACATCAACTATGCCGTTCTGAATTTCTTCTGGTTGAGGACACTCCACGGGAATACATTCTGGCAAAGGCAAGCTCCATGAACCATCAGCCTGGCATCTGATGATGGACTCGCCCTTCAGCAAAAACCCATCCACGCAGATGTATTTCACAGTGCTGCCAAAATGAAGGGATGAAGTCAAGGGGTCCCCAAAGGGGATATAGGGAGGTGCAGAACACTGTACAACTTTGCAGAAGGGAAAGGAATCATTCCACTGCTGGGAGGGCAAGCATTTCAGTACAGAGGAGCCATACAAAACATAACCCTCCTTGCAGGAGAACTGTACAACATTGACTTGGTAAGACACTTCTCTCAAGACCAGCTGATTTTCTGCCAGGGGTGGTTCTGGACATTTTGTTGGCACACATTTGGGGCTTTGCTTTTTGCTCCATTTCCCAGACTTTTGACATGTCCATGAAACATCTCCAATCAGCTCATAGCCTTCATCACAGAAGAACTCAACTTTGGAGCCCATATCAAAAGTTTCTCCCTTGGAGTAGCCATGCTGGATGGATGGTGGTTTTCCACAGTTGAGGGGAGCACAGTAAGGAGGTGATTCACTGTACCACTGCCGATTTGCTTGGCAGACAAACACTGGGCTCCCAACCATCTGGTAACCAGAGTCGCACTGATAATTTGCCTGATTTTCAAAGAAGTGTCCAGTGGTGTCCTGGAAAACAGTTAAGACAGAGACATGTCTGAAATGATGATGCATGGTTTGGGCAATAGGAGACTGATTTAATTTCTTGTGTTCTCCTGGGCTAGCTTCTAGCTGAATCCCTGACAGTAGTAAAGGCTCTCTCAAAAGGAATGAAGGCAGGTAATTGGCACAAAATATCTTCCCTCAAATGATGCACTCTGTTTTCAGGAAATCTGAGACCACTTCCAAAAGAAAACAGAAAATTCAAGGCTTAAAAGATAAAAGCTGGAAAAGAACTCCTCTGCTTTCTCCCTTCCTGACCCATGAGACCAAAACAGGAAAGGAAGATAGAAAAGAAATGGATCAAGGGAAACCACCATCAAATGGCCTATTGTTGTCACAATTCTTTAGCTTCTAAGTGTATCTAAGGTTGGAGCCCTCAAATCTACTGCTACTAGGAGACATTTATAAATGCCACATATACAGCTGCAGGGCCTTGAGCAGGCAGCTGAGGAGCACCTCAAAGTTGCAGTCTGGGCTTTGATGGAGGTATTAAAAAATTTCTCCAACTGTAAGGAATATATGAAGGAATGATCCTACCTAAGGAAGACAAACCAGAGTGATACACATTAATTAGAAGATGCATCTGTGTGGGATTCTGAACAGAAATTGTAGCTATAACTGTGGGAAACCCATGTAGGAACTGGAATGTCAACCTCTACCCTCCAAATTTAGCAAATGCAGATTCCCTGGTATCTGCTATCCCTGGTATCTGGTATCCTGGTATCTCAAATCCTTGAAATTAAGGAAGGAAGAGGGATGTTCAGAAGAAAAATGCTTCAAAGATTCAATGTTAAATCTTTATAATAGTGTTTTTTATCTTCCTAACCACAATATTATCCTTGTGGACCAAAAAACACATTGTTGTAATTTAATTTGATAACGAAAGGGAAGTTCTGACTTCAGTAAAGAAATGTTTGCTGCATCAAAAGAAGAAAAATTATCCCTAGGCTATTTATCTATTGCATATAAGATTTTTTTACATAGCAGTGAAAAGAGCAAGGCTTGTGAACTGGCATCAGTACTTCAAAAGTCTCCAGAAGGCACTTGAAAGCTACCCAAGAACCAAACAAATGAAGAACAAGACATTAAGGAACTCAATTGAATGTCATATGGCATCTTGAGTCTCCTAATTAACAACCTACTTTATGACAGGAAATTTCATGGAAGTATTCATGCTTTTCAGATATGATTCTGCTGTGAATCCACGTTTTCCCTTTCCTTATTCTATCCAGTCATGTATTTCCTCAATTTTAACAGAAGAGCAGAACAGAAGAAAGAAAATCCCAACAGCAACAGTTGTGAAGACATATTCAGTTTGCCATGGTACCAGGCAGAGGAGAAAACTCATTCTGTACCTTAATAAAGCCATTCTCAAGCTGCGGTGGCTCTCCACAGGACACTGGGTGGCACGTGGGCAAACTGCCACTCCAGTTGCCAGTGGCCTCACAGGTCCGCTTCTTCTCTCCCTTGATGTAGAACCCCTTGTTGCAGCTGTAAGCCACCACTGCTCCAAAGCTGTAGTTGGACCCACTGGCATAGCCATTGCTAATGCGGGGAGGCTCTCCGCAGCGAACCGGGATGCACTGGATGCTCAAAGGAGAAGGATTCCACTGGCCCCCTCGAAGGCATTCAATCTTGGCCGAGGTGTTCAGAACAAAGCCTTCCATGCACTTGAAGCTCACGACAGAGCCAGCTGCAAACTTGGCTTTACTAATGGACTCCAGGATGCTGTATGAGACAGTGGATGGCTTTTCACAGAAATCAGCTATGCAGCGGGGCATGTCCCTGCCCTCTGGAGGCACCCATGTCCCTTCCGCATTGCAAAGCAGCTGAGAGTTATCAGCCAGGCTGTAACCATCCAAACAGAAGTAATAAGCTATATCACCAAAGAGGCGGTGGCCACTCTCTGGTGATGCGTTTTCCACGTGGGGTGGTTCATCACAGGATACTGCCAGGCACTGCTGGTGGCTCACACTCCACTTGCCGCTGGCTAAGCACTCTATGGTTTCAGGGCCAACTAATGTGTAACTGTGGATAAGGAAACCACATAGGAAGTCAAAAACACAAGCACTGTCAAACTCTACCTAAGGTTTCCTGAAGCTCTTGCAGTATGAGCTTGTTTGCTAGAACCCCAGAAGCGCAGGATCCTTTAAAAAAGCTATGATCCACTTCAAAAGGAAAATCTTAAAGACTACATGTCCATGGGTGAGGTATCACAATGGTGGATATCCTAGCACACCTTGTGCATATTGCCTCTCTCTCATGTGTCCATCCAATTACCATTTCTGAACTTCCATTTTGGCTCAAACTACTACAACAAACCTAGTATTGTGCTGTGATGGTCCATACAATCCTCAAGGACACGATCCTACTCAGAAACTATTTCTGTTTAGCAAAACTGATTGGAAAAGAAAGAGATGAAAAGCCCAGAAATGCTTTTGGGTTTCTGTATTAGCCCTATCAATCTATTTTCACACTTGCAAGCAAAGCAAAACTTCTTAGTAAGTTACCCAGAGATGCTCTTATCAATAATGCATATAGCAATTTTAAAGTAACTTCTTCCTAGAAATTCACTGTTAAAAAATATTAGAAAGCCAATAAAAATTAATGCTGACTGGAAAAACCCAACAAAATGGTTTACAATAAAATTCTACCACATGAATACTATTAGTAGTTGTAGTTCTACAGTGTGTCTCTGGGATGCAGGGACAGGCATTAATTAATCCGTGTTGCTTATCATCTCACTTAAATCCCTGCTGCTTAAATATGTAACAGGCAGTAGTGTACTCACAGTACCTTTGACTGTTTTCTTAATTTTTTTTTCCCTCTGTGGTGTGTCATAAAAGCCAAGAAACAGCAACTACTGCAAAGTCTCCAGTGACTTGCCAACTTCAGGCTGTTCAGATTTTGACGCAACTTCTGTAAAACTGTTTTGTCTGGTTTGCAGGGTTCGTTTGCAAGGTCTCATGACTGGACCCCAGAAAAAGTCTATCATGTGTCAATGTTTAATATGATCTACTGTCACAGACAGACAGCTGTGACAGTCTTTAAATGCTGCTATCCTATCCCATTTAAAATGCTTGCACGGAAAAGAGAAGCAGCTTTTAAAATCATAATACAGTCTAGAAAACATAGTAAGGATGCTTTGCTTCAGTTATGTTTCAAATTACATTGCAAAGCCCATTTATAAGAAAAATACTGGTTTGTCAATTTACCTTTTTACACCAAGAAAGAACAAAAGATCTTCCAGTCACTTTAGACCTAAACTGGCAAAAACTCTGCCTACCCGCTCTGCTTTTTAGACAGAACAGTTCCAAGAAAATTTATGGAACTGCTCACAGGTTGTAAAGATTACCATGTGCAAAGGTTCTTGTAGGATCAGAGTCCAACATTATACTTTCATGTTTGACATCATCAAAACTGATCCTCCTCTTTGATGAAAGAGGGTCTGAAAAACTCTCTACACAGAGTAGATAAAAATAAATTTAAAATAATGCACCTCAATAAACAAAGAGTTATAATTTTAAGGAAATAAAATTTAGAACACCACAACAGTTGTTAAACTGCACCAAAAGCATTCTTACACCCTGATGAGATATAAAGAACTTCCTATGATCAGAGCCTTGAGTTTAACACAGAAGTACTGGTTCTGTAGTAACTCCAAGGAAAAGGGTTTCCTGTTGAATTGTGCTACCATTCCCCCTGATTTCTCTCTATTCTTATCTTCCTGAGTGCATTCAGTTCCCCTGAAACTACTTTAAGAAATGTCTGTGTCTCATACTAACTTAACAGCCCACCAAAAAATCTCCATTGCATTTAATTTCCAAAAAGTTAAGACAGAAATAGTAAGAATGAATTAGTGTGCAGTTATAAAGGACTTGTGAAACAGTGCACCAGTTTTACTCAACCTGAATATTAATCCAGTAGTGCTAATCTACATACCCTTCCTTACAGGTGTAAGAGACCGTGTTTCCAAAAGTAAAGTTATCTCCATTGATGATTGCATCTTGGATAGCAGGAGGGGATCCACAAGACACAATATTGCAAGCTGGTGGTGTGCTGTTCCAGTTCCCTGAAGATGCACAGACAAGTACAGAAGGTCCCTGAAGGCTGAGACACAAAGATCATTATTAAGGCTGCCGTTTCATTCCAGGCAAGGGACAAAGAATGAAAGAGCTGCTTTGCTTTCTGGCCCTAGTGAAACTAAGGAGACTTTCTCACTGACTGCAGTAGAAGCCAGAATCTCACCCTTTATTCATGGAAAAACATTCTGATGCTATCAAAAAAAGGTGGTCTTCACATCACTTTGAAGAACAAATTTTGATGGTGGATTTGATGTGGAGCCTTAATGCTCTGTGCAGACACACACAATTTCTGCTGTAGCTTTGCCCATCTTTGAGTCCAAAAGAAATAAATATCTGTTTAAGCTTAAAAAATTTACTTGTATGCTATCAACAACATACCAGTCTTGAGACTTGCTGCCAGGCAAAGTCCCAAGCCTGAGACCTGATTCACTCAAGGACTTAAAACACTATCTTCACCCAGAACACTGAAGGAAATGCTCCAGTTTAAGTCTCTTCACAAAAAGGCATTCAGTTCCTCCAGGAGGTAAAGGATTTTGCTTGAGTGAATGGTCACACACATTTGAAGCCAATGGTATTTTTTTGTTGCTTAGCTGAGGAAAGAGAATTGGTTCAGAGGGTGTGACTCTGATGTCTGAACAGAGTGTGCAACACCTCCCTGAGTGTTCACCCCCTGGGTGAAACCCCTTGTGTCCAGCTGCTCTGTCAGCTGTCTGTGGGTTCCCTATAGGGCCCACTTCATATCTGAGAGCCCTACATAGGAGTGTCTGATTCCCTACAATTTGGTCTCAAATTGTATTAGACCCCCATGTTTAGCTGACTGAAATAAGTTAATGGAAATCAACAGTGACCTGTAATGCTTTTACAAATTTGGCACAGGCCCTTGTCAGGGAAGTAGGGTTTTTCCTACCTGTGGCAATATGTTTAGGACTAAAAACACCTAAGAGATGCTTGAAGGAAGAGACTAGATCCAGAAAAAATGCGTAAGATGCACACTGTTTGAGAGGGCTTCCTCTGAAGTGGTAACCATAGGAGAGAGGACTTCTCTCACCAAGATATGGTAGACAAGTAAAGACAAAGAGTCAAAACCAACATGGTATTTGCTGCTTATATGTCCAAAGTCCACAGTCAAAAAACTCATTGGTATTGGCAGAAGCGCTGTCTGGTTTAGTGGGGTACAGATAAGCCCACAATGTGAATCTATGACTCAACACTACACTGAACTACAGCCAAGGTGGCCATTTGTACCAACACAATTAAAACATTCACCAAATGAACATACCTCACCTATCTGCCTGCATCTGGACAAACAAATGATTGCAGCAGGAAAATGTAGGAAAAAAAAAATCCCTAAACAGATTCATATGGGACCACTTATGTCAGAGTGTATCTGCCAGAGGTACAAGCAGATATCAGGGGAGGCAGAAACCTGCATGTACAGCCACATCTTTAGAAATAGGATTAATGTGCTAGTTTTTAATTGCATCATGTTAAAAATGTGTTTTCGGTATAATTGCTTACAAATGTAAAATAGAACAAAACCTTAGAATAAATTACTAGTACTAAGAGTTCAAGGAATAAATTAGTAACTTCCAGAAAGTTCCTTCACAAAAGTGTTGTAAAATAATAGCAAAAATAATATTGGGTATGAACTACAGTTGTAGAGGTATAATAATCTTTAAAGACAAACGAGAACTTTCAGAAATAATGAAAACTATTTTTCTGAATATTCAAAATATTTTTATAAGTTTGATGGTAAAACGAAAGCGTTACACAGCAAATCATGAGTGACTTTTCTGAACAGTTCAGGACAAAATACAGAAAGCACCCTCAGGGTATAACGAAGTTTTTTTCAATTCTGTTTTAGCATTTTATCATTCTGAGCAATGATCCCAGCTTTTTCTCTTTCAGATATAAGTCAGACCTCCTAAGAAGCATGCCACCTCCATTTGGTTCAGGTACGTTTATGCATTTACCTATATCCATTGTCACAGGTGTATGATACAGAGGAAAGGTAGGCTGTGCCACTGAGTGTGTACTTTCCATTGCTGATATCCTGTGGTCTAGGACACATCACCATTTCACAGGAGGGAGGAGCATGATTCCAAACACCACTAGCAAGGCACAGAATTTCCTTTTCACCCACTAAGTTGTATCCATCATTGCATCTGCATTAGAAGAAAAGAAGTGCTATCAAACACTGTTGTGCTTTCAGGCACAACACAATCAGCCATCCCTTTTTTCTCATCATCCACACCTGCATAAACCATCTTTCTTTTTGGGGACTAGAGAAGCAGTAGTAGAGTAAACATTCAGCTCTGCTAATGAACAGCCACTCTATAACCAAATATCTTTCCATTATTTTAATCCCATCTTGCTCCTCTCCTTCATTTCAACCAATCTCTCAATTCAGCCACACTCTTATTTGCTGCCAGATTGTCAATCAGTTATTAATACAGCACTTCAAACATACTGAATTCCTACCTGTATACCACCTTATTATGGTATGTAAAATTTGAGCCAAAAATGGCACTGTTCTCTGGAATAACTGGAGCACCACAGGATATAGCTTTAAAAAGACAGGAATACAAGAGAGGTTGATATAATACAAACAAAAATGAACAGAAAATAAGGATTTGCTTTGTTTTCTCTGAAAAGATTTGAGGAAGCCCTGAGTAACAATGAGTTCTTGACTAATCTGTAAATGACATTAAGGACTCTTTATCTGAATTCACCTTACTGAGAAACTGAGAACTAATTGGAAGTCGGTAGTTACAACTGCTCTACAAACAACATGTTTGACTATCAAGAGGACTCCCTATCTACCTCTCTCTATGGACAAAGTAATTGTTTTTTTGCTTAGTCAGTCTTAGTCAACTCTTCACTTTACCTGTTGCTTCACCTCATTTGTTCTGGTTTTCTAAAGAAACAGTTTCTGCTATTACACCATGACTATGTACATGCATCAGCCTGTCCTTTCTGGTTGCTTTATATCCACCAAGACACATTTAATGGTCTTTAAGTCATTGATTCCTTGAAAATGAAAGGCTGGGTGGAGAAGAATAAGAATTAGAAGAACACTTCTAATGACTGCATTAGACTGAGTCTATACCTCTGACTCACTGGAGAATTTGTGTCAGAGAGTACCACTACAAATATGACAACAGTGCTTATATCTTAAGGAAACAAAGGCTTCAGCACTGAGATTCAGATCTGCTAGGACACGGTTTCATAAGCTGCCATGGTCTCTAAAGCTCTTCACTATTACTTTGCCCCTCCCATCTCTCTAATATTAAAGCCACATTTCAGCATGCATTCTCCCCAGGAACCACACCTTCACAGTAGGGAATTGGGTGGTTCCACTCTCCGGACTCCATGCAAGTAAGTTTCGTTGCTCCTGTCAGCTGGAACCCTTCTTCGCAGGAAAATGTTACTTGACTGCCAACACTATAAGTATCCCCATATAAATGGCCATGCTCTGGATTTCCTGGATTACGGCATTTCATGGGTTCTGAGGAGGAAGAGGGAAACTACGAATAATATAATTAAGTGCCAGGTGTTATGAACAAGTTGCAGGAGATATCCTTGGGATTTTGCTGAGAGTAGGAAGGCAAAGCACAAAGAAAACACTCATAAGTAGTTTACAGCCTTTTCTGTTTTATATGTAAGTGACAGACACTGAAGACTCATGCAAATAAGCTAATCTTGACATGGAAGAGCCCTCTAATTGAGTTTACATTAATTGTCAGAAGCAAACACATCTTACAGTCATTTCTCCCTCTGTGAGGGAAAGCCCATTCCAGCATGTCCATCCCTGAATATAAAAACTGTCCAGCTACCTTTTATCCTAACTTATGCCACTGTCTTGTAATCTTCATCCAAAGTTGCCTTGTTTAATGTTTCCACAGGCAGCTCTAGCCCTACTCAAAGGCCTGCTTTAAAATATTTCCTTACTGCACAGCTCTGCTCTGAGAAGTGAAACACTGTGGCCTTCCCAGGTCTTGCAATCTGTGTGCAATAAGTTTTTTGCATGTGTGTATGTCTGGAAGCAGCATCCCAATGACAGCTGAATCCACATGGAGAGGTGACTTTTCAAGAATCAAAAGGCTTTATCATAGCCTCATCCAGACTAAACTGACCTGGAGATGAAAGCATGAAAGCATGTCTGTCCTAGATATCAATTATTGTCTTTCAGCTGGAAGGCAGGATACTGGCCTATACAGAATCTTGGAAAGGCTAGATGGATGTTTTTCTTACCCATACCTGCACATTTTTTACCATCTCCTGTGTAAGGCGGGATGCAAGTGCAAACGTAGGATCCATTTGTGTTGAGACAAGATGCATGCTCATTGCAGTCTGATCCAACAGCACATTCATCAACATCTGCAAAAAACAAAACAAACCCACAAAGCCCATGTCTCTAGTGTGTTATCTGTAGTAAGCATTTGTTAAATTTCTGTCTTACTGTCAGAGGAATTACTTTAGGGAGTATAATTAAAAATCACTAACTGCAATCACATTTTTGATCCATTGGTAAAAATACTTCATAATTAAATAAATATTTATAACTCACTGTAAACTTTTATTATAATTTGAATTATAATTTACTCGACAGTATTGCACAACCTGAGAAAATCAGAGATAGATTTTATTAACCTTCAATCACTACTTCCATATAAAGTATCTGGCTTCCAAACTGCAAAAGAACAGATATTGCAACCATAGTTACTACTAGTCTGGGTAGACACTCTGGGGAAGGATTTTTATATTAAACTATTGCTTGGGAAATCCTCTATATCTCAGCCTTCCTAAGTAGGCAGGAAAGACAGGAAAACTTAGTCAAGAGGGGAAATACTCCAAAAATATTAGAGCCCCATCTTTGATGAAGAGAATTAGACTAGGCCCAAGAAGAGCCTGCAGTTGCCAGTAAGTTAAAATATTTTCAAAACATATTAATTATTATAATTAACTATTTACACGACAGTAGCGCCTAAAAATCCCAATTGATAATTTATGATCCATGTAGTTTGGTACTATGCAGGGGAAAAAAAAAATTTCCTCAGTCCAGAATATCCCATAAAATCTTTTAATCTTGACAGTAAGGAAATGTCCTTGGTATGAAAACAATGAGTCAAAATTACCAAGAGTCAATTTCAAAGTATCTAATTGAAAAGTGCTGGTACCAAGGATTAATCTCTCTCTGTAAATGTGCTTGTTTCAGACTGTTAGAGAGAAGTACAACAATTCTTCTTTGAAATGCCCTGCTACAGGACACCTGTCGATCTAGGTATAACATCCAGACACACAGTTTGGGTTCTTTGCCCATTTTCAGTAAAAAAAGCACTTTCTAAAAATGCAAGACAATTTAGTAAATTGGAGGGCTTATTTTTCACTGTTGGATGAGTCTGATCAGCATGAAAAGATGACAACACATCGAAAAGGAGTTTCTTTCTGATATGCAGCATGATAGCTGCATATTAATACCAAAACAGTTGCAATTACACAAGTACCAGAGAATGCCAAGTGCTACCACAGCAAAACTGGAATGACTCCTTCTTCTGTAATGTCTTGTTAGGCAAGAGAGTTCCAGTGGGGTGGAAGTACACTGTGAATCAGACCCTAACAGAACAAAAGGAATGCTTCAGGGCATGGGTGTACCAGGTTTTGTTGGCACCTCCCTGAAGCATGAGTCAGAAAGGTAAATGGTGGGTCAGGGTGCCAAATCCACTCTTGTTTTCATCTTCCCATTACTCTGATTTATGAGAGCAAGCTGTAAGGTGAGGGACAGGCTTTTTCCTTCTGAACATTGTGACTCCTCCTGCATAGAAGTTGAATTATTTGGACAGCCTTGAAGCTCCTGTGATGATGTTTATAGTTTCTGAAGCAGTGCTGCTGGACAGGATGCTATGAAACCAGATGGATCCTACTCCAAAGTGAATTTTGACAGAACTAGAAGACTTCTGGTCTTTCTTTTGCTTCTCTTGACTGAAAAAATTATGTGCTATACCTATAAAGAGTCAAATCAAACACAAATCTTTCCAGTATTTTGCTGTGCAACTCCCATTTGAGGTATGGCTAAGATCCAGTAAATCCAGAGGCAGCAATTCAAGTACAGGTAGCTAGTGGATTCCAGCAGGGATATGCTGGAGACATGGTCCTAAAAGCCCGGTGACACCCAGTCCTCCGCACATAGTACAGTGTCAGCCTGTCACACCTTTCAGCTTGTGCCACTGCACCTGGCACATCAGACCTGGCTGACCAGCAAGTGAGCTACAGTGTGGCAACTGCATGAGCTGTGTCCACAAGTGCACTCCCAGCCCTTTCAATGCTGCAGCTGGTTGTTGGAAGGCACGTGTGACTCACCTAAAAACTCCCACAATGGAAAAAAGGCTCTGAGAACACTGGCAGAGGTGATTTGCCCATTAAGGTTAGAGACTAAGGAGACAGTAAGGTGGCCTTTCTTTTAGGTAAACATCAATTAACAGTTGAGTGGAACAACTGGCAATGCAAATGCTTCTCCTTGAGTTCATTAAAGAGTGTGAATGTCTTCCTGAGTTAGCCAGACCAGCATGGAGGAGTGGATATGAATACATGGTCAATGTAAGTTATAAATGCCAGACAACTACCAACGGGCCTGAGCTGACCTTAACCCACACATTCATTCCCAGTTACTGGAGATGTGCAAGGTCATGATGGTGAACATATCACAGAGTTTGATAATGGGAAACACACTGGAATTGTGCCTAAACTGTTTATTCCAGTTGCTGTATTTTGTTGAGTAACTTGAATTTTTTTATACTGTGCTATGAAGTATATTTTGTATCACTCTGCTTGACTGGAAATCCTGTGCAGCATCTGCTGTCTTCAGGTGAGTACATCTGATGCTAAATACTGCAATGCCCATGTGTGAAATATCTAAAAGAACTCGGAGAGCATTGGAGACTGACAGCATGCTGCAGAACAACAAAATGCACAGGTCAAAAGCACAGAATGCAAGGATTGCAGGACATTGAAGGAGAAAGGCTGAGAGTAGAATGCAGGCCTATATAATTTTATATATGTTTGATAAAGGCAGGATGTGAGGCATATAAGAGGATGGACAGAAAAAGGTGACAGAATGTAATTTTGGTTTCACATAAGGCTGAGCATGGTATTTCAGAAAAGTGAATTTTTTTTGGATTATGACTCTGGGACTGTGGTTAGCCTCCACAATTTCAGAATGAATGTCCACTCAAACCTAAGGGCAAAGGAGAGCTGAAAGATTGTCAGTGCATGCAGACAAATGTTTGGCACATCTTACCAAGACAAGATGGTGAGATGCTGTTCCAGCTTCCATTGTCTAGGCAGAGCATCCTGGAATCACCCAACAAATAGTAGCCACTGTTACAGTGATAGGTAACAGTACTGCCAGCAAAAAAGTCCTCAGCTGAATAAAATCCGTTTTCTAAAGTTGGAGGCACTCCACAGCTGATTCCTGTGACACAGGTGAAAAGAGTGCACAGGCATTAGCAGACCAAATGCAGATCATCTTCAGAATAATTCCACAAGAGAGCCACTGATGCATATTTTGTCTCTGCAGCTGTACAATCCCATTAGCAAGAGGGCCCAGTCCTTTACTGAACTAGCTAATTGATTCCAGGTCTAGTGGAGGGTCTTGTTTTGTGGCCATTTCTCAATAAGAGTCATAGCAGGACTCTCCAGTTCCTGCCAAGAAAATTTTGCTAGCTCTGGAGGAGACACCTGTGGCTGAGACCTGAGTACTTCAGTCACAGAACATTTCTGATAAATGATCCTTGGTAAGTTTTAAAGAAAAAGGAAAACTGAGTTTGCCTGGCTGGAGGCTGTTATTTCCCTTTGCTGAAAAGCAAACTCAGCACTGCAAAAGTAGCCAACAGAGACTGCTAAGTTACAGTATTGGCCTGAGACAAGGGGGTGCATGAATGATGGAGAGATTGCAACTGACCTTACATACAACCCTGGGCATCTCTTAGACTGACTTTAGTAAATAACCCCATCTGATTCCAGTTGTGCAGAGAAATCAGAAATGCTATCAGGATTCTGGTGGTTTGTAAATGATCACACACCAAGAAAGTGAAAGCTGTCTCTGTCAGTGAACTTTCCTTCTGCCCAGCAGGACATGCTTTTGGGTAAATCCTCATGGGCATGTGTTCTTTAGACAGAAGATGAGATGGACTGTGGACGTTTGCTACAATTAACTGAATAAAGAGGAAGACATTGAAATCTAGATGAAACTATTTTAAAGGCATTTTTAACAAATCAAATGATTTTCTCCAAACTACATACAAATTCTAGGATTATGCAATATCAACTTCTGGAGCTAATTTACTATTCTGCTGAAATAAAAAATGTAATCAGCTCCATCACAAGCAACTGCAGTCATACATGCAGTCACAACAGAGAAGGACCAAAGGAAAGGAGAAAGCAGGAGCAGAATCAAAAGAAACTTGGCAGCCTGAATGCATACAGCTCAGTTTCTTTGAAAAAATCCTGTAAATCTTGGAGGACTTCCAAGTCCTAACAGAAATATCCGCTGCCTTTAAAGAAATTAGTTAATAACTTACTCAAGTCAAGGTTTCTACTACAAACCAGAGATTCTCAGTGACATCTAAAAATCACAGAGATATTCTAGCATTTCTTCCAAACTCCTGATACCACTGGGGAGGAGAGCACCAGACTGCTGATCCAAATGGATTGATTTTTCTAACACCCATGGATGATAGAAACTGACTGAAAAACATGTAAGAACCTGATCATGACACAGTTTCTGCTCAGCAAAACTGAGTTTGGTTTTAAGCACATATGTAACATGGCGCTGTAACACGGATGGATTCAAATGCATGATACCTGCAAAAAAACCTGGCTATGAATAGTGACAGGATCCAAATAAACACAAGGGTTTCCTAATCCTGCCAGCCCACTGAGACAACTCACTTTCACATCGGGGAAAAGGCCGTGTCCACTGTCCCAAGTTAAGGCAGTGTTGAACAGAGTTTCCCACTATCTGGAATCCTGGGTCACAGGAAAGGCTCACTTTTGACCCTGGCTTTAAATCAGCAGAAGAGGCCCGAAGATGTGGTATGGATCCTTGCAAAGACGGACAATCTGTGGACAAAATATGTGCATACAGTAAGAGGTACAGCTACGTACTGAAATGAATAAACTGGTTATGTGATTGTTTGATCCCATACAGGTTTATCCAAGAAAAAGCTTTTGGAAATGTTAGGCATGCTACATCCCTCTTGGGTCCAAAGGGTTTTGAGAATCATCAACATATAAAATCAGAAAGGGAATCTACAGAAAAAGATGCAATGAGGCACCAGGTATTTTAATACCATGCAATTATTCTTAGAATAAAAGGCAGGAGTTCTTTTTTTCTGATCCAGTACCATCATCACTCTTTTCCCATCTCAATTCAGGAAGCAATAAATTTTTGTCAGAGATTTCATTGAACCTTTGTTACAAAACCCTGGAATGTGAAGAATGAAGGACTGCATGTTCTAACTGTCCAAGTATCAAAATAATTTATTCAAGGTTAGTAGAGCAAAGGCTGCAAGTTAGCTAGTTGACCCCATAAAAGAGTCTAAAAGTATTGTTCAGAAAAAAAAAGGGTTCTAGGAAGTAAAGTTCTAACCAGCACAAAATATACTCTTGTAATCTATCTTCACTCTTCCAACAACTCCTGGCAGGAAATCTGGCCAGGCTAGTACATTTCCTTTTTGCAGTTCTTCTGGACAGGATGTAGCCAGAGATTCTACCTACGGATTTAAAACAGTTGGTTAGGTGATGTTTAAGGACAGTGTAGGGAAAGAATATTAAAAAAAAAAAAATCCCTTCATATGTGCATGCAACACTAGAACAGATCCTTGAGGGAGTAATGCTCATCCTTTCTAGCACAAGAAGTTCCTGGCTGAAGTACTTGTTATTCTGTTCTTATAAGCCATCTAGCTATGGACAGTTTGTGCTGAGTCACTACCTGAAGGACTACTTGACATACAAACAAGGTATTGAACACAGTTTATGAGACACGATTGCATTTGTTACGTAAAAGAAAAACACACCTATGTCACAGAAAAAGACAGTAATGAGGATGCAACCTAAAGAGAACACTTATCTATTTGCAGAAAATGTCAGATAGGAGCCAAAAGGAACTTGATGCTCAAGATCTGTACTCTGAAAACTACTAGCACTGCACCACACATAAGGGACAGAAACACCAAAAGGAGCAGCTTAATAAGGCAATTAGTTTCCAGAACACAAATTTTGTGAACTGAATTAAACTAAAACACTCTAAAACACTGTAGGCAAGGCCCAACCAAAGTGGGACAGGGACAAAACTAAGAGAGTATAGAAACAGGAACTATACAGGCCAGCTATATAGGCCCAGTATGTAAGTACAGGAGGAACAAAGGAACACACTATTACAGCAACAGCAGATTAGTATCTTGAGAGAAGATCTGGTCATAAGTCTCTGATGGAGAAGTTTTCTCAGAAAGTGATTGCCCTCTATCAAGTTTCCAGTGGATGGAGTCAGCTACCAAGAATAATGGTCTATGGTGTCTGTCCTTGTAAGAAGGAAAGGTACATCATGAACTTCAGAGTGATTTGTTCTCATATTGTTCCTACTCTGAACTCATTGAGGCAAATTGGACTTTTCTAGAATCACCACAGCTGGAGAAAAAAACAATGTTCTCTGTTTATTCTGAGGCCATTTCAAAGTACTCAATTCAGCAATCTGTGTCAATGGAAACTGCTAAGGCCAAAGGCTGCAAACAAACTGCAAGGAAGCTGCATGAAAAAATTTCCAGTGTGGGGAAAACAAGTTTGGGAACCAGCCCTTTCAAGCCATATGATGGAGAATGAAGGGCCAGAAAGGACAATTCCCTATACTCATATTTCTGTTGCTGTGTATTCAACAACAAAACTACCAGAGTGATAATTTACTTGCATCAAATTAATGTGCAAGTGAATAAGCAACTAAAGCATGCAGTGAAAAATCTTGAAGACTAGATTCCACCTTCCTTTATTCATGAGGCAACATATTCTGACACTCTGCTTTCCTTTATGGCTGAGAATAGAAACGTAAGACTTAATGAATAGTTCCAGCTGGCCAGAACAAACCTAATGATAACATTACATTAAGATTACATAAGATTACAATAGCACTTTACTATTCCAGGCTCAGAAGTAAATGAGGTAAAAATTGTATAGGAAGCTTACTTGGTTCAGCTTCCTGTCTGGTGTCACATCTGTCTTTTCAGAAGAGTAATATGGATACTATAAATGAGTGGCAGGATATTCTTCCTTGTCCTAACTCTACTGCATCTGAAGCAAGTAGTAATTCAATCAGAGCTGTCATTGAAGTGGGGCAACTACTGAGAAAGTTTCAGAAAGTTGCACTTAAAACTCTTCACCAGTGTGCCCTGTAAAATCACACGTATGCACTATCAGCTTCAAAACTGCTAGGAAACAAGATCTGACTTGGCAATGCAACAGTTGGTGACCCTAAAAGCCAAGAACAGTAGCAGATGGTTGGTAGTTTTAAACCCATCAGAAAGGCAAAAAAACCCCAGAGAAATAAACAGATGAGACATCTGGATGCTGGAAGCAAAGATTCTGCTTTACTTTTTTTCTGTTCATGTTTTTATTTCTTATTTAGACCATGGATAACAAACAGCTATAAACCACCAATTAGTGATACAACTTTAAGAAAAATCAGAAGAGCAAAATCTTCTAAACCAAAGATTCTTCCCCAAAGAAATGCCTCTAACTTTAAACATTTGTCGTTATTGTTCAAGTGTTATCAGCAGCTCAATACTTCTGACCTTCAAGACTGAAATACTAATGAGCAGTAAGTGGTGATGGAGTACTGTCATCAGGTTTGCAGATAGTTTATCAAGCTAGTGATAATATTACCAGTTAGTGTGCTCAAGGACAGAACTGCATCCATAGGGACCTTGACAAGCTGGATTAAAGGGCCAACCCAGACTTCAAAAATTCAGCAAGGAAAACACTTCTGAACAACATAGGTGAGGAAAGCCAAAAGCAGGAGCAGCTCTGAGGAAAAGAATTTAGGGACTCTGGCAGGCAGTGAGCTGAGTACTGGCAAGCTGTGCACTGTGCAAATAGTGAGGACCAACAGCACCCTTGGCTGTGTGAATAGGGTCACCACCAGAAAACCAAGGAAGTGATTATTCCTTCTCAGTGCTTATTAGATCACATCTGGAGCACTGCATTCCATTTCGGGTTATTCACAGCAAGAAAGACATTGACAAGTTGGAGCAAGTTCAGGGATTGGATTGAACATTTGCCCTGAGAGAGGAAAGCCTGGTTCAGCCTAGAGCAGAAAGAGCTTTGGAGACACCTCTCAGCCTCCCCGTGTGTATGGGGAGATGCTCAGCTACATAGAGTCAGGCTTGTACAGCAGTGCATGGTGGAAGACACAACCAATAGTCATAAATGGAACTGGGAGGTCCCAACTAGGCATGGACAAACAAATTCCACTCTGAGGATAACTGAGCACTGAAGCTTGTCTCCCAGAAAAGCTGATGGATGACTGTCCTTGCAGACATCTTTCAATCTTTATTCATTTTTAACTCAGTGAAAGTTTGGTGTTGCCAAGTTTTTATTTTAGGTACTTGATTAGGTACTCAATATTCAGTTATCCTGCCCTTTCAGACTTTTCCTGAAACTATGTAGTTCAGATTTTTCAGTGTCTAATGTATTGACAGAAATTCTGATGTCTCCCCTCTGAAGTTTTAACAACAGAATGAGGAAACTGTACATAGTCTGTAAAACAAGCACTTAGCTTGTTTCATTGCATTTCTCTCTCTTCTAGCAGTACTGTTAATTTTTATGTATGGTTACTTTCCTGTTTTGAAGGCACATACTACAGAAAGGCTCAAGCAAAATACAAGGTGACTCAGTGTTGATTTTACCAGACTTAGTTTTGCTTAAAGCTACTTTGCTAACTACACTAAGCTTATTACCCTAAGCCAGAGCTCCATCTGGTCCCCACTGACTTCTGTGGGAGTAGGGGGTCTACCCAATATGCTAACCTAGAATGCCTTCTCAGATGTTCATCCTGTGTTCAGAGCCCTCTGCTCAAACACTGCACTAAGAACTTACCTGCTGTGGAGAAAGTACACGGTCCCAAATGTTGAGCTGGCTGATGGAGCCCACAAAAGATTCAGCTGGGTTGAATCCTTCTCCTTTTTGATCTTGCTCTTGACCCAGCACAAGTGCACCACCACCTAAACTCAGAATTTGAAGAGGTGTAGGAAAAAAAGCTTTACATCAGGGATCCCATAAGAATATTAAAAACTAAGCAAAACAAAAATTTTTTTGCCCTATGTTATTAGGATTTTGCAGTGAAGACAGAGACCCTCAACAAACTCTCTCAGTAAAACCTCTGGGAAGCCTTATGTTAGACTGAGGTAGGTCAACAGAGCAATTTGAAAGTGACTGTCAAATACATATGGGAGCAGATATCACCTACGGCTGCTTCAGAAATGATACTGGCTCAAAGACATGACTCGTGAGTCAGTATTTGAAGCATAACACAGAGCAATGTAAAATTCAGTTTTGAGTAGGTGGGGCATATTTTACAATACTAACTTACACTTCCTGCTTTAAACAAAAGCTTACAAGGTCATACAGGTGAAATGTGATTCCATACCCTCAGAAGCACACTGAAGATAGTCAATGCTCTGAGACATGGCACACAAGTTAAATTTATTCTCCTTGACCAGTAATATGTGAACATGCATTTTCTACATCATAGGGTACGTGGATAAGATCAAAAAGTAATGGAGACAGCACACTTCCTTAGGTCTTATCCCTGGAGAGAGCTCCAATTTAAGTGGGAAAGACAGGGCCAACATAAGGATCATGGACTAAAATGCTTCAATATTTTATTTTTTTATTTTAAATAAAATATTCTTTTGAAATTCTGTGTAAATTTGGATGGTGGCAGTATGCAAACAGTATCAAAACAAAATCTCTTTGCAGCCAAATAATACCAGGCTTTTCACAGCTCTTCAATGCTGAAGATACACCTTTTTATGCCCTCTGATATTACTCTATAGATGACTAATCACAGGAAACAATGAAATAGCAAACCTCACCTTGTTAGGAAAAAATACAAATATTACTTCAAATATATGACTGAAAAGAATAGGAAAAGGCTAAGCCAATCAACCCTGAAAACACATATGTAAGGGAAATGCCAGGTCAACTTTATTTTGTTGAGTGAGACACTCTCACAAATCCATCCCAGAACCAGCTCTGCACAGGTTCCTTTGTGGACTAAACTGTGCTGTCCATAAAACAAGTTACCTACCAATATAGCCTAGAAATGTGCATTTTGTCCTCAGTGATGCTGACTGAGGGGAACTGTCCTCACAAAAAAGGACAGCAAACATGAGCTTTTCAGAAATGCTGAAAATGTGAATATATACTAAAAACACCTAAATACTTTCTTGCATATACTTCAATAAAAAGAGAATGAAGGCAACAGATGTGGTATAATATAAATAAAGCATACCAGGGATTTTTGATCCAACAGAGAGCCCACTGCCTCCATCAGAGAATTTTCCATCAATGTACACCTTCCATGCCCCATCTGTGCATGTCCATGTCACTGCAATGTGATGCCAGTTACCATCGTTCACTGAGGGACAGTCTGTTATCTTCTCTTTCCCATTCACATAAAGAACCCAGCTGCATGGAAGGAAGACACAGGCATACTCAGCTGCATGCAGCTACTTTAAAAGCATCATCTGTCCCCCATGACTCAAAGAAATGTTATTTGACTAACAAGGTAACTATGACTGTATCATATGAGAAATTTCTCTTGAAAGTTCATCATAGATGATATCTCCCTCCCAGGTGACTTGGAAGTTGGTTATCATATGCAAAGCATCGTGAAATAAGTAACATGCTTTAGTAACAAAATATTGAGGCTCAAGTCATGGCTGCATAGTGGATTCTTAAATTTTCGTGTTGAGTTTGGAGTCACACTAAAAGTCGTACTCTGCTTTTGTAAAAGTGCAAGTCATACTCTGCTTTTAGAATCATGCCAGAAGTACTCTGAGTGCTGAGCTCTATTTGTTCCACTCATTGTCTCAATGAGCAACTTAGAAAAGATGTGAATGAAGTCCAGAAAAAAATTCATGTTGTCTAAATTCACTGCCCTCTTGCCATTACTCTTTTACAGAGCAAAAAGTGATGGAAACAAAGCAAGGACAAAAACAAAACAAAGAGACAACTCTGTCAAGGGAGTTTGGATGGAGATTTTTCTACCCCAAAGTAGGCAAAGCTTATAATCAAACTTCTGTTTTACACTTTATCAATCCAAGATGTCTGTAAGATATAGAAAAGCAAACCTGTGATTTACCCATTGTAATCAGTCAGAAGAAATGCATTATCACTTCCATTTTCTACTGCATAAGAAATGGGAGTCCCATAGTTTGTGGTGTCAGTGGATTTCATCCAGAATGTACAGGTGATGTCACCAAGAGATGGTAAAACACCATCAAGCATGACGTAGCCATAGATACCAGAGACTTCAAAATCAAGATTGAAGCCAGAGGACTGTTCTGCAACAAAGAGTTTTCAGAACAATATTCACACAAACATGGAAAGAGAATTCAATGATCTAAGCAAATGCAATAAACTGCAGCCCATCTACAAAAATTATTCACTAAACTGAATTGAGGCAGAAAGAACTTCTGGCAGTCTAACATCAGCCAGCATATAGAGCTTTCCAAGGCTAGAATACAGTGCTTCAAGACAAATATCTGGAAAAGATTATCTAACAATGAGTATAAACCTCTCTTCTCTGTCCTCTGAAATGACATATCTGTCTAGCATCCACCATCCAACAACATAAAGAGGTATAATCAGCTGGTTCCATTTAATCAAGCTATGAAGAAAAACCCCCAAATAACCCAAGATTTTTCCTGTTCTGGACTCACTGAAATACACTGCCCTGGTATGGGACAGCACTTCTGTGCTGCTTTTCAGTGCACAGTGACATCCTTTACCAGGATGCTACATGTAATGTTATCAAGTGGAGCTCTCCTGAAAGGTGGGTGTTAAACTCTCACATAGGATGGCAGGTGTAAATGTCCTGCGCGTCTTCTACTGTCCTTGTGAAATCAACATTGCTTCTGCTTAAAGATTCACCAGCTACTTTATAATTTTTGGGGAAAGGGATTTGAGCCTTGTGGTTTAAATGTCTCCAGTATCCCCCTGGAAGTTGTGCTATGGGTGTGACCCATGCCAGTTATCCATACCAAACTTGATACCCTTTTGCATGGGTATGCAGGACTTCTGAAGCTAAGACTACTCCTTACTAATTTATGGCCCAGTGATGCAAAGCCCTACACAAAATACAAGAAAGATCAACAGAAAGATGTACTCAGATACACAAAGCAAACACAAATTACATTCAAAAGACCTACTGGGTATTAAAAAGACAGAACCATGCCTTAGAAAAGAGAAATGACACAGACACATGCTGTTACTCATCTGCAATTACACTTATTAATGCTGCAGTCACACAGGCTTCACTCATCCTCTCGAAGTCCCACCACCCTAGTTACTTTCTGGGGAAGCTGTATGAAATCAGCCCAGCCAGTGCAAATCTTGCACAGAGACTTAGTCAAGCCACCTTTTTCTTTCACTTAGTCCTGTGTACCTGTTTCACACCTGCTGCCTGTAAAGCCAGGGGGACATTTACAGACGTACGAGTTCAAGGCATCCACACAGGTGGCTTGGTTTAAGCAGGGACTGGAGTCACAGTCATTGATGTTCACTTCACAGTTCAGTCCTGTGTACCCTGTCACACAGAGACACCTACGGAGGAAGAGAAGCACACTTCGAGCGTGACAGCTGTCATAACAAAGAATTCTGGTTATGAGGCCAGATCTGCCAATGAGAATGGTATATAATAATACTAAAAAAACCCAAGAGATGACATATTACAGAATTAACGAAGTTTTATTTTGGTCATTCCTCTTAAGCATGCTTGTATCCTATTAGCTGCATAATATCACTTCTAGACAGGGACAATATTTAAACAGCCTGCATTTCTTTATACGAAATTGTAAGACATAACCATTGCACTTCCACGAGTAAAACATACCTCTTACATACACAGATGTAAAGATCAGAGGTATTCAACTTTCAGACAGTCACCTTTATAGACAGGGAAAACAAAGCCAGTATAAAGATACCAAACCCTCTGATACTTGGAAAACCAAGGTGCTTGAAAGGCACCAAAACTTCTGTGGCTTTTGGGAGGGAAAGACTTACTAAATACAGATGTTAACAGCTGGCCCATCTACCTATACAGTGATCTAAGATATGACACTTCTACTGGCATTTGTAGATTCTGAGTTCAGATACCCTAAATGATAAATTTAAATAGCTGGAATTTTCCACTGGGGTTTGTATCTTAACTTCTATAGCCCTAATATGCACAGCTATTCCCATCTTTCCAAGCTACAGAAATGTAGTATTACCAGGTATATAAATGGCCATCATGTATTATTCCAGTGGAAAGCAAGATAAGCCCGTGAAGTTTGGGAAAATGGGCATCTTTTAGACGATCAATACTAAAACCATGCAGTCCTGCCATGCTTACATTTCAAACTCTGCATATTTTCTTTGCTGTTTTCCTTGGAACTTTTTAAGAGTCAAGTCAAGGATATATTTTCTTTTAAGATCTTGTTTAGTGAAAAGGACCACTTATTTTGGATCAGGCTGCCAAAATATGCTTACTGAAACCTAAGAAGGCTGAGGCACCTCAACATGTCTGACTTTCCACATTGTATTACATCAATTATCTGTTTTTCACCTGAAGCTGTTGATACCATCTCTGCATGTAGCTCCATTCCTACAGGGTCTGCTGAGACACTCATCAATGTTTCTTTCACACAAGAGGCCAGTAAAACCTGGGAGACATTTGCAGGAGAAGCTTCCAACTCGATCTTCACAAACAGCCCTATTAAGACATGGGTTTGAAAGGCATTCGTTCATCTCCCTTTCACAACGATCACCTGAGGAAAAAAAAAGAACAAAGTAACAGCTCTAGATTGAATTAACCTGAGAAAGAAGAAGGTTAACCCATCTCTGTTTTTTATAGGATGTTGCTAATCTTCTGAGAAAAAGCAAACATCAGAGTAGCCATGCAGGTTTGGAATTTTCTCCATTAACAGAGGTTAAGTAAACACAAAAGAATTATGGGAACCATCTTAACAGTTACAGAAAAAACATGTAGCAACCCACTGAATGACTAATTCGGGGTGAATGAGGACATCACCTGAGGAATTATTCTGAGCAACTAATGAAAAGCTACCGTAAAAGACCTTTGGCTGAAACCCTAACTCTAAGGAGAAGCGTGAAAGCCAGGAACACATGATTCTGTGATTTACGATGTGAAAGAGGCTCTATGTCACAGGCACTGAAACTGCACATGATTTTATAGTGGAGCTCTTTGGCAACACGATAATCAACGGATATGTGTATTTGTTACATAAATCTGTGAAAGCAGAGTATGAGATTGGGGAGTAGTTTTAATATAGACCATTTTATCTACTGTTAAAATATTTTTTATATTAAAATAAAATTAAAAATAACAATTTGAACCCATTGGAATGCCGCTATTCGTTCCTTAACATCACACAGCAAGTTCATGGCAAAATTAATAATTGAAGTTCTAGCACTTAGTAAATCCTTTTGAAGTCACGTTAATACTACAGAGAGTCTGAGAGATTAGATGGACCTAAGGAACATCCATAACTTACATTCATATCAACATGTAATATATTATATATATTGCTATATAGCATTGAGATGGAAATACTTTGGGTAGGGTAGGAAGACACATTTTTTGGTCAGAAAGAGTATAAAGGCTGACTTGAAGGGAACAAGGTGTACCTGTGAACCCTTTAGCACACGTGCAGCGGTAACCATTCTTGCCATCAACACAGCGGGCTCCATTCAAACATGGGCTGGAGCTACATTCATTTATGTCTTCCTCGCACAAGAGACCTTTGAACGGCAAGGATTGCAATGCATGATCAAGACATGGTCAGATACTGTTTGCTGCAGGGATTGGATGTGGACAACAGAACGACACCCTACCGTGAGTGTGACAAAGGTTACTGAGAGCAGGTAACAAAATTACGTGACTGACTGCAACAGCTACAGAGATTATCTCTGTTATTTAGATGCTGGGATCAAGATGCAAAGTCCATTGTGTATCTTCATAATGTTTAAAAACCCATCTAGCTAATGCTGCAGTTGATAAATGTACAGTCATAAACATGAACAATGAGGGAGACCATTTCTAATGGATAACACAAAGCTTTTTTGATTATACAAAACTATCTCCTCAGTAGTTTATTTCCACATTTATAAATCAGGTGCTGTTTTGGTCAGCTATTCAAGTGTGTTAGTTTCCCTGCAGATTTCAGCACCTTCAATGTGCACGTAGGTGACAGTTAAAAACACTGAGAAACCGCACTTATGCATAGGGCTGTAGCAAAGCAACTGTATAAATGTTGTGTCTAGTTGGGCAGCAAGTCTCACAAGCATTTTCCCTGTTAGTATTTACTAATTCCCTAAACCTTATTCCTTTCTTCAGACCACAAATGTCACAAAAGAGAAGGAAGGATACATGCACACACAGAGACACACACACTCCCACACCCTGTCCTTGGATGCTTGTCCTTTTATTTCAAAACCTATTCACATATAGTAGAACGTTACTCTAACCTGTAGATCATACTGTTTTCCTGTTATAACTGGACATGAATTGCACAGAAACCAAGCCTGTCTGAAAAAGCCTCTGAAGTGAAACAAATTACCTGAATAGCCTGGTTGACAATGGCAAACAAAGGTCCCAATGCCATCTTTGCATATTCCATTGTTTTGACATGGAGATGATTTACACTCATCAACTTGTGTTTCACATTTCAAGCCTAGAATGCAAAATAAAGGACTGAGAACCGGAAGACAAAATTTAAATTGTTCAGAAAAACGGATGGCATGACTACCTAATGTAGGAAAACATGATTAATTGCCTACATGGCAGACAGGTTTATTATCTTTTCATTAGACTGTGCTTTAACACAGACCTGAGACAAATGTTAGAAAGGTAACAGACTGTTACCCTCAATTGTAACCCGTTAATGTTAGAAGGGCAACAGAGTGATCAGCTTCAGAGAGTGGCAATCACAAGTAACTTCTTGATAACAGCTGAATTATAAGACATCTCTTTGATTTGAAGCAACTGGGTAGCTAACACTGAAGACTGTGGAAAATGGATTTGTAGAGAATTCTCAAAGCCTGACAGAAGGCTCACATATGTGTATCTCTATGCAAACCTTGAGATAAAAAATGGTGACTTACAAATGCCATGGAATAGAAGAGACACTGTTGAGAAAGAAATGAAACTAGAAACAAGTTTCAAAGGATGGCCTTAAAAATAAGACTAGATATTTAAGAGAAATAGAACTATGAAAAGTACATTTTATTAGGACCCATGAGGCGTGATTTTAGATGATTTGCATTAAGGCATTAACAGCATTGTATGGCAAAAGCTGATAGGCCAAGAAACACTTATAACATACTGTAATTAGGAAATAGTTGGCTTCTGATTGTGATGGCGTGAACTGTAACATCTATACTGTCTCACCCTTCACATGAGACTGAAAATGGAATAAAAGCTGTTAGAACACCTCTCAGTTGCCCCATCTCTGGGTCAGAAAAGAGCATAATTCGACAAAAAGACAAGTATGGGCTCTGTACAAGTGGAATTAGTTGTCAAGACTGCAAATTTATAGCTTTTGTTAATCATAAATATTTTCAACTGATAGGATTTTCACATCCATGAATTCCATTAAAAGAAATACCATTCAAAATCTTTTCTGCAAAACACAATGTAATTCAGCAAGGACATGAAGAAGTATCTATTTTCTTATATATTCTACATATGTGATGAATATTCCAGCTAGTCAGGCTATACTGAAATGCTTTGCTCCTTTATACTTCCTCATTTTAAGGGCATCATGGAGTACTAGCTACTTCACCGGCTTCCCAGTTTTTTACCTGTATATCCGAGTGGGCATATACAAATATATCCACTTCCCAACTGCTTGCATGTCCCATTATTGTGGCACGGTTCTAGAAAACATTCATGAAAGACCTGCCAAAGGCACAAATGATACACTTACAGCAAAACTGGCACACAATACTTTAGTTTTAAACTGTATACCCCATTAGCCACTTTGGAAAGACGGGATAAAAAAGTCACCAGCACTAGCTTCTAGCTCCTCCTCTGTCTTCTCAGCATGCTAACCATTTTTGATTTTTTCCTACTGAAAAATACCACAAATCTGAATATTATTTTAAAATTACATTTTACTTCGCAAAATCTCCTTAAAAATGTCGGAACTATGATTCACAGTTTACATTAAGCTATATTTATATGCAAGTTCTCCACTTTGCATCCCTCTACATCAGCTAATGACTTCCTGCTACTGCCCATCAGGTGACCTGGCAGAGAAGTTCACCATGTAGCATTATTTCTCCTATTCTTGCAAATCTGAATTCATCAAAGCCCTTGAGTAAATGGTCAACTAAACCCATATGAGATCAATACATACACACACCTGTCCCTGTGTTATGTAATGGTTCAGGCCGAATTTCTCATGAGTCAGCTTTACTCCTGTTTACACCATATTCCAAATTCTGATTCAATCAAAGCAGTCTTGTCAAGAGTTACAGACTGGGGGTGCAGGATGGGGGTAAGGAGGCATCTCCAGCAAACATTGTCACTAGACCAGTTTCACGTGAGGACTTGCCTGTATTTCAGAGAGGTTAATCATAACAGAAGGGAGCTCTGCTTGCCTCCTCTCAAGTGTATCTGTGTTACAATATATAAACTCAAGATTTTACATCTGAGACTTAAGATGTCTGGTAGCATTTTCTGGAACTCACCATATGGAAGTCCTCAGATGACAGAATACAGTCACTATACTTTTTCTAGATACTTTTGAACCTCTTCCATGCACTTTACTTTTCTTTTACAAATGTACTAAGTATTACACACATCAGATGAAGGCTTCAAAACCAGAATTTAAGATTGTCAACAGCTGATGCAACTTCCTCTGTTCAATGAAAGTGCTTCTATGATTACAAAGAGAGTTTGAGTGCTCCCCTCCTAACCATTGCTTTCATCTCTTCAGGAAATAAAGTCAGCAAAAGAATTACAGTTAAAAAGGTCTTACTTGTTTACTGCTGCATGAAGTGCTTTCTCTTTCATTTCAGATAACACGGGAAAATAACACTTCTCCTTACCTGACTGCTGACTTTGTACTGCTTGCTGATATTTTCTGGGAAGGCTGGTACCATCATTACACTTTCCTCAGCTGCTGAAAAAATAGAGCCAAAACCTAAAGAGTAAAGATATGAAAGCATTGTTAGTAACACTGTGTACCAAGGTCCCTATTCTGTGGGGGCATTATAACTGCATGTGCCTAAAGATACGCTGAAATAAGTGAATTTGTGGGAATAAAAAGCAAACCTTACAGTATCCATTACAAAAATATGTATTTGTAAGGACATACATTTCCAAAACATATACATGTGTGTACACATAAAAATATTTTACATGTTTTTATAAACAGATATGTATATGTATATATACAGATATGTATATGCATATAAATGTATATTTATATATATTCCTCCCTATAGCATATGTGTAGAGTACACATAGGAAACGTACACACACACTGCATATGTATACTCTGTTTATTGAGCCTTGGCATTTATCAGAGTTACTCTTAAAAACAGAGGCAACACCAGCAGGCAGAACCACCTGAGAACTTCACTGCTTGAAATTGAATGCCTACATTTGTCCATTGAGTATGTGGGATGTTTTCTGTTAAGACTGCGTCTGGCTATCCTCTACTCACTTTATCCAGCAGAGATTATTTGGCTTACTTGAACAATCTGTGATGGATCTGGCACCAATAACAGTTGTTGTTCCATAAAAGGGGCAAGACAAGCAGTAGGACTTTCCTGGGTCTGGCTGATAGTAGTCTCTGGGACAAGGGTAGCAAGGTGTCAAACCTGTACGAGAGAACTCGCCTGCAAGACATGGTACTGCAAGAGGAAGAAAACCTTTTTGAGTGACCTGATCTCTTGCACATCCACCTTACTTCCCTCCACCTCTTTTTATCACTTTCTCTTCTCCTATCATAATCTCTTCTAAGACTTAGAAGGAACAGGATGAAACCTGCCAGGGATTCACAACTCTAGGAAAAGTCAATTTAAAATCTTCTGTGAGATGCCATGTTGTTCTCAAAGGATTATGGAAATATCTGGAAAGCATTTCATTTTACTACTTTTGTTGTTCTGGGGGCAGCTTTTAAAGGTAACTTCCCTTCTATCTTTCACACCTTTTTTTATTGTTGTTATTTGGTCCTTGTTTAGTTTGGTTTTTTTGGTTTGTTTGTTTTAGTTGTTGTTGTTTTTTTTGTTTTTTCCCCTTCAAGGAGAAAGGACAAAGATAAGAGTTTTGGACCATGAATCCTTACAGACTGTTTCCCTGGGAATTTTTCTGGCAAAGCTAGCCAAAGACTTGAAAAGAATTTCTTTGAACAAATTATGGAGCAAACTGTGGTAAAATTCAGAATTTTTGTATAGAAACAAAGGAAAAAATAATAGTGACAATTCCCTTTCTCTTCTGCATGGAAAAAGATATTATTTTCATTTAGGTACCCATCACATATCTCATTTTATTCCTCATTATATATGAATCAGAAGAACGGTAATTGGTAACAGGAAATGGCCTATCGTTTTGCTGGAAAATGTTTCTTGGTCTACACTTAACCAGAAGAGGAATTCAGTCTTGGGCAAAGGAATTGGATTACATTAGCTGATGTTTAAACAACAACTTGAACATTTTTAATATTTAGTTTAAAAAAATCGTTACCCTTTTTGTTACAAACCTCCACAAGCTGAGACATCCACTGCACCTCTTTTTACTGTTGATGTATTTTCGGGACAAGAGATGCAATTCCTGGATCCAAATGATGGTTGATATGTTCCAAGTGGACATGTTTCACATGTCTCAAGACCATTAGGTGAATATGTTCCCTGTTTGCACTGAGCTATAAGGCAAAACAGTTCAGAAAGATTAAACAATGTCCCACAGGAAACATGGCTCCTGATCTCTGAAAATAATGTTGAAATCACAATGCACTTCACAAGGAATTTTATTTCTGGAGCATACTCTACTCTGAAGGACTTCATGGGTACAAAGAGCAAAAAAAAAGACAGTTGTGGTCAGGTACTGATAGTGCAATTGTGAATTATTAAACAGTGAATTCTCTCCAATCAGCCTCACACATGATTTACTGCTACTCAGTTACTCACTTTAATCAACAAAACTAATGGCAATAAAGAAAATAAAAATTAAATCAAACTAGCTATTTCGTTTTCAGAAGAAGTCATGAACACATAGTGGTTCTGTGCTGTTCAATGCCTCAGCACTGTAGGGTAGGATGGAGAGTGGCTGGCAAGGATGACAATGGAATTATTTTAAGTGTATTAGTGTCTGAAAAATGCAGTCACAGAAATGAAAGACAGAAATTAAACAAAGCATCAAAAGCCGACTCTTTTCAAAACCTCTGTGTGGGCATCCTGCTAGAGCATATTAGAGCAGTGATGAAAACTTAGATTCCCTATACATAATGCATTAATGTGCAATTAGGATTGCTCCTCATTTCACAGGCTAGCTTCATTCCAATACTTCCACCATGGGGTCCAAAAGGACGTCACCCAGAATTCAGAAGTGGCTGGTCGAATAAGACGAAAGTTCTTACCTTTGCACTCGGAGATGCTTCTAGAATGTAGATACTCAGTATAGCTACCAGACGGACAACTTTTGCATTCCATCTGCCCTTCCTCATCTTGATAGGATCCAGTCCAGCAGCTTTCACAGGTAAGATGCTCCAGGGAGTAATAGGTACCCAAAGGGCAGTTGACTGTAATGTAATGTTGGAAAACCCAAGTTTCCCTCAGAGTGAAAAATCATACATATCTTTCTTGCTCCTGGAGTTCTCATTTAGTCAAACCATGTTTCTATGAAATGTGACTTGTTCTCAGCAGATAGAATATCTCTCTGGAACACTGCAAAGATTTAACTATGCACAAGCAATGGAATCTAATTCCCCATCTTAGCTACACACCACTTCACAGGACTAACAGGGTTAGAAGACCGCATACCAAGCACTGTTTTTTCTGTATGGTCAAGCACGGATATGCCTAATTTCCCGCTGGGAGTGGAATCCTGGGTACAAAGCATCCCTTTTCCACAGGCCTTGGTTAGGAACATAAACATCCTCTGGAAGTCAAACTGTGCAAAGCATTTTTACAGTTTATTGTTATGGGAGACCACAAGCACTGGACTGTGTCAAATCATAACCCTCTGCAAACATCCTCTAAACCCTTGTTTTGTGAAAGGATTTTAAATACACATAATAAACAAGTCATCTGGCTTACCACACACTCTCCCTCTCAGCACAGAGCCAGGCCTGCAGAAGAGAAAGGCCTTCTCAGTCTCCAGTGAGTTGGTGTCAGCTACAATAAGTTCAGATGCAAACTGAAAAGAATACATAGGTTCCTTATTGAGAGTTCTATTCAGCCTGTTTGTGATTGTTTCCAGAGTTTTAAGGAGGCGTCTCTGGTTTTCCAGTTCCAGCGTATCATTCCTTTCATCAGGCAGTGGCACGCTAGCTGGAATATAAACAGCAAACACAAAAACACACAGATTTTGCAGTTAGCATTTCCAGTGTACTCTGGAATTTATCAAGAGTGTGACACTCAAGCTTGTCAGTGGAAAGCGAAAAGGAGGTCATGTGCACAAAGCTCTCCATGAACACGAGGCTGTGATCTTTCCCTCAAGAAGAAAGTTCATGAGGAAATGGGGCTATGAATGTGTCCAGAGAACTGCCATCTGCATCTTCACCAGGCTCCTGTGAGCTGAAGAAGTTTTACTGAATGTATTAGACACACAATTTTTAAAAAGAAGGAAGCAGAGAAGTTTGGTGTTTTGACTTGTCTCACCTGTGATGTTAAATATTAACTTGATTTTTTGGTCAGTCATTGGAGCATTCAGCTTATGCCTTTTGACCCGAGCAGGTGCTGCTTTTACAGAGGCAGAGACATGCGATAAGTCTTCTCCTTGTACTGCATCAACAAAATCACCATAGGAATAATCCAGATGGTTTGCTGTTCCCCAGCCAGCAGGTCCTGTGGGACATCAAGAAAAAAACAAAAAGAAAGGCAACATAATGTGGAAAAGACATCACCTTATCTGTGTATTACCCTCGGGTAATCTGTTTATTACAGGCATTTCTTGTTATGCACAGTGAGTCAAATTCACCCTTGTCGAATGTCCTTCATAACTCTTTCACATGCTTTCAATCAAAATACTTTTTTCTACTTTTTCAGGATTACTAAATCTAGAGGCATGTGGATTTTTTCATTGATCTAGACTATTTTTTAAAAGACATGAAGATAGAAAAAAAATCTGTCAGTTTTCTGTTAGCATCACCAAGATTATGTTTTATTTACAGTGGTAACTAGGACGAGTTAACCGCACAGTTTAATATCGTGTGTTTCACAACTAATTATCTAAACTGCTGTCTCTTATGCCTTGAGGAGAGTCCTCCTCTCCTGCTTCCACAGTGTAAAATTATGAGAAACTCTGGAAAAACTGCAACAACAGCAACCTCTTATTCTGGTAAGAGGTTGACATGAACCAGAAGAGAATAGGACACTACATTCCACTGTTTTTTCCACATGGCTTTACAGATTAGTTCCAGCTGTCATCAGCATTCATCCTTACCCTGATGGTAACTACAGACTGAACATCCAGACCTGTCCTGTGCTTGAACACAAACAAATGCTCTCAGAGTGAAGCATTATAAAAGGTGTGCATGAACAGGATGTTCTACCAAGTAACTCCCCTATAAACCTGTAAAAGAGACACATTCCTATAACAGATTCTGATGTGGATCTGCAAAATGCCTCCTGCTAACATAGGTAATGTAAGTTATCCTCTTTCAACTTTTCTGCTCTCAGCACCCCTATGTGACTGGGAAAGGCCAAGAATAACAGCAGTACAACACAGATACTAAGCTGTTCAGAAATGGACTGAAAATGACAACTTACTTACTTTGGCATAAACCAAAGTGGGAACAACCACTAGAATGGTTATGGCTTTCACTCTGATATAACCACAGTCATGGTGTAAAACCTGCCTTTGCATGCAGGAAGTACTTTCACAGCAAATGGGCCATCTTAAGTGCATATAGCTTTACACAGTGGGGATTCTGGGCAGATCTGAACTGGCATCACAGATGCTCTTCATTATCTTATCAACCTCCAAATCAATTTATTGTAGCTTTTCAGTATTTTGTTTTTAAACTGTAAGTTTTTAAGAAGTTCCTTTTTTCTAGGTTAATCAAGCAGGTTTCTAGGACTGTGTGTGTGTACTTTTTTTTCCTCCTCACCATAAGGCATCCCAGGAAATTCTCCTCCACACTATACAGGAAGCAGCATCAATACAAGACATCAAAGAGTTCCTCAATATTTTTATAAAACCTTTTATGTAGTTGCTTATTATATTAAGAGTACCACACTTACTTAAAAAAAATATCATTAAAGACATTGTGGCAAGAATTATTTTAAAACTGGATGGCTAAGCACCTATGGAATCAATAATTACCAATGGCAAATCCATTTTCGTAATCATAATTATATTCCAAGCAGTGTTTCTGTGTCTGATCTTCCAATCTGCAGTCAATATCATCAACATCATTACAGAATGATGGGACCTTTCAACATAAAGAAGAATAACTTTAAAAACATAAAACCACATAGCCCTCTCACTGACTTACAGAAACTTCTAATTACAGTGTAAAGAACTGGTTCTGCCAGTGACACTAGATTTCCCTTTTCATGTCTCTTATAACCCTGGCAAGGGCTGCTAGAAGACATATGTTTTATTGATACAACTCGGAAATAAGAAAGCAACTTGCACAAGTACAATCTCTTCATTATAAAAGATCTTTTTTTTTAAGAGAAGATGTCAATTCATTACTCTTACAATTAATGACTCTTGCAGGCCAAATCCTAGAATACAGAAATAAAATTCAGGCATTTTTCTCCCTATCAAAGAGGACTGGAGAGTTCATATTTACAAAATACCTGTGTTCTTTCCAGCAATGTTACTTGTAATTCTGTCAGGTTTACAACAAAGCTGCCACATTTTTCTAGCTTTCAAACCTTATTTCTTCATATCCACCTCTCCCTACCCCCGGCAAGGGACTTATGCACCAAAAGATCTCAAAGAAGAGGGAAAGAATCTCAGGAGGACAGAAATCACACAACAGAAAACTCATCAAAAACATTTCTGGTATTGTTTATTTTTTTTCCTTCCGCAAAAAGAGTGAGACTGATTAAATAAGAATAGACAAACGCATGATTTTTGATTAAGTATGCATTTTTTGCTTTTTCCAGAAAGGTTTCAAGAAAATGAGGCTGCAGGCCATGTTTTGAAATTGTTTTGTTTTGTCTATATCAATTTTCATTTGAAAGATGCTCCTGCCCATTTGCTCCTACTTTTCACATCTCTGGTAGAGTTTCAAATTCTTGGGAATAGGAACAAGCATATTCAAAACAGCCTTTCTGAATGTTTTTCCAGACCATTGCATTTTGATGCAATTTCTTGGAAAGATCACTACCCATTTTTTTCCTTATTATCTCTTACTTGCCAATAGGAACAGTCCGAGCACTGGAACCTGGTGGTACCAGGGAAAGAAACAGAAATAAAACCAGTCAAGATTTCTCTACTGGACAGAACAAACCTGAATCAGGGCAAGAGAATTATGTCAGACATTTATGTCCAAGTGTTAGACATTGCCTGACATGTCACCTAAGTTTTCAGCCATTTGACAAGTGTTACTGTTGCAGGACTTTGCTCATGATCTGTATGTGCTAACAATGTTTTTTAGTTAGTAGACAACCTTTCATTACAATATGGGCTGTGTTCTGCAAAAAACCTGTAGAGGCCCAGTGTTCTGTACTGGAAAAATGACGTAGCACTAGGCCTGGACATCCACCCCTGGGATCAGAACTCAACGTTCTGCTGCTTATACTTTTCAGCTGAGGAGAGATTTGTGGGTTAACAGGGGATATGGTGATAATAAAGTGGAAAGAAAGAGCATGGCAGAGAAGAAAGACAGGACCTCTTAAAATTCAGTATCATGCAGTTCTTAATGATAAGAGTCAGAACTCAGAAACTCATGAAACTGAAGCAGATCACTGCTACTGGATTTGAGTGCCTGGATGTACACATCAAACGTGGAATGTATCCATTTGTACATATGTGTGTTCATTCATACTATTTGGTTATGTATTATACATATTCTATATAAAATGCATTTATGTTATGATCACATTCAACTTTCAAAAACAGCACTGAAGCAACAATTGATTGGGGGTTTCAAAACTACACAGGTACTCTTTAGAAGCCTACTGAAAATCTAAAAGCTGCAGCTCCCTAAGCTACTTGGACACATGCATAAATTCTGCCCATACAAGTCCAGACTGAAGACTAAACTGAATTACATTAAAATGCCAGTGAATCATTTTTATTTCTAAAAGTAATTTGTCACCCTCTGAAAAAGCTCAGATTTAACTTATGGGCTTCTGCTGTCAATTTCCTTGCACGAAATTAGTTATTTGGAAAAAGTAACAATATTTCTTAAGAAGTATGTAAAGGGAAGGAGTACCTACTAACCTACCATTTTACCAAGTGCACTCTGAAATGCATCAGTAAAGCTGTTTAGAAGATTGCTGTCATCACATCGTGTTGCTTTGTAGAGCATTTCAAAGGATTTGAATCCATGGTTTGCAAAACGATTTACTGAAAAATGTTGGAGAAATAAATTTTTACTGATCAATGCAAGAGCTTCAGAACTAAAATCAAGATAATTTAGGCTGAAACTGAAATACAAGAAGGTAAGAAGTACAGTCTCTGAATCAGCAATCCGAATCGATCACTTACATCTCAGACAATGATATGACCCTTTGGCAGGCATGAAATTTACTGGAAAAGTTAAAACAAATTAAAACCCAAGTAATTTTTCTACGTCTGCATTTTCATAATGGAAGAAACCTATGAACTGTCAACTAAACTCCATGCTAACTTCTGAGAGGAAAGCAATGAATATAGTAGTCTTATTACTAATGCTGCTAGAATAAATATAAAAATTCTTATCCAGAAATTAAGCAGAGTTCCAAAGTGTCCAAGTTAAGGATTTTGAATTGACAGCTCTGAAACATAACTCTCATTTGTTCATAGCCAAAATAAATGTGTGATCTTTTATTGCTGAAACAAAGAAATTGACTCTGATGGGAGGCCATGTAACATGGTACCCAGATTGGCTTCAAATGTAGTTCTAATACATTTATTATAAAAATGTCACAACATGGAAAATTCCAGCACTGAAGTTTTGCATGTGTCCCTCTCAAAGAAAACACACAAACTCTTCTAATCTGGTGGTAAATAGATATGTAAGCACAGCACATACTATGCATTTCAATCAGTAAGCTGCAAAGACTTTTGTATTTCCATTAAAAAGACACTGTTAATGTTTGTCAGCAAACTGTTTCAGTTAACCTGTTTGCTTTGTTATTTTGTGATTCCTGGGACTGACATTTTTGTGCTTTAGACAGCTTCTGAAATTACATATTTACAGACTTCCAAAATATTTCACAATATTTGTAACAATTCAAAAGCCATTGGCAGAGAATACTTGTTATAAGTAAATAGAAGTCAGATTTTCTAAAATATTTTCATTTCCTTTCTTTTTAAATATAGTGTTTTATAAGTTGCAGATTCATTTTAGTAACAGGAAGACTTACAAGAGCAGCTAGGCCACTCTGGAGAATAAGGTGGCTTCCAGAGACCATCATCATATGCACAATAGTAGTTTTCACTTGAGCCTTCTGAAAAACTGTAACCCTCTGCACAGTGCAACGTGCAATTAACTCCTTTTTCATCTGATGTGCATATAAAATCACCATTCACAGGCTCAAAGGAAACTTCACAGGGAGAACCTATGAAAAACATGAAGATTTATATATTGATTAATGTGATGAAATAAATGATCCTGCATGAAAACAGCACTGTTAGGATTTCAAAAAGTTACTAGTATTGACTCGATCTTGCCTCTGTTGAAGTTTATGGAAATATTATATGCTATATCCATGAAGTCAGAATCAGGCTACTGCTAAATAATTCACAAATTTTGCCATTGCAATTGGAAAACCAGAAACATGAAGACCTAAAAAAAAGTTATACATATGATAAAATAATATAAAATATAAATCTAAATTTCACATGAACTTTATACAATGAATTCTAGTAAACTATATTATATCTTCAATTCTGAAACTAAATATTATCTATTCTGCACCATTGCAAAACATCTGAATCTGCTAGAATCATCTTAGAATACCCTCATAACTTCAATTACAATTCATTTTTCAGGCCAAATGCGAAGGAAGTTGTAAACATCCATAAACACTATGTCACAAACACCAAATCACAAAAATTCTGAGGTGGTATAGACTTTGATACAATGCCAGTTCTAAACACTGGCTGGTTCTTGCTAAGATTTAGAGCATATCACAGACTAGCACATTCAATTGCAACTTACCTTTCCTGAAAGCTATAACCAAAATTCCAGTCTGCATGATTTTAAAATCTCACTTCACTAGCAGATATTTTTATACAGATGTCCAACTGAGACACAGAAAGTAGAAAGCAAATAGGAAGTAGATTTTTCATTCTCAAAAATTTATCTGCCAAATTATTGTTTGGATTTTCAATGAGAAAGTGAACTGTGGGGAAGAGCTGTCTATGCAATAAACAAAATGCACTAGTATATATATAGGTATGGGCATGCTCCAAAATAGAAAGGCTGTTTCATTATCTGCCGCAGTATTTGCATGTAATTTGGGAAAAATTGGCAGAAAGTTTTCCTTTTAACTACAGATTTCAAGCAAGATTTGAGTAACACCTATTAATACATTTCACACGATATTGCAAAAACTGTAAGTTTTACTGCTTAATGAATCATAATTTCAATGCTTTTAAGCATAATTTGAATTTATAGAACCAAATTCACTGCTGTGCCTCTTCAGTTCTAGACAATTTATTTGTTGGCCAAATATTTTGACTGCCTTCAAGTTACCTCAATATAAAATGGAAGTAACTAAATGAGGAAGTGGAACAACCTTGCATCCTTTATGATGTTCAGTTAAAACAATGCCAGGTCTTGGCCAGAATTTGAAGACAACACACCTCTGATGACAATGTGTATCTCACACGTCCTGTTATTGCCAGAAGGATCCACAGCTGTGTACTGGACTGTTGTCTCTCCTTTGGGAAAGAGATCTCCAGGTGCATGACTCCTAGTAACAATCAGTGGACCACCTAGAAGCATTAAAAGACAACCTAAAGCATTGGTAGAGTAAAAGAGTGTTGCTCATACCCAAGCTTGACAAATGGAAAAGGAAATGGCAGCAAATCTTCAAAATTATGTGTCCTTAAAAATAAAACTAAGTGAAAGGAACCTCAGCAAATCTCAAACTCCATGGGATCAATGGTGAACAGGTGCAGTTCACTAGCCTTCCACTGTATGTTTTGGGGAGCAGTGTCTCACCTGAATTGTCTGAAAACTCTGGTTCTTCCCATGTTGCTGGGTAGCCATTCTCTGCTGCTTGCATGGGTGATGGAGATCTGCATCTGTCAACCACGGGAGGTTCTGCATCTGCAGAATTTGAAAGGATGGAATGACATTAGCTTACAGAATGACTGCCACACTCAAATAGCATCTATAACCAGAACAGCAGCTTTAATTTCATATCAGAAGCTACAACACAGGTGAACACTTGGAAACTGCTGCTTTTGGAAGATGCTGAGTGAATGGATAAGAGTAATCATTCTGCTGAAGTTTCTGCAGTGTTTGCCTTCTACAGAGCAAACCTTGGACTACCTGCAGGACTCCTGAATAACACAACTGTCCGACAGAAATACTTGAATAATGATTTCCATCAGTAAAATGTGCGAACTTTGGAAACTTTGTTGGAGTCTTTCAAGAATTAAATGGAGATTTATGATGAAGGCAATAACTGACAACCCAATAAAGCATTTAACAAACCAGTACGAGGAGAAATCTTAACAGTCAGAAAGAAAAGCAGAATAAAATACAACCCAAACTGAACATTGCAAGCAGTGACTGCACAGATGCAAATCCTTTATGGAGACGTGATGCCTTTATGGAGATGACAATACTCTTGTAACTGCACACATAAAGGCCACACTGACTCGCAATCTCTTTCTGCAAAAATAAGAATATTTCAGCCATGACAGACAGCCTTCCCAGATTTTTCCCAGCACTTACCAATAACCTTGACATTGAATGTGCACCTTGCTTCATTGCCTGACCTATCAGTTGCTGTGTAAGTAATGTCAACTTCGCCAATTGGGAGAAGAAATGGTGGTATGAAAGCTGGGGTAACACGAACTGAGATCTGTTGTAGGAAAACACTCATTATTTAAAAGCCAAAGCTGGTTACTGAAGGATACATTGAACAGTATCCTTCAATGTCAAGCCTGCTCATGCTGAATGCAAATAGCCTCTTAAAGTAATGAGGATGGACTTCACAACAGAGGGCTCTATGTCCCTTCTTAAGTCTGCCTCCTTTATAGCAACAGGGGTTTCCCTAGGATCTGGACCCTGACCTGGTGCAGATTACAACACTGTGCCTTAAGAAAATTCCATACTGACCCTTATTTGTCAAATGGGATGGAAGGCACACTATGTCAGCTTAGAACCTGTTTTGTCTGTTGACAGTTCTCCAGCTGCAAGGGCAGCAGACCTGGGAGAGGAGTGGAGCAGACAGTTGGGGGCCCTAAGTAATTACATATCCAATTTTAATCTAAGTAAGTGTATGAGTCAATAGGCCACAGATATTTTAGTATATCACTTGGCTTCTATAGTTCAGTCAATGACCCTGTGTCAGCAGAGCTGTAGAAACTGACCATAGCTATGCTACAGAAAATAATGTGTGAACTTAAATCTCTTTTGGTTGGATTGCTCAGTTTCCTAGTGCAAAAAACTCCTGCATTAAAAGCACACAGAAACTTCACTGTTCCTCTGCTCACTCCTGATAAAGCATTCAGTTACTGTAACTTGATCATGCCTGAGCCTATAGGGAATGTTGCTCTTTATGAAACAGCTCTGGAGGGAGCTTTGCTAGTAACTCCATTTCCAGATCCCCTGACATGCACAGTAGCCAATGGCCACATTTCTGAACCCTGCAAAGGAAAATCAGATTTTTCTTTCTCACCCAGGAAGCTGAAATTAGTTTTTACTTATCGCAGTTTGTACTTGTTAGGCCTTTAGATCAATGAACTGGTTTACTTCCTTCTGAGATGAGTTTATTAAACTTCTTCACATTCTAAGTGCTCATTTTTAAAGCAGCTGTCCTAATATTATAAACAAGAGCACTTCTTTCTTTTGACCACATAAATTAACCATATGAGGTTTTATGCATTGAAACTCCATACAGTGTTCTGTGACTGTATAACTCTTATCAAGAGAGAAAATGCTGAATTCTCAAGGTAGAAACTTCCTAGGACATTTTTCTTCTACTTCTGTTTATCAGAAGAAAGAAATTTCAGTGGACCATAAAATTATTTGAAATCAGAAAGACTGCCCCCAATTGAATAGATACAGAATTTGACTTGCCTCTTCACCAGAGTTATCCTCAGCTGTTGGTATCTGCCAGCTGATATTAGCAGAGTTATGATGTTCCAGAGTCACAGTCTCAATATTGTCTGGGCAGTGAATCCGAGGTGCTTCAATATCTAAACCCAAAAAAGACAATCTGGTTTTATACTATTACAGAAGTAAAATCTTATGATCAGTCTTTTTCCTACTGCCTGGAATATAAATGTACATATTTTTGTAAACTTCCTGTCTCTTCCCTTTTGTAATTCTTGTCTAGAGATTCTCCTGTGGAAAGGACTGACTTTTGCTGTATTTTTGTTTATCACTGAGCACAATGATGTTCTGGTTTCTACACAGAACCAAAACCCATTAAATAAATATAAATAGTATAAGTAAATAAATAAGAATATATATATATATGTAAATATCTAAAAATATAAATAAATAACAATAAATTTGTTTATTATGCATCCCTTCCATCTCCCTGTCCAGACCCAGGACACATACAGATGAAAACACTTGTTTCTCATAGTCATTGACTGAAAAACCTGAAAATAGTTATGACACGATATAGATACTATGAACAAGACAATAGTGACTAAAATTCTCTGGAGCATGCTGTGGAACTGACTTAAAAGTAACAGTGTCAAGAATTCGGGCAGCAGTTGCCAGACAAATGGAGTCTTCTTGTGACATGTGACAATGCCAGATAGTTCCAGAGGACTGGTGGTAAAACACAGGTAACACCACTACCACCACCTACACCTCAAGTTTTTCTGACAAACCTGAAGTACTTCTTCAGTTCCCTGGCACAGGGCCTCCCAAAACATTTGTGGTCAGGTTATTTTATTGCTGTAGTGCATGATAAATGGTCTGTAGAATCATAAGACAAGGACACATTTGGCTCTGAACTCATCTATGCCCAAGAGGCTTTAAAACAACTCAGAACTGATATCACTTATATTTTTATTATGAAACAGTTCCAGTAAAAACATAACTTGGGCAATTAAATTATGTAATTAAGAATGCAAGGCAATAAATACATGTGATTTTGCCTTCCTTTGAACTCATTCAAATGAAAATTTTATTAGAAATGCACTCTTATAAATAACTACCAGTTCTGGTTCACACTCCCTTGACCACAACCTTTAGACTGGGGCAAATTCCACTTAAAAGTGAAATTCTCTAAAAAGGCTAATAATAAATAAGTCAAAAAGAAAATGGCTTTTTTGAACCAGCCAAATATGTTGGCAGCAAAACAGAGAAAGACAATAACAAGAATGAAAGCAAATGAAATACAACTCTTCATTTTTACTCAAAAAGAATAAGCTTCAGAGCTTCTCAGTGCCTCCTACATTAGGGGTTTATGTACTGGTAATATCTAAAAGCTTGAACCCAAGCCATGCTGTTTCATCTTGATCTAAACACTTCAGCTTGTGCTGGGATCCCATCAAATATTAAAAACTGTGGTTTGGCCCAGGTTTACACAAGAGATTCAGAAAAACAATGTGGTACATCACTAAATGGGAAACTATGTTTAAAGAGTGAGACAAAATCTTCCTGGCCTGTAAAGAGGAAAGAAGCCTCAGTTTCTGCAGTGACCTGGCACGATGACTGGCGTAACTGTTTTCTGTACTGTTCCATCACCCAGTGGCTGGCAAAGGCCCCAGTTTGGGGGGAAAGAAATAATTCTTGGAGCACAACAGTTCACAAAGAGGTGAAGAGCATATTCCCAGACAAACTCCTGTTTTTATACTACTATAATTCAAAGCCAGACCCTTTCCAGTTCAGTTATGCATGTGTGTAAGGGAATAAATAACCTAACACTTCTAGAAGAGCTGGGTAAATACGGCAGGACCATGCTGAAATGCATGTCACCATCTTCTGCCCAACTTTACATTCTGTGTCTGCCAATACACCTGGTGTTAGTAAATTTTGGCCTTAACTCTTGTGCATTGTTGCTTGGGGCATGTTGACAGCCATAGCCACTCAAAGACAACTAAAATCAACATTTCTCTATAGTCTGTCTATCAGCCAGGGCTTACACAGCCTTTACAGTTCTGCTCTGACTACAGGGTTTACTTAACCAGCAATGATAGTATTACCATTATTATTTTATTAGAAGTGTGGGTTTCACTTTGAATATCTTTGAGCTATGAGCTTTCATCTCTACTTAGAAACTTCAAATTTACCTGCACATCAGGCCTTTTACCAGGCAGCTTCCTAACAACTGAGAGATGGAGTCCAGGAGAGGCACTTGATGATGAGCACTACAAGACGACACTCAAGGGACCTCTGAACTCCACATTTTTATTACAAACTACAAGTAAATCTGATAGGCAAGCTGTAAAAGTACAGGCAATACTTCTTACACACTGTTTAAGTTGCACTTTCCCCAGTTCAAGCCTGTCCTCACTCAGTTATCTGCTGTGTGTTTCTCTTCAATTCTGCACTCACGTATACACAGACATGATTTTGTGCTGGTCTCTACCTTTACACAGAGCCTCCTGGATGTTTGCACTCCATCTCCCAAATGAAATGCACCTTATTTCTTCTCTAGCTCCAGACAAGACAAATCCCTGGGGACAGCTCAGCTGGCAGACAGTCCCAGAAATAGCAGGCTCCAGCCCACATCTGGGAGGGAGAACTGTCACACCTGCTGGTTTCTGGAGGATGGGACAACGCTTTTCTGCAAGAGAGCAGTAGAGCATGACTTACAACTGACATACACAAAGTACACATTCAAAAAATCTGCAAATAAAGTCATATGGAAAATTAGTGGGAACACAATATACACAGTCTTTTCAAGAGTCTGTAGGCGTATGAGCACACATTCAAAACATTGCAACCTGAGGAAACTTCACTACTTGACTTTCAGTTCTGACTGCAGTAAAGAGCAGCCAGTTTATCAGGTCTTCCCTTTTCTTGCTCATTCTCTTCACTGAAACAGAAACGTTGTAATTTTCATGCATATCCACTGTATCTCACTCTCTAGATTTGCCTCTTCTCCTTCTTTTCTTTCTTCTCCTTCTCCTTTTTCTTACAACTTTATCTTTCATGGTTGCTTTGCAGTTGCATTTCCTGCTTCTATGAAAACTAGACAATAACAAGAGAGAGAGAATAGAAGAGGTATCCGTAGCTTTCTACATCTTTTATTCTCTGTCTTGAAATAAGAAAGTGAGGAGAAGAAGGATACTCAGCCATGATCCCTCTATGGGTTAGGAATATGACACATGATTTTGCTTACTGCACTCCAAACCAAATGAAATTGGACTTGGTCTTGTCTGTGTTCAAAACAGCTGGAAAGACTAAGAGTGATCATAGGAAGCAGCTGAGCTCTGTAAAATCAGGAAGGGCTGATGGTTGCTTAAAGATTTAAAATGGAAATTTTGAACTATTTTATTACTAGAGTTCACTACAAATCCTGAAGGCCACTGGCATCAAAGCGAAAACCATGATGTATCTAAAGAGGCTCACAAAAGCTTTGCTTCATTCTTAAGCTGTTGTTTCTAGGAATGTTTTTTTTACTTCAAATAGGGAGACATTAACAAAGAGGGCAAAAAGGGGTATCCCATGAATGCAGCTAGTACACTTGCAGTACTGTTTCTTGCAACAGATGATAGGCAAGCACACAAGAAAAAAACTGCCTTATTCAGAGCTGATGAGAAGACTTGTAACTCTTTATAACTTGTCAGTGTAGAAATCAGACAGCCCTTTGCACCAAGAGAGCACAAAAACCAACCCAACCCAGCTACACAGAAGGGAAATTCTACTGAGCTCTTAGCAATAGTTTAATGACAGAAGAGTGATTCACATTCCAAACACATTCCTTTTCTCTCCTTTCCTTTCCCAAAACACAGCGAGTAACAAAACTGTTTTTTATGTATGAAACAAATTTAAAGATTCTAAACATTCTGTGTATTTCCTGAAATTTAAACCTTCAATGCTGAAATGTTTAAAAGCACAAGCAAATAATAACTGCATTTCAACAGGATGCACAGGTCATGAACACTTCTAACACATTTATGATGTATAATTCAGGCAGATACTGTTGGCTCTGCAAAGTGGAACAACTCCATCAGGAAAAAAAACCCCCAGTGCTAAGTTTTGTTTGCTCACCACATGAAGGTAACTGACAAATAGCAAAAAGGTCACAAATTTTAAAAACAATACTTGTAGAGGCAAGCTAAAAGCATTAAAATATATATTACTATGGGAAGAAGTAGAGAAACTGTGAAACATGTAAGCATGAAAAGCAGAGAAAGTTGATGCTCTTTGGGAAGCAAAAACAGCTGGGCCTCTTGCTTGAGACACATCCAGCTATAGTAGAAAAATCCAAATACAGCACAATCCTGAAATGTCTGACAAAAATCAGGATAAAATTTGATATATCTAGCACAAGGGAATTTCTTTTAAGTAGGACAGGTTTTTACCAGGAAAAGCAACTGTAATAGTGTTGTATAGATTTTTTTTATCTGTGCTCAACTCCAGAATTTGATCAAGCTGATCCAAAATTCTGGAATTCATTAAGGGTAGAGGGATATCCATGAGATTAGTCATATCAATTGGGAACTAATAAGAAGTATTTCTAAGGAGACACAAGAACCTGCTTTCACCTGCAACCATGTGTGATAAAACACAACATTGTATTATAATTCTCAACATCAAAAGGAACCTGACAAATAAGATTACAAAGTAAATCATGCCTCCTTCCTTCAATCCCTTTGCCAAGACTGTTTCAGGAAAAACTGGCCAGTTGCAATCAGAAGTGTGAACTAGTAATTCTTTCAACGCTAGATGGCATCAACATTCTGGATGCCATTTCTATTTTTACTTCACTAACCCTTGAACAAAGAAAGGAAAAAAGAATCTGGCAAAATTTATTAATTTTAAAGCAACTGATATTAACTTTTTGCCAATGGGTAGGAAACACAAGAACATGACTATGGAGCTTTGCCAGTTTTGTTTTTTTCTCCCCAAACTGGAGAAATGACAAAGCTTCCCTTTTCAGGAGATATCTTGTTTGTCAGGCACCTATAAAATATATGTTGCCTCCTTGGAAGTAGCTCATTGCTAACAAAACTTTTAATGAAAAAGACAAAATTTTAAAACAAATGTAATATCCAAACTTGCACTACCTTCCAGTCTCTTGGAAAGAGATGCATGATAACTGACCCCACAGAAATGACTGTAAACAATCCAGGAAATGTTATGGTACAGTGTCAGTTATGGTTGCACATGGGTGTGGTACAGTCTCAGTGAGATAACTTGCAAATACGGCAAACTTTGCACTGATCTGTAATCAAACCAAAAAGCATTCAGAAAACCAGCCAGAAGGATGCTCTGAGGTCCAAGAAATCTGTTTCAAGGTGAATCTGTCTTCAACAGACTGAAGACAACTCCATTTCAATTTTCTAATAGAAGGATATGAAATCAAAAAATTATCAATTGCAAATGCGTAAATCCAGCAGGATTTCTAGGACCTTTTATATAGCAGACTGTCAATAATAAATAATAGTTAGGAGCTATTTGGACTAAAAATGAACAGACAATACCTCCATGACAACGATGATCATTTAGAAAATGGGTAAAAAGGGTAGCTCTAACCTTCAAGAGGAGGATACTGTATCATTCAGATTTGCACCTTTCCCTGAATAAAACTCCACACATTTATATGGAACCAGAATTTCAACAAGCTTGTTCTAAACATCAGGCACAACAAGAAGCAGCAGAGATGCTTCCTAGCTAATACTCTTTCCTTTCTGACAATCAAAGGTAACCTTCTTACTTAATTTTTCAGACTCAGCAAAAATAAGGTATCGCCACGGGTAATCCAGGAATGCAGGCAATATTACATGGTGTGAAGAAATCTTCTGATAGAGAGTAGAGCTGGATTTTATTAATCAAAATGCTAAGCTAGGAAGGATGAATTCAACTGATGAATACGGTTAATCTTCTAATTATAATATTCCAACCGGATTTCAGGGTCCCTTCCTTTTGAAGTTAATTGAAGTTTTTCCCCTGATTTTAACAGAAGAAAGATTAGGATCTTTCAGCAAACTGTCTTGTTAAATTAATCTTGTGGATTATTTTCATAATTTCAGAGAATGTACTTACAGTTAGAAATTTATGCTTGTTTCACACAAAGTCCACATTTTAAAGACTGCAATAAAACACTAAAGAAATAGTCAGAGTTTCAAGTGAAGTCACCCTACTGGCACTGCACTTACTGGATCCAGGTGACATATATTTCAGCCTGACTTTAGTCCGGACTGGATCAGCTTCTGAACTGCTGGACTTTAGACTTCTGCCTACTTTTTTTTCTTCCCTTTTCAGCCTATGCTTGGAAGTGTTTCAACTGTATTTCATCATCATACTTTTCAAAGTTAATTCAATCCCTGTAACTAGTCCAAAACAGATAATTCTGAAATATACAGTCCTTTATTTTTGGAACAGCAATATATGTCTATCTATCCCTACACAGCTGGTGCGACCTCTGAATCCTGACTCAGAGGTGCTTAGTTCCTAACTTGTGTAAACTCTTATTTCCTTGCTGTGAGTCCAGCAAAAGTGACAACTGCTGCACCTTTAGTTGGCACTCACAGTGCCTGTATAACATAAGCTATTCTGTGCCTGCAGATCAATTTTAGCTTTATGATGGTAACTCAAACTGCTGGTTGTTCATATTTAATCCCTAGACCTACTGCTTCTGTGTTTATTGCAACACACTGTGTGACAGTGTCTGACACTAACAAGACATGACAACCTTTCAGTAATCAGCAGTCCATGCCGTATTTAAATGATAATCTGTCCACTTTTTCCATTTACAAATTCCTTTGCCCTTCCCCAACTTCTAAGACCTGTATAAAACATCCATAAACAAATTCTCATTTGTATCCTAGCCTCACCAGTTATTAAAATATGAAGAATTTCTAACCTGTGACAGTATGTCAGAAAAGACTGTACTCTAACATGAACAGACAGAGCTAGATCAGATACCTACCCATGCACTTTGGCTCCTTTGAATCCCACTGAGAGTTTCCCTGGCAGGTGAGTTTGCTGTTTCCTTCAATTTCATAGCCTTCATTGCAGGTCACAAAACATACAGTCTTGTAGGAAATATCAGCTGTTGAACAATTAATGTGCCCGTTTTGAGGAGATTGAAGTCTGGGACACGTTCGAACTGCGAAGGGAAAAGAACAGCAGTTCACTCTCAGCACTGAGCGTATCAGTGGAGTTACTACTTTACCCAGTTTTTCAGAGGTAGGAGAGATACTGTCTTGTACATTAGTTACAGTAGTTTGTACCCATTTAGGGAATAGAGCTAGCTAGAGTAGATTTTTTCAAAAGCTTGATACCTTCCTCTTCCTGAAACACTCCTACATATGATGGATGAGGTTGGGCATACACTTCCAAGCTCACCTAGGTACTTACGTAAGTTCAAACTAACAAACTAGCTGTGCATCTGGCACACAGTGTGTGGCCTGAGCTGGTAATGCTTATCAGCCTTCAAAACAAGACAGCTGCAGACAAATGGAATCCTGTGAAAAAGTGTGTCCTCTTGGGAGTTTCTAGTCTCCAACAATATCTGAGAATTTTCGGGGAGATTTCGAACTGTCAGGCTCGTGTGGGCTGAGTACATACCAGGGAACAGGCTAAGAGCTTATGAATAGGTTGGATGACTGTGTCCTGGATCTCAAGAATTTTCTCAGGCACTCTGGACTGTATTCATAGACTATAGACCCATGTAAGCCTCAGCAAATCAGAAGAGAAGATGCTCAGCACACTGGAGGAGACAGAGAGAGGAGGAAGGAATACGAGCCATTTATATGGCTTGTACACCTGGTCCATGAGAGATGAAAAGGAACAAATCAGGCTATTGCTGAGACAAAAGAGACCTTTTCAGGTGTCAGGCATGGAGACAGTCCTGCCTGCTTCTCAGCACAGAAGCTTCTGTTCTGTAATGTCTTGCAAACACTGAAAGCAGTGTGCTACCAAAGAGAATGCAATCCTGTGCAGGATGTGTGTGCAAAAACAGAAGCAGGGAAGTGAAGAGTGATTATCAGATTGTCTTATGGTTTTACTACTGAATCCTGAAGCTGCAATCTAGCACAAAGCTACTCTGTAATTAAGATTGATCCCAGAAGAGATGAATGATTGTAGTAAGAAATAAAGTAGCAATGGTATGACCCGGGTTTATGTTCTTATGTTTCAATGTTATAACCCAAAAGTCTACAGTAGGACCTCTTTCCTTTGTACTGCCTTTTCAGTGCAGGTCCTTTTCAGCTAAAATGTCACGTTCCAGCATTTGTGTCCTTGATCCCTTCCACACAAAACTCTGAACTACATACTGCCTGGCCTTTGGGTCCCTCAAGTAACTAAGCTGTACACACCTACTGTCTGGACATGAGTATGTGATGATGATGATGATATACCAATATCCAGCTACTGGCTTTCCAAAATGAGTGGAAAACTCTGATTTAAATCTGATCTCAGCTGAATTTGGGAGGTACTGTTCAGTATGTTCAAAAGAAGGATAAAAACACATAAGGGCAAAAGGTGTGATTGCTCAGAAATATAACCAGGAGGACTGCAGTTCCCTAAACTCACAGAACCACAGAATGGCTATGGTTTGAAGGGGACACTGGAGTGTATCAAGTTTAATCTCTCTGCTCTACATTGGTCATCCTAGAGCATATTGTACAGGTTTGTGTCCAGACAGCTTTGAATATCTCTAGTGAGGGAGACTCCGCAGCCTCTCTGGGTGGCGTGTTCCAGGGCTCACATCACTCTCACTGTAAAGAAGTTCTTTCTTATACTCAGGTGGAACTTGCTGTGCATCAGTTTCTGCCCATTGCTCTTGTTCTATTGCTTGGCACCACCAAGAAGAGCCCGGCTCCCTCCTCTTCAGATATTTATACACATTGATAGGATCCCCTCTCAGTCTTCTCCAGGCTAAACAGGTCCAGTTCTACCAGCCTCTCATCCCTTCCTCACAAGAAGAACTCTGTTCTCACTTGATTGTTTTCCACAGCTTCTGTTCACCCTGCTGGCAGGAGGGCAATCTCTGGAGATGGGTGGTTTCAGAGAGCTGCTTCTCTGCTATGATTTGGGAAGTTGATTTTACCAATTAACCTAATCCTGCTCCTGCCAGGTAGGAGGCAAAACACAATCTCCTCTACAAATGGACTCAAAGGGAAACCAACTAGGCAATCTCTCCTTTCTCCAGTAATTGTTTACTCTGCACACAAGTGGACACCACTAGACACCTCAAACTAATTAATGGGCATGTAGGCTGAATGCTGTTTCAAATGCAAGCCAGCTCTATAATTACCAGTAACTACACAGCCCCTGAAAGCTACAAACAACACGTTAAATAACTTTTTTTTTCAAACTGCTATAGTGGCACCTAAGTGGAAAAAATTGTAGCAAACCCAGGTATATGGGATAAGAAAGAAGGAAAACAAGCCATCCAGATGTACCTAATATATCTTTATATTACCACTGTCTCATGTTTACTCTCTAAAGGTATTACTACTCTTGTGCTTTCATATACACAGATATTCTTTAGGAAGTGTATTTAAAAACAATCTTGAAATGCTCATTTTGTGAGGCACTCTGAGCTTAAGAGCAGCTTCATAATATGGTAGTAGGGGGAGTAAGAAAAACATATTTACAACTGAATCTCACATGCTTTATCCACAAGAAAGCAGGCTTGCTCTTTTAAGGTTTTTACAGAAGTAGAAATACCCAATCTGCAGTAAAAAGAAGCAAATTCTACCAAACTCTACTACTGAGGAAACCTGAATGACTTAAAGAGCACTGAGGAGACTCTTGTCAACGTAAATGTGCCTGCAGAGGAGGCAGTCCCTTCACTATCTGCTGTCTAGCCATCTCTTCTGGAAGTATTACACAGCTGTAGTGTTCTTGTCTCCTCAAGAGTTTCAATGTTCACGCTTACCCAGTGTCTCAGCATGGCTCTGGCAGAAACCTGTACCTGAGCCCATGTTACCTGGTCATGGTTCCAAGCATTAAACACCAACCCATCCTCTTACCAGTAACACATTTTCCATGACCATTTCCATAAAGCCTGTGAAAACAGTAACAATGACAGTATATTCTGCTTCCTCTGAGGCTCCTACTAATAATTTTTTTTTGGATTAACTGTAAGGTTTGCAGTTGCTTTTTTTTCCTGGGTCACTGTTAATTGCATGACACATGACTGCATTAATCACTTTCTAATAGCACAGCAGATTTTAGCTACCAAGAGAACTGAGGAGTATTTAATGTCAAAATCCAAAGCAGTAGAAAGGGATTTTCCTTCACTCCCCTCTTCCTAATTTATGTGATAAAATACTCTTGGGATTAACAAGACAGCAATAAACCATGCCTTTGATCTTGCTCCCTTTCATAGTCTGAGTGAATCAAGACCAGCAGATCCAGCAGATGTAACAGCGGGATGTTTAAATTTAGGGGTTTTTTTTAAATTCGAAGTCTTCAGTATGATGGACAACTGCACAAACAAAGCAAAAATATATCCTTCCAATCCTTCAAAGGATATTAGCTCAATATCAAAACAGTATCTCAATGCAGACTTTTCCCTCACCTTCCAAATTCCCTGTTAAACAAAGATATGCCTCAATACCAAATAGGCAAATTCCTCTGAATGCTCCAGCAAGATTTTCAAGTACTAGAATCTTCCGCTTTCCATGAAAGAGAAGATGAATTATCCCCTCTTTGTGGCTGATTGCAGCTTTTTCCAGACCTTTTGCACAAAAGGTGCCAGTGTGACAGAGCTTTGACAGAGGTTGCTCTTCTCCAGTATCCCAGCCTGCCTGAAGCAGCATGCATCTTCAGGCTAAGTTTTGACTGCTGGAAAGTCCACAGCTCCAAGTCCTGCTACTCAAGATACTCTCATAGTACTGGCCAGCCATTTATTTTCTATTGAAACTTTCTCCTTGTCATAGGTTAATACAGTTTGGTTTTTTGGTTAATAGAATATTGCTCTGCTAGGACTGTAGAATTCTCTGGTGAGGACAGGGACCTATTAGGCATCAGGTTTTGGATTGACATGTATTTCTGACCACTCAGAAAACAGAGTGTGACTTTTGGTAATACCCATATAAAGCTGAGACTGGGTTTGAGACCTCCTCTTCCTCCCGCCTGGTGACCAGGTAACTTCGTGGGCCGGCTGAGGAAGGCCTGGCCTAGGTACTGCTGCCCCACGACGGCCGGGCCTGGCCAGGCCTCTGAGAGTTGCTGCCTGCCAATAAGGCAGGCTGAGCCCCTGATTCCCGGGCAGCTGGTACCCCTGGCCCGGGGGGAGGATGAGATTCCCCCTCCCCCCACCCTATGCTAGGCCCCAGAGAGCAGCTCCAAGCGGCTCATGCTATCAAATCAAGGGTGGAAGAGAGGGCATCCCCTCCACCAGCATGGCTTTGAAATCTTTGGGCTGCCTCAGCAGAAATCAGATGACCACTGCAGGCCTGGGCAAGCTTTAACTCTTTCCCCACACAGATTGAGACTTTTAAAATTCTAACCCTTCTCAGAGATGAGAGACAGCCAAATTGGAGACATGTAAAGGGACAATATGGAGATCTCAAAGTCAGTAGGGAAAGAGTGACTTTTAAGTGGTGGAGATGATGAGTTGCCTTGGTTCTAGGCTGAAAATCTCCTATGAGTTATGGTAACAGACCATAATATGAATATGCTAGAATAATCCTTTAAATTGTGGACAATACGCACTGGGGAGATGATTTGTGGATTCTTTGAGCAAAGTCATCTGTGATTTACTGAGTGAATATTGAATTAGAAGTTGTGATTTGGGTGATCCCATGAGAGGTTTGAACAGAGAGAGATGAGAAGAGGCCCTCTGCCAGTGAAGAAGTGAAAAAACATCTCTGTTCCCTGAGCTGAAGAATCCTTAGCCTTTGAAGTTGCTCATTTTTAAAAGTGCCACCCCAATCTGTGAATCTACGACCCATATGCGTGTCATGGGAAAGACTACGTGAACATGGGAGGTTCCACAATTGCAGAATTTCCTGGACGGGCTGTTTTTGTGGGAGTTGGAAGCCACAAGCAGACTGTTTCTCTTGTGGAAAGTTGCCAAACAACAGGAGAGACTTCTCACTATCAAAGACTGAATGAATTACTATTTAATAAGTAGTACTGACCTGGAGTTCTGACTTTTGCCTCTTTCCATTGTTTGCAGAAAATGAACAGTTTGTGGTGGGAGAAAGGGTTGGTTTAAAGATTCATTTGTGGGGGGTTTTTGTTGTTGTTTGGTTGGTTTTTTTTTTTTCCTTTTCCTTTACTTCTCTTAGTGTGTGTTAAGAAAATCTGTTTATCTCTAAGTTGGGGCTTGTTTTGCCTTTTTCTCCCAAAATCGTATCTCCCAGTTGGCAAACAAAATTCGGCGAACGTGAAACCACCACATAAATGGTGCCATGACTTGGATAAGTGAAGTGAAACCACTACACTCCTCTTGCCACTGGCAGCTAAAAAGAAAACCTAGAATTTCTGGGATGATTTGAAGAAAGTTCTTATAAATCTAAGCTGAAGTAAACTGCTATATGAAGAGTGTCCTGAGAGACTCTAGCTCAGATTCCTCCTTTCAGAACCATAAGTTGCTGATTCTTTCAGGGCTGTAGTGTTTGCTGTACTGTCATAAAGTGCTAATTCCTCCAAAGATCAATCCTGCCTTTTTCCCTGAACACAAGGCCAGGACAAGAGTTACAGAATGAGCTGATGGCTTTTTGTTTACTAGCTTCCAGTGCAGCACACTAATGTCATGGGCATTCAAGTCAAATTAAATATGCTGAACTACATCTTGTGGCTGTTGAGGAGGTAAGGGCTTCTACCTGGTTTATTTTTTTCCATTCTCTCCTTGGAAGACATACCAGGCAGATACACAGGCATGGGATTGCAGTTACCTGCAATCTTTTGATGATTCTAAATCATCAAAAACCCAATCTCAGGCAGTATTGTTGTAGCAAAACAAAACTCTGTTCCTATTAGAAGAGCCAGAAATAATGGTTTTCAGAATGCTCTTTCTTGTGTCTCCTCCCTTCCACACCTGTTTATTTCTGGCTGACATTCTTTTATAGAGAACTAGGGTATTATCAATCATTCCCTACTGAAATTCCATTCAGAATTCGTCTGAAGACCCTGCTCAAGTCTCAGGCTTTCCTATTTTTGGTAAAAAGAAATTGTAAGAAAGCAAAATGGAATTCTTCCATGGCTAATATCTGCCAACACCAACACCCCTCTATGCTGAGAGTGTGGTGGATGATCTAAAACAGCCAGGTGGCAAGGTCTTGTTACATATTTAAATACTTGGTAGGTTCACTGCATTTATACCGTGTAGATACAAAAATTCATAGAAATTAGGTAGAGAGAGGTGAAGAGAGGATTAAGGAAGGAGACTGTATATTCACTTGCAAACGACTGTCCTTCTAGTAAATCTTGCTCTGCTTTTTCTGTTGTAGTAGTCCTCCTTCCATTTTAAAAAGCAAGGAAACAGAGTGATCAGGGTGGCAGCCAACCTTTGGAACTTTCTTTCACACAAGGGCTAACAGGATCAGATTCGCATACCCGACCATGTAGTGAGTAAAGAAAACCACTGCTAAGAACTAAGAACAACAAAAAAGTACTTTTCAGACACATACCTCTGCAAGTAGCCTCTGATCCAGACCACTGCCCATTCGGTTGACAAAGACGGATGCTGCTTCCCACGAGATCAAATCCTGCTTTGCATCGGATTCCACAGGCAGCATTGAAGTAATTGTTGCAGACATTCTGGACAAAGTGACCATTTTCAGGGGGCTTCAGTTCAGGGCAGTGAACAACTAAATAATTAAACAACCACAACCAAGTGGTTACTAGCTGGAGTGCAATGGGCTGCTCAAAGGAAAACAATCTTTTAAAATTCCTAAGTCAGCTTGCACCTTGGCATTTTTGCTGGTTTGGAATGACAGAGAAAATCTTGCATGCAATTTGACATGTCCCTCACAGCACAAAGCCACATAAAAAAATTGTCCCAGCACTGCATTGCACATTCTGGGGTTCTTCTGTTCCTTGATGGAAACACTTACTTTCACAGGTTTGTCCTACAGCATGATATCCCTCCTGGCATGTGCAATCCTCAAGGGAGGTACTTCCTGGTGGAGAAGTATGATTCTCATCAGGACATGGGATGCAAGTGCTGATTCCACCTGGTGAACCTTCAGGCTTGTAGGTTCCTGGTGGACAAGCTTTCAGCAAAAGAAAACAGAAAGGAATTCAGGACATTCACCTTTCACCTAGCATATTTTTTCAGGTGTGTTGTTTTACTTTTTTTACATTATTCATTTATATATTCAGTGTCACTTGGAGCAGGAGCATTCTCCACTTCAAGTACTGCAGAGTTCCTAACAGGTTTGAACTAATGCCTACTAGGCTCGGTGGAGTTATCTACAGTGACTGTCTGGGGACTGACATTAAGTCCATGATTAATCATCTTGACAAGAAGCCCAGATTTTCACGGACAAAACCTGTGCCGACCTTATGAAGACATTCTTGATTCAGAAGTGTAAAAAATTAGTTCAGACTTAATCCTTGCCATTCAAAACTACACAGATGTTTAATGCATACAGATTCATAGTAAAACGCTACTACAAGCCAGCAAAATTCCTGCCTTTGATTTATGCATTATGGTCATGAGAGATGTATGATCTCTATACTAGATGTGCTAAAATCTGAGAGGCACAAACAATGAAGGAATCAATCAAAGCAACTACTCCTTGAAGCCTTTGCACTCATTTATACTGTGTTTCATATTTTTAATTCTGTGCACCTACACATACAAGCTTTAAAAACATTCAGGTGATGTTTTCTAAGGCAGGGAAAATGCACAGGGAAAAGCTACCTCTCACCAGAGAACTTTGGATGGGCGTGATAGCTCTCAGTCTTACTGCTCTCTGTCTTGAATTCTATTCTTCAGGAAATGACCTGTGTTTCTTTCACAAAATGTGTGAATTAGGGGAGTGACTAATAAACAGGTTCTGCTAAAGTAAAATTTTGATTGACCACATTATCACTTGAAACAGAAAGCAAAGACACTTGCGCTGAAAAATGTAACTCCTAATGAAAATTTAAGGAAATGTTCTGAGAAGGTTATGCAATAAAAACACTGAAACCCAGCCAAAAAACTCTCAGTCCATTAACTTAACTGTCCACAAAATCGTCACAGTTTCTCCTTCGGACTGCAGGTGAGGCTCTCATATTCTCCCCTCAGTCAATTTGTACCATTTGATGTAGTTCTGAATGGCATAAAGAACTGTACAACAATAAACATGCTCAAGTGACTTCTTCCTTACACAGTTAGGTGTGCCCTGCTTGTGGAGCTGGTCTCTCCTAAGGAGCTGTATTTCTTGGAATCCAGACATTCTGGCAGCATCAGTCTCTTCTCTGGTAGGTATAAGACCAACTTAGTCTATTCTGTGACTTAGATGCTAAGATACTCTGCCTCTTGTCTTACTAATCAAAACTTACTGCTTTCTAGGCAACTGGGAAAAAAACCCCAAAAAACAAAGGCAAAAAGAAAATCCATTCTCCTTTTTCCTCCCCTGTCATGAGAGAACTGACATTCATAAACCAAGTTTTATGGAATATACTCCCCCAAAAATCAGCTAATATGAACAAGTGGCACTTTACAGAAGGAGGATGATTTTTGGATATCTTCCAGAGAAAATACTTTTGTTGGTTCTTCAGAAAACTTTGCGTGTTTTTTTTGAAGAAAGCAACTGAATGGCTTCCAGTTAAGAGGCAATTTTGGGTGCCAAAATTGGATTCACAAATTTGTACTTTAAATGCACCTTTAAGGATACAATGCCAGTGCCTATTCAGGAAGGGATATAAGTACGAAATAAAGCATTTCAGGAAGGACACAGGGCAGAAAAATCCAATCAGATTTAGAGATGGGAGTTTTTAATTTTTGTTTTGGGATTTTCAGAAAAGTATTGGGAAAAAATTCCCTTTTATATAATTCACGTGTTCTTCCCATCCAAGACAATCCTCTTGGACTTCTATCACTTCTTTTCTTTGTTCAGTATTGAAATTTCTGTCTTGGACATCACCTGTCTCTGAAATACTGTCTCCTGCTTTAGATGATCAGAGTATCAGAGGCATGACTCTGAAATCTCTGAAGTATTTCCATCTGGCACTTTGTGAAGGTCACTGTGCATCCTTTTTAAAACTGTATCCAGCACAAAGTGATGAAGTGCATCCAAGAGGAGACAGGAAAGAGTGAAAATTAAGCATCACAGGGGACCTGCTCTATGGCAGAGCTGTCCTCCATATGCCAGTTGAAATAAATTAACCTCTTTTTTTTCCCATGTATGGCACACAAAAATGAATCTAAACTAGGTGTTTGATTCCAAAAAATTCCCCCCATAAACCAACAAACCCCCAACCTAATTTCTCTCTTCCTTTCAACCTCACCTTAAATAAAAAAAAACAAGTAGCAATTTTCTCCTTCAGTTTTGAGAACTATGGGATAAAATAATTACCCATTCTGTGATGTGAGCATTTTTAACAATAAACCCAGTAATTTGCTTAGAGCTTTGAATCAGTCTGCCTTTGAAGAAAATGACTAATTCTGAAATCACACTTACAATTTGCTCTTTCCAGTCAAGCAGCAGGAGGTAAATAACACTGTTAAAATAGTTATTAATGTCTCTACAGAGAAAAACATGTTTTCACAAATGTCCTCATTCTTTTTGTGTGCTTCAAATGCTTATCACTGCTTTTACAGGAAGTTGAACTATACCCTAACTTGGCATTTCATGTGGATTTTTTCAAGTCTGAATCCCTGCTCATTGATCCCACATATGCCCTAGACATATAGACATATTTAAAACATGAAACTCCACACAGGTTTCCTTCAGAATCTTTGCCAAAAAGCACTGGCTTACAGAGATATTTCCAAGTATGTGAGATCACGCAGCCTATCCTGAGATGTCAAAGAGATGGTTTGAGAATAGAGCATAAACACACTGTGCATTTCCATCATTTCCATAACAATCAGAGGTTAGGCTGGCCACAGCTCATGTTAAAACCATCCAAAATCAGCTGTGGATGAGCAGAGCCCTGGCCATCTGCTCTAGACTGTCCACACTTGACCCAGCTAGACTGTAGACCCATCCCAGCCAGCACTACAGCATGACCCAAGTCTACACTCAGTGACGGATTCATAGCTAAGCCAGAGTTTAAGTGGTAAGCACATCTGAAGAGCACATGCGGCTCAATCCATGACTGATCATACAGTCAGGAATCTTCTAGGATCAAGCAGTGCCAAATTTCATTCTAGTCACCTGTATGCATTCACCAACTCTGTACCAGCAAAACACTGACTACAGGGAAAGATCATATTCTTCGACGCTAATCTGTAAAAACAATTGAAATTTTTTTTCAAGGTTTGCTTCCCCTTATCAGCAATGTCAGGGTGTAAAAAGCCTCAAAACAGTGTGTGAATAAACCCCAGTGTAAATAAGCACCAATTTGGCACTGTCAAGAATGCCAAAAAGAAGCAAGAATTTAAAAATGGGAAAGCAATTTTAACAGTATCAGCCTTTAAAGAGAGAGGAAACTCATGTGCACATTGTATACATGATTTCCTCAACAAAAGATGTGAATTTTTATATGTGAATCATGTTGTTCTCTTCCCAGAAGCGAGGAGAGGAGCAAGAAAATACTTTTTGTTTAATGTAATTTTCCTCTTGAGACCAGAATAGTGAACACTGAGCTACACTAGAGGATTATCTCTTTGTTAGAGGATATCTGGAAGCAGGGATTAGTGTGCTAACTCAAGCAAGCACAAGGCCCAAATTCCCCAAGCACACAAAGATGGCTCATACTGAAGTTGTCATCAACAACCTGCTTTCATAAAATGGTAGATATTAAGCAACAGTTCACATGAAGATTCTATTATCAATAGTAATGACAGTGCAATAACTTTCTGACCAGAAACGATAATGAAGTAATACATGATTACTCCAGCAAGCCTGGTGCATCTTCCGCCTCACGTATGTTTTCCTAGGGTATATAACGAACTGAAAAATTGTAAGAAAATCAAGCATGCCTCTTCTGGTTTTGAATATTACTGGGCTTGGTGACATGTTGGGCCACCAATGGAATGCAGTTTCCTACTTATTCTCAAGATGCACACAGAAAAGAAATCACTAGAAAAGAAATATGAAAGGGTTTGCTAGAAATAAACACCCACACGGCAGACATAAAAACATTTCAGGCAATTAACCACATTGACAGCACAACTGTATGTTAAGATGTTGTTTGAAGCTAAACAATGAACATGGAATGTTAGAAAAGGTTGCTAAAAAATTAGAGAACAGACTTTCAAATTCAGTAGGAATTCTGTACGGCCCTCCTACAATTATGAAATAAGTGACATTTTAATCTTCACACAAGAATTTAATATTGTAAAAGTAACAATGAAAACAAGGGTTTGTTTCAGAGATTGACCAAACAATTAATATTGTTAATATTTAATTAATATTTAATTAATATTTGGCTTTTTTAAAACCAAAAATACTAAAGCAATCAGCAAAGTTAAGCCAACTAGCATTGAAGCCCCACAATGGCATAAAGACCCCAGTCTGGACTTAAACAGGTGGAGATCATGGGACAAAGGGCTCTTCTACTCTGTGACACAGTGTCACAATTCTTCTTCTAAATGTACAAGTACAAATTTTAAGGATAAACATTTCTGCCTTAAAAATATAAAACTTTCAAAATCCTGGGAGAGCAGGCAAACTCAATTTCCTCTCTAACAAGTCTAGTGCTCCAAGTCACTGAAATGGAATTATTCTTCAATTATCCCAGTGTTAAGAGAGAGATGACTCAAACTCCACACATTTCAAAGATTAATTTGAGGGATTTTGTATTTTTCTTCAATGCATAATTTCTCCCATTAACTACCTTTACTAAGTAATCCCTGGCATGAACCATTTTTTCCACACTTTATGCTAATGAAGGATCTGATTAAGGATTATCTTTTGTGGGATATGGCAGGAATCAGCTAGGCAATATCCTGCTCTCTTCTGCACCAACCTGAGCTCTACTGATACACCGCTACTCTGATGACTGTAATTCTCATTTTTTTCCCCAAACTGCAAAGCCTAAATTAAATGACATGTAGATGCAAATCTCCAATAGTCTTTCTAACTCAGCCTCCAAACATCTTCAATGAGGAAAGAAAGCCTAGTTTGCCATTTAATCAAGTTGTGTTTATGATACTGATGCCTAGAAGGCTGACCTGAAACAGAGGCTGGACAGGACTAGAGAATAAAGCAGGTATTTATTCAAAAGCCTCCAGGATTCACCTTGGGCAGGACCGGATCCTGGCCCAAGGTGCACACCAAGACCACTACAAAACACGCCACACATGAAAAAATGGCCCCTCGGTCACAAGGCCTTACATTTTTATCAGTTTTGGTCCATTTGCATATTGGGGTTTAATTGTCCAATTACAGCTTCAGGCTGTGAGGTCCCATCCTTCTTGTTCCTCCCTTCGGTCCATCGTTGTTTATGCTTTTGGGCCTGAAAGTTGTCCTTGGTTCTCAGCAGAAAAGGGATTTGTTTTGTCTACCTACCCTGTGAACAGAGCTTACTGGTATTTAATATGAGGCTCAGAACTACATCCCTAGGTAACACAGACTCTGCAAACTAAAACTTAGGACATCAATACTGTAATTATTTTTATGACATTGATTGTGTGGATAGGCACTCAACAGATCTGTCCCAGAATCACAGTACACCATGAATACCTGCCCTTACTTGGTTTCCTGGTGCCCACTAAAAGTGATGGAACCCATAGGTTACAGAATATCCAAACACTGGACGTGGAGATTTTTAGTTGTGTGGATTTTAGACCTGACATATGCTTCCTTGTATTTCTAGTAATTTCTTGGAAGTTATGTGGAAGATCCACAACCAAAACCTCAAATCAACTCACATTTATGTCCTTGGTGAACTGGAGTCTGAAACTGTGGGTTCTCCCTTCCACTCCTTTACTTCACCTATGATTGCTATGCCTTGGCAACAGTGGAAAAAGAAAAAAAAAAAAGGAAGTTGTCACTATAATCTTCATGTGTGTGAAAGAAGTGCTCTGGTAGCTGTATTTGCCATTAGTCATGTTTTAAATTTACCACCATGAGTAGGCCTGACTACAAAACTTAGTTATTTTACTAAATGGGAATTAAAACTTCAATAATTAAGGACATACAGAGAAATTATAGTACAGTATCATGCTACATCTATCTGCTTTCATCTTTGCATCTCTCAACATGACAAAGGACTGCATGATCAGATTTGTTAAAGGGCCAAGCACACCCTTCCTTGGAAGAAGCACTAGGAACAAGAGGCTGCCAAATAAAATGCACTTTACAAGGACAAGCCATAGTGTCACATAGGAAATGGAGACCCCCATTCCACAACAAGTAGTCAAAGACTTCCTGACACTTTCATACTTATTGCTGCAGCAGAAGATGAGTTTGGGATGTCCTGCAGTACCAGTGTTGCTCAAACTCCCTCCTGCCTCCAAAACCCCTTCCGCTGCTGCTGCACACTTTATGTGTGAGTGACCTCTGCAATGGAAGAACGTGAATAACATGGGAGGCCACAGCTGCATGGAACTCCCCAGCCCTCTGCCATCTCTGTGAATTTCACAGTGACATCTCCTGGCTTTTGCTGTAACCATTTCATGAGCCATTCTCAGTTTGGGCCAGCAGGATTACAGACCATCACAGCCTCTAAAGTATATTTTACTGGACCTGCACATGGAGATCTTTAAGCTTGCTTCTCTAAGACTTTCCACTCGATGGATCTCTATTGTAGAGATTACCTCCATAAATTACAGCTTTTGTTGTCACATTTATTATCTAGGAAGGTGGTTTTACTTAGGATCTTCTATATGGTAGGTTTGTCAGGTTGCCCACACTGTGATTATGAAATGTCTTTAGAAAGATAAGGAAAAACAAATCTAAACTTTTGGCAGATACAGTAATCCACCTTTCTGCAGTTTGCAATGTGTGATGCTACCAAAAAACAAAAACAAAAACAAACAAAAACCCCAAAAAACAAACAAATGAACAAAAAAGTCCCACAAAACCAAAACCAACAAAACAAAAAAATGTGGCAGGAGCATGCTAGGAATACAAATAGGAAAAGAAATGGCTTTTTTAGTTAAACATTTGACATGTAACAACGACTGCAAAGGAAAACCCTGAGTTTGCCTTTATGTGTAGTGATCAGGGAAAGATTTCTAAGTCTTAGCATGTTCTTCAGCTCTTTAATATCTCCTATTATCCTCAGTATGTGCTCTGCATTAATTTCAGATGGCATTGAACCTGCTCATCCATCTGCTCTTTGTCAGTATTTTTCAAGCACCCTTCTCAAAGCAACATGATTAGCAATTTAATAAGCTAGATGTCTCTGTTCCTATTTGATGTATTTTCCTCCATCTCTTTAGGAGTTCTACAAATTTCCTCTCAAGCAAAGGCAGCAGGCTAAAACAATTCAGAAGTTTAGCTGTCTCTACATGATACATAGGGGATGGTTCATTCAAACCTTACAGTTGCGGTTACAGACAGCAAGATTGAAATATTCCACTGCCAAGTAGTCTGCAGAATTTCCTATGACACTTTGAGATGATCAAGCTCTAGATTTTTAAGCACTTCAAACAGTTGTAACAAACTTATAGAAGAAAAAATTTTTCCTCGATAAAAATGACTATCTTTGATCCCTTCCTATGGGGCAGAAGATGTTGTCTAGAAGGAAATCCAGTCCTTGGGTGAGCATCTCATCCTAGTACTGCATGCATCCACAATGTACAGAACAATCTGCCTGCTTGAAGAATATAAGCCCAGGAGGCAGCACAGCTTGTAAAAGTTAGGATGCCAATGAGAACCTTCTCCACATGGAAGTCTGGCTGTGTTGAGCATCTCTGGGTAGGCTTGGAGCCAGCACGTTTACACAGGATTACTGCAAAGCAATGACTCTGAAAGCAAGTCACCCTTCTTGGTCATAGCAGCAGTATTGACAACATACAGGGAATCCATTTATGCCCACTTTTAAAACTTTTTTTAAGAAGCAGACCAACTATTACATGTTAAAATCATGGTGAGTGCCTGTGGTGGCTAACAGCTGGCCTGAAGGCCTTACACTTATAAATAATCCTAATAATTTCATAATTTATATATAACTAATTATATAACTGTGGTAGTCTAAGCTTCTTTTTCCCCTTGACAAGGTTAGGATGAATAACATGAGAAACGAAGATGCTGAGCTCGGACTTGGAATGTTTATTATATCTTATCTATTTATAGTATTTACAGGCTCACGAGCCGTGAGTTTAACTAGCAAGCTAGGGAAACGAGGTAAAATGGAGAGCTTCTAACTCTTTCTAAGGTCTTTAAAGTGATTAACTACCCAATCTAAGGTGACACCTCTATTATTTATGTTTTTGGCCCAGTAATGATCATCCAAGGCCCACAATGCAGACCTTTTTCACCCACTTACAGAAAACCACCTAAACCCATGAAGAAGAAGGAAGAAGAAGGTGAAGAAGGAGGACAAAGACAACACCCAAAATCCTCTATCTTTACTCATATGTATTACTATATACCAAACCCCCAAATTCTAAGTTTCCAGGACTCCAACCTTAGTTACATAACTGGACCAGTTTGGGCTGCTGGGGACGCGGGCAGCCATTGGCCAGTTAGCTGGGCGGCAACTGGTTCAGTCAATCAGAGCTGACCGCACGGACTTTGAAATTCCATAAAAATTAGGTAATGATGCATGAGCATGGAGCGCTGTGTCCGTCCACCTCCGCTGCCACAAGCGCCTTGAACAGATTCATACTCTTGCATTGCAAGAACACAGAGCTGTGAGATGCATTTTAAGTGTTTTACAATCATAAAAATAAAGACTACTCATAGAGATTACTATGCATACCTTTGCAGAAGGTAACTTCTCTGTTTCAATGCGCTTCTTAAGAATAAGAAAAACAGATCTTGATTCCATGCACTGTATTGTAACTTCAAAGGAAGTCTACCTATGTTTCATTCAAACTACAAAATCATGAGATAGATCCCGACAGCTTGTGCAGTATCTATATACAGAAGTGACATCCAGGTATTGAGATGAAGCTCTTTGGGTTTAAGTCTCAGTGCATTTTAGTGCCAGGTTTGCTGTTTGCATGGACATAAAATCCAGCCTTGGTGACACATTGGAGAAGATGCGCAAACATATACATGCCTATCAGCTACAAATACCAGTTCATGCCAGCACTTCTGATTTTTAGAACTTGAATACTGATTTATGTCCTCACGTCCCCATGTATTTCTAGAAGTTATCATGTTAAAAGTGTAAAACTAATTCCAAAACAACAAAAAATTCTTACTGGGAAATTAACTCAGTTAATATTGTTAAGTTTGCTATGCAAATAAAGATTATTTATGAATTTATTTACATGCAAATGAAGGGTGTTTTTGTCTAAAACTTCATACAGAGTGACACAAAAGGGGAAATCAATAAACTGTGAAAATGTTTTGCTCAGGGCAGCACAGCTATATAGTAGGCTTCTCTGGACATGGTCTTTATTACAATCACAGACACACATTCCTCAGCAAACCTTGATCACTGCTGATGTGATAGCACATGCTACTCTAAATAGTACTGTTCTAAGTGCCTTGGACAGCATCCTGCTATTTAAATATATAAACCCTGAAAAGGAGATTCGCCATCCTGTACTAGCTGCACTTGTTTGCCATTTTGGTATCATTGCTCTGAAGTTGCACATTCATTATTAGAACAGCAAATTTAAAAAACCCCAAAAAACAGACTGAGTGATGTAAAGAAAATTCCATTAAAGAGAACCCAAACATTTTGTTTCATTTGTGCTACACATAGTTGAGCAAAGCTGTCTGAGAGATCTAGCATCTCTCCTGTCTGAAGGCACCAGAAGCCCAGGGCTCTCTAGGCCTGGTCTAACCATTGTATCATGTATCAAATAACTCTACTTGCCCTTTCACCCTTTCACAAAGGGTTCTGGGTCAATAAGGAAAAGGGAAGGATAAGAAAAGGACACATTTGCACCAATACATCACCTACCTCCCTAACAAGAAGGACAAATAACCAGCAACTAGGTGCCTAAAGGGCTAAAATTATCCCTAAGGCAGATACCAAGTGATGGCTGTTAGATATGGAAGAGTGGAAAAGCTCCACTGGGCTGCAGACTATGCTGCTCAACTAACTGCTGTGTGAACTAGAGGCGCACACTGGGAAACAAGAAGTAGACTTCCTTTATTCACAGCTTGAAAGAGGGACTGCTTGGCAAGACAGACCTCTGAGCTGGGATGAAAAATCTCGTTGTTTAACAACTAATGTGCTACACCCAAAGGAATCTGGACAGAAGTGAGAATCTCCACTGCCTGCGGCCCCTAGGACTTGGTGAAATTACCACAATCCAGCCAGCACTTGCTCAGCACAGCCTGCACTTTCTTCCAGAAGCAGGGAGCAAGAGTTACAGATAACTCAACACATTACCTTCTCCTGGGATTGGTTAATTTAACAAAATAAGGGAGAAGAGTTTAGAAGCTGACAAAGTACGCACCCCAAGCTTCACAGCACTGATAGGTTACGACAGTGAAGAACGTGCCTGGTGGTTCAAGATCCATTTCCACTACGTTCACCAACCCAGCAACTTGAACAGTTTTGTGTTCAGTGATTCTTGGGACTTAATAACGTAACTAAAAATCACTCTCTGCTCAAACTCAATGAGCAAACTGGCTTTCCTGAGAAAAGAAAGTTGTGTAGGGAATCCAGGAGTAGTCAAGAGACTCTGCATTCTCAAATTTTCTCATTCTCATTGATACAAAAATTTGTTAATTTTCTCTCTGACAAAATATTAACAGAGTCCTATATGTTCCTCAATAATTTTACTAGTCTAATGTGAAATACTCCTTTTCCTGTTTCCTCCAACACCCACTCCCAACACCTTCTGGTGCATATGATCCTGGACTTAAAAAAACCCCCAAATCTAATTAAAAAAACCCAGATACCTATTTCTGCCTCCTTCCTCTGCAGATCAGAGTAGTTCCAGTGTTCAATCACAGATGGGGAATGCAGCAAGTAAAAGTTATTATAAACAGGAAAGAGAAGCTATTTCTGCCAGACCCTCTATAAACTGTCACTACGGCATTAGGTGCCAAACTTGGCCTCTTTTCCACATCCCTTATTTTTATAATTAAATGTACTTTCAACAACAGTGACTATACTCAAGTAGCATTTCTGAGCACTGAAGATATAGCACATGACTGTGCAGATGGAGAACATATGTCACTATTTCCATGTTTATTTACTTAGCAGCCCAGGGTAGGAAACAGCGTTTGGTTAACTTAAAACGGCTGGAGCACATGCAATGGCTCAGGCCAGTAATCAGGCCATAAAAAGTGGTGTTTTTGCCAATAATTTTTTCAATTATTGTGAAACTAGCCCAACTGTCCCTGCATAGAGTTCAGCAAGCTGTTGTAATCTTGATGTTATGGTTCCTACTTAATTCCTGGAATTACCATTGATATTCATGATTTACCATGAAAAATGCCATAAATCCCATTCTCCATTCCTTAAGCAAAACTCTTACGGAAACTGACAGGATTCCCTGAATTGTTCTAATATTATCCAAATATGTATATCAAAATAAAGTCTTGTTTATGAAAAGCAAGAGCACGGAGATAACAACTAAATCAGTATGCTCACTACTAACTGCTGCCTGCTCAAAGAAATATTTGGAAAACTGGCTGCTTCTCACTTCATCTTCCCCAACTGTCCTTGTCCTCCCCCTCTCATTTCTTTGTAAGATATAAAAGATGTCCTTAAGAACATATCTGACCCTTGCTAAAGCAGTGTCTACTGCAGGAAGAGGGTCACTTCAGATCTGAACTGAAGAAAGGATTTTTAAATACTAAGTCCTCTGGCTGCCAACAAAGTGAACATTACTGCTGCAAAGGCTATGATATAAGGGATGAAAGAGAAAAAAGATTATGTTGCAGTACCTTAACCAAATACACAGACTCAGACCTCAGTCTAACATAGCTTCCTTCTGTGAAGAACTGCCTAAAACATTTCTGAACCATGCTTTTCATACCCCACTAGACAGCGACTCTTCAAAGGCCTAATATTCTGCAATGCAGCTCTCCCATAAAGAAGGAATCCCAGGGCAGTGAGTCATGCATTTCTAAGGCCCCTTTTTGCTATCAGTATTGACAAAAAGTGCTAAAGTAGCACCTGTAAGATCCAAGGACTTTACTGAAGGGCAGTTGATTAAACTAGAATGAAATACCCTGCGGCAGCTGCCAGAAAGGGAGCAGGGAAACACCAGAGTGAGGTTATCTCAAGAACTGTCAGGTTCTCAACTTCTCTGCACATTTAAGTGAATCTGTGCCCTGTGTCCCACTTCTCCATCCTCTTCTCCCTTTCAAAGGTAATTTTTCCACCTTGAAAAGGCAGAATCACTTGTTGTCATTTCAAAGGGCAGTAAGATTCTTTGCATGTTTTGGGAGAAAAAAGGTCTGCTACACTTCCAGTCCAACCTTCTCCTTTAAATACATGCTCTCTTTCTAAGCTCTTTTGCCATAAACAAGACCATACACATCTTCAGAGATGGAGAATAAGAAGGAGAGAACACTCTTGCAATCATCATTAAATAACTGCTCAATGGACCCAAGACTTAAAATTATCAAACCACAGAGTTTTAGCTAGAAAATCAATTTCTAAATAGCACTTGATTCCAAATAATTGACTTCACAACATAATTAATACTATCTAAAAATATCCCATTTTTTCCTGAGATGGAGCCAAATTCTTGGCTAGTTTCTTGTACTTTTGCAGACAGTGCACCACTGAGGGGTGCAAGTGACATTTTATAAACTACCTCTCTGATTATGAATGCATGAGGCACTGCATTTTCTATTTCAATGTAGGAGGCTTTCCAAAAATTACTTTAAAATAATGAGAATAAATCAATCTCTAACATCCCTAGGACTGAAATTTAGTGTTAGACAGCTTTGTGAAACATCACATTCATAGACCTTGAACTTATTACCACTAATACTTGTCTGTGTACAGCCTTGAGGCAAAAAACAGACAAGTAACAGCTGTAATCATCTGGAGGGATAGGTAGGTAAAAATGAGCAAGAGCCTTCTCACAGGCTCTCAGAGTGCAAAGTTGCCTTCTTGTCTGTGCCAGAGGGGAAGGTGCCCAGGCAATTGATGATGAACTGCTGTTGATGGTGAAGCACTATCTGGAGAGGGAAGACAGCAAAATCCTGGAGGCTGGCAAAGCAAGACACCTCTTCTTTTTAGCTGGAATTGAGTGCCTTATAAACTGTGCTCCTGGGGCCACAGTATAGCTTATTACTGCTTCTAGGCCAAACTCCTCTGGCACTTAAACTGGGAGAGCCACTATAGGTGAGTTTTGGGCCCTTCACTACAAGAAAGACACAAAGACACTGAAGCGTGCCCAAAGAAGCAACAGGTAGCAAAGATGGAAAAGTGTCTAGAGCACATGTAGCTGAGTGAGCTGGGGATGTTTAGTTTGGAGAAAAGGAGGCTCAGGGGCGGAACATTATCGCTGCCTACAACTCCCTGAAAGGAGGGTGTAGCCAGGTGCGGGTCAACATCTTCTAAGTAGTAAGTTATAGGCTGAAAGGAAATGGCCTCAAATTGCACCAGGGGAAGTTTAGGTTGTGTATTATGAAAAATTTCTTCACCAAAAGGTGAGGGTCAAACATTGAAAGAGACTGTCTGGAAAATTGGTGGAGGTATTACTAGATGCGTAGGAATGGTACTTAGGGATGTGGTTTAGTGATGGACGTGGCAGTGTTAGGTTAATGGTCAGAATCAATGATCTTAGTGGTCATTTACAACCTCAACATTTCAATGATTCTGTGAGTATTGAAAAGGAGTATCACTGCTAAGTAGTGAAAAAGATGGATACAAAGGGAACCCTCAGCTACAGTTACACTAAAGACATACTGGCAGAGGGTCCCTCAGTGTCTGAGGCAACTAAGATCCTTCTCAGTCCAAATTTTGTGATCGCATTACTTCTGTTTTCAAGAGTTTGGGGGTGTGAGCACAAGGCGAACTACTGGTCCACTTAAAAAGCCATACTTGAATGTAGCTTGGCTACTCTCACTGATGAAATCAAGTGACTAATGAAAACTAAGTGTCTTTGCCTTTGTGCCATAACCTAACCAGAACTCTTGCCATGGCCTGTGCCATGACCTAGCCAGAACCCCTGTGCCCTGTGCTGCCCACTGGGACAATTTTTTAGCATTTTTGGCCAACCAGGAAGAATATGGATGCTCACAGAAGTGACATGTTTTAAAAAAGGTATTGCATTTCATAAGGCATTTTGAATTTCCATTCAGGAATAAAAGAGATCAAAATTTATATATGTTGTTTACTCCTCTACAATTCACAATGACGTAAAAACTCAAATGAAGGCATTTGCAAGTGACAGCATATTTTGATACAAAGTTGAGGCAAAGGCTTAGGTTCTGAAATGAGGGGAAACATTTGCATTTCATGTGATATTCTTTGCCAAGCTGACAACACAAATAGGCCCAAAGGATCAGAATATGTTTAGGTATACATACTAATGCCTCTGTAAGACAGAAAATAATGCAAGTCCAAAAGAAACACCAGCTTAACAACATGTAGCTCTTCTGGACTATGAGGCTTGGCAAGCACTACTGACATCCTGTGCTGACACCATGGCTCCTCAGAACAAGGCTACTCAGCCTCTCACTTTCCCCACTGCATTAGAAAACCTTAGTCCTGCAAACTGAGTCACTTGACTGACTTTTACAGTATTTCATACTCCTGCAAGGAAGCCCCTCCTCCATACCCTCTTTCTTGAGACTCAAGGCGTCACTGTGTCACATGGGTAAGAGATGCAGAAAATTTAGACTAGTTATCTCCTGCATTTAAAGTTTCTAGAGCACCGCCACACTGGACTGGACTTTCCAAAGTGAGCATACACAGTGTTGCTGATGTCAGATGTACTGGTCTTGACTCCTATGATGCTGAAGTTATTGCAGAAGGCTTTAGCACACTGGCATTCCCATGCCTGCACAGGCTTCATGGTATGTTCTGAAGTCAGCAGGTGGGCAACGTGTGAAATGAGGAATAGAAAGAGGAAACACAGTAACAGGCCAGCATTTTTTTCCAGAGCTCCAGGTATTTTCATACAGGCAAAAACCTCAGAATTTACACCTTTAAATTAATGTGGCTTAGGGTTTTCCCAGACCATCAAGTAGGTGCTTCTGTGTTCCACCAGAATACTGCCTCTACTTCTATACAGTTTTTAATTTCCTGATATGAGTTGTTCTAGGGGAACACAGTGAGAATGCAGCAAGCAATTTTCTGCCATAAAACCAAAAACTGGAGCTGATGTAGAGCCTGACAACAATCAGAGCAATGCTACGCTCTCAATTAATTGTGAAGTACTAACCAACAAACAAGTTGGAGTTAATGGCAATAATCTGTGGGGGAAAAAAGACACACAGTACTAGTAGCCTCAATGTAGAAAAATTCTTGTACTTTATCTTCTGTAATTTTTGTTTGAGAAACAAACCACATGCCACAAGGAGATGGCAATTTTGCATGGATATTTAGCATTTACAAGAGAACACCCTTTTTTTGAACTCTTTTGGGGCAGAAGTTTCACACACTCCCCCCCCTTTTCTTTTTTCTCTCTTCAGAATGTTTCCTTTGATGCTGGGGGAAAAAAACCCAGCAGATTTTGTTAATGGCCAGGAGAACGAATCAGTCTTTAGGTTGTTACGGTAAGTGTAGAAGTGTATAAAACCAGTGCATCTGCCCATACCTACACAGACTGTATATTTTTGCCATTTCTCTATGCTATACACTGCTTAAAACCTGCAATTTAGTGCCTAATTTTATTGGGTTTTGTTTCAAATCTGTCAGGTCCAAATTATATCTACATGACATGGCTATAGACCATATATTAGACTAGACCATATATTTTACTACATTATACTCACTTCTGTAATACCAGAGTTTAACTCCCCGTCAACCCCAAGGACCATTCATTTTACCTACTCTTATTAACTAAAACATTCCCTATTCAATAAATTTCAGAATAGGGAGAAAAAATTCAACTTCTCAAAGTACCTTCAGGTGTTAGTTCTACTAAAACATCTGCATTGGTAGTGTTCAATTGTTTTTCTGGCTTTGCTTTGCATGGTAACAAACTAAACTCTAGGGGTTTTGTGTGAAGATGTTTCCATTTCTGTGCAGAGTCCTGATTCTGTTTTCATCAAATCGCCACAAAACCCAGTTAAAACAATTTCCTGTTTGATGAAATTGATCTGTGCGGCTGCTTTCTCATTCCCTAGGGGCCGGATCACATTCCACTATGCAGTCAGCATTGTTTCAGTTTAAGAAATTTGGGCTATCTGCAACAGATTTTAGGCTGATAGAAGAGAACATGACTGCTTGTAAGACAGTCAACCAAACATTCTGGCTGCTGAGTACTTGGCTGGTATAATCAGCTTATAACAGAATACCTATTATCTATCTGCAACCTACATGCTCTAATTCTTCTCCAAGCTGAGTGGGCTTTTGAACCCTTTTCATCACAGTGTCCATGGTCTTTGCTTGATTGGTGCTAGAATCTGAAGTACTTCTGGACCCCTGTGGGTCTGGAGAAACAGAAAATGTGGGAGGGAGCAAAAGCACAACTGCAGAGGGGAGAGAGGGCTCTTCCCCAAATTAATTGTGAAATGATCTGAGGAACCTGCCAGACAATTTTCCACAGAGAGCACAGAGAAGTCAGCTGGGCAGGACTGAACCAAAGAGGCAGCAGAAAAATCATCTTAGTCCTTCTCACTACAATGTTTACGCTCTTGTGGTAGTGGTAGACAAGTGAACAGACAGTATCGGAAGAAGCTTCTATATTGCCTTTTGGGTACACATCCCTTGAAAGGCTTTGCTTAGGTCAAAATCTGCAAACAAATGACTTATTTACATGTGGATTATGACCTGATGAGCTTTGTACACTTTTGCTTCTATGTTTTCTTCTCCCTCTCAGAAAAACTAAGCCAAGTGACAAGTCACCACCTCTGAACATTTGCAATTGCTGCGAATTGCATTTTATACACAATATTATCATACTAGGAGAGAAGTAGATAATTTTGTTTAAAATATTGAAAGTACTCTTTCTTACAAGGAAAACATTTTGCAATGTACACTGGCCTGGGTAGAATGAATTTCACAGCATAAGTCAAGTAAAAGATTTAAAAAAAGGAGGAAATATTCCTACACTCCATTCAATTTGAAACTGATTCTGAGAGCTAAGAGTCAAATTTGTTTGACATGTGACAAATACAGTGCGTACAACCCATTAAAATCCAAATGTAGGGACACAGAGGATGCCTGATTTTGTCACAGTAAGAGTGATATGCTCAAGTCAAAATAAAGGAATCAACTTCAACAAGACTTCAGGGGCAATTTAAGATGCTAGAAATCCTGATACTTATTCACAACCTCACAAGCACTAAGACTAAAACTTGCAAGTTAATTGTAGTAGAAATCACTTTCTAGGAATGACTAAAGTAGTTAAATGTGAAGCTTTGGAGCCCCAGAGAGCCACGAGAAACAAAATAGGTAATTAAAACAGATTTTAAGTCTTTTAACCTTTCTCCTCACTTCATAAATTAACACTCTGCCATATACTGCTATCTCATTTTGTCCTTGATGCACTGTTTCAAGAATTTAAATATTTTCTTCTCTAAGACAAAAGCTACTAAAAAATCTCACAGAATGCTAAGTTGTCTGCTTTTAATTTGTGAGATTGCACAAGTTCAGGAACCATATGTCTACAAAAACATTCTGGCTACGTGTTTCTGAAAAGGTAGTGAAAGTAAGATGACACTATGTGATCCACAGAGGTAACCAAAGAATGTTGCAGTAGAAAACTTCTCATTAAGGGTTTCAGGGGACAACTATTCCAATAAGTGCCTGCCATGATGTCAGTCCCAATCCTAAAATAAATTCTCAAATATGCAAGACCAGTTAGCCTTATCAAAGGCCTTTGTCAAATGGTTGGAGCACAAACTGTTTAAAAATCAGTTTATGATTAAAAATCAGTGGCTGATGAACATTTTAAGCAGTTAAACAAGGCATGTCTAGGACAAACTTTTAAACTAGCATATCTACAGGACTGCAGTATTGAAAAAGGATGTTTTCAAACCATCCATAATCTCAGTGAAGGTAAGACAGCCTACTTTTCATCCTGTCTAGGGCCTCAGGGCAAAGCCCAGTCTTAACAATAAATGTTTTACAGTCATTTAACTAAAGGCTAAACCTAGCTATTACTGTACTTATGCTTTTGTTAACCTTTTTAATTAGAATGACTGCCTACAACCTTTACCTTGTGGCCAAAGGACACAAGAAGACAGGCTCTGTAGAGAGCCTAAGTCCAATTGACATAGAAAGTGGAAGATTGTTTCTGTGTCATGTCTCTTTCTAATCAGAGGATGGTTTCTCCATCTCTCAAGACCTCCAAATGGTTGATTTTTTCCTCCTCAAATTGCACATATGTTCTGGAGGCTTTATTTTCCTGACATTCTGAGGTGACTAAGACATGTCACTTTGGAGATAAGGAAAAAAGAGTAAGTTGTACATCACCTTCTAACATTCCAACAAATTCGTTGCAGAAACAGTTCTGTACTAAATAGGAAAGAGTCTGGTTTAGCAAAGAAACTTATTTTCTAAAGCCCCAGATAACATCAAGATGGAAAGGATGGATATTTTTCAATATTATGTACTGATGCAAAACTATCCCTCTGCTTTTCTGATCTGCATATGCCAAAATTGAATCTGGGTTTTCATCTTCACCCTACAACTCCATTTTAAAAGAAATTCCTCAGAAATGGCGCAGAAATGCAGAGGAAACTTTTTTGTTGGTCGGTTTTTTCTAGTTTCTGCTTTTTCTTGTCAGAGTTAGAATATACCATAGCAATATTGTTATCCATATTAGCTATCATGTTACTTACAATTTTTACTTTTGCAACAGAAGATTTACATAGTTGATACACAAGGTGAAGAGTTACTCTGTTCCAAAGACTTGATCCAGATCTCACTGATACTAGTGCACTTCAAACGGCTTGTCAAAACTATGGATATGGTGAAAACCAGCAGCTTCAGGTGCCATTTATTTATGTGAAAAATTTGTACCAAACTGACTAAGAAAAACGTTTTTTTACAATTTTGCAGGCAAGCCCCTCCGGTTAGGAAACAGGTGGGAAACTAACTACTCTTGTGTCAGAAGTCAATATTAAAATAACAGCAAAGCTACTGTGGAATCATGCATAATTCATCTCTATCAATCATTTGTAAAAAAAAAGCCCAAAAACCCAATCAAAAGCCTCTCCTGATATGAAGAATATGCTGACAATATCTTTCTAAATTCTCAAACCAAAAGAATTTATCTCTACGGTGTGCTACCTTTCAAAAACTCTTGCATCATCCAATTAAGTTTTCCCCTTAGCCTTGCTTTGTTTCCTACAGCAACAAGAAGGCGAACCTCTACCTAATTTCCAGAAGCAAAGCATGCAATACTGGGCTTCAAGGGACTACCTTTTAAGAAAGCAAATTTAAATGTAAAAAATCTGGAGTAGCATGTCTGCATGCTTTTGATGTATTTATTTTGCACACAAAACATTTGTAAAAGCCGTTTTCTTCAGTCTTCATGAAAACAATAATTATTCATGCTTCTACATTTTCATTTTAAGACTTAAAAAGACTTTTAAAAAGATAATTAACCCATTAAACTTCTATAGCCATGCCTATAGCATTTGTTTTTCATATCCACCTTTCTCATTCACTTGTCCTCCAGTACTCTCAGTGGAAAACCACTGGAAAACTGATTTACATTTCTCCTGTACTCACCCATCATGACGTTATGCTACTCTTACTAGAAAAACACATTTACATTTCTTTCATTTTTAACCATCACAATTCCTGAAACTCTTACCGGTAAAGAGTCACAAGATTTATAAGAAACAGAAAAAAATGCACAGAATGGCAGCAGTGAATATTTTTTCCTGTATTAATTAGGCATCAATTCAGAATTACTTGGTTACAACCATTTTGCATCCTTCCTCTTTGTTTAGCTCTCTCCTCCTTACATGACAGCTGGTCATTTTGACACAGCATATTCACAACAGAACCTCTGTGTATTATCACAGATTGAAAGTCACTCCGTAACAAAAGAAGACTAAATTACAAATAATAAACTATACAAACATATCTCATCCCCCCCATAGAGTTATAGAAATTGGATCATGATTAAAGAGCTGTTCAGTAAAAGGAGTGAATCACAGGCTGACAGATGTACACAGAGAAGGGTCTCTCCAGTTAGGCTTTCTGTCTCTACACCAGGTGAGTCTAACTCTTAAGTCTTTCTAAACTGTTCAGGTTTTGAAAACATTTCATAATCCCAATGTCCTTGCACAGCTGTATTTGAAATCATCTGATGCAAAACTTTTGTTTGCTTTCTTGTTTTGGTATATCAAGATCTGCAGAATTACGTGACACAAAATACCACATTAGCAGCCATTTGACACTTTCTTCAAAGAAATGCCCCTTTTTCAATTTGTCAGTTTTCAATGGCTGCAGGTCTTACAAGGAGCCCTCTTTTAGTGACACCTCAGTAAGAAATGCAGAGTATTTTTCTGATTCAGAAATTAAAAGCAAAGGAGGAGAGAGGAATCAAAACAAACTCCCACCCAGTTTTAAGATGCAGAATCAATGAATGCATAAAATAGCACTGCTTTGTGAGACAGCAGGAAGCTCTTTTCTAAGGGTTTGAAAATCTGCAGTTTCATGAACTAATTCAAACCTTCAGATTCAACAGGCAAATTCAGCCCGAGATCTTATGCTTGAAGACATTTTCTACACTCCTTTTCACCCTCCCTTTCTTGCTTTCTTTTTCCTCCCTGTCTGTCAGAATCTCAGAGTACTGTTGGTGGTTCTCCTCCAATCTATGGTAGGCACCTGCTGAAGAGTACAGCATATGTTGTTATATGTGTTGTTAACTCTGAAAGCCTGGGACTTGAAGGAATCTCGAAAACTTAGTGAAAATTTCTGAGTATCATCTGCCAAGTTCCAAGATGGTTGGCAAAGCTTCATTTAGTCAGTAACTCCTCCAGGGTAGCTAGATAAATACCTCCCACAGAGAAATATTGAGAAAGGGTGATTCAGCTTCTGGGGAGTGGAAGCTCCCATCAAAAGAAAGGGAGGAAGGAGCCAGCATGGCAGGAGAAATATTTACTTTCTTTTGACTAGAGGACTGGACTCACCACTGGAATTAAACTTCTTCCTGTGTGACTAAGGAAAGAACCGCTAGTGGTATATTAAACTCAAAAGTTTTTTTCTAACTAGAAAGATAGCCAGTTTATGAATATCAGGTTTAGTTTTGCATTCTCAATAGGAACAATCCTGAAAATCTCATGGAAAAAATGCTCAGATAAAAATTAGGTCCACAGCCCAAGAAACCACAAAATGCAAATCTTCCCTGCCTGGCTGGACCTACATATCCTCACTTTAAAGTCTTTTCAATAATGTGTTCTGAATTAATATTTGTAAAAAAAAGAAAAAAAAAAAGTGAAGTTTTCACATGTTTTCATGTTTCATTGGAAAGGTTCTTTAGAAATCTAATCCATGTGGTGTTTTGAAGCCAAGACTGTTGCCCTAGTAGCTGTGCATATGATTACTGATATGCTGCATATTCCTAAATAAAAGCCTAAGCAAGCTATTAAATATTCATGCAGATGGTGGAATTCAATAATTATACCAAGCAATGAGCTAAATACAAACAAAAGAATGAAAAACCAGCCGAGATTACATGGAATTAAGATATTTGTTCTGCCCTGTGAGCTGCACAGCATCTTTATGGATACCTTGTGCTGCAAAAATGGAGTCTACATATCAGGCAAAAGAAACTAGCAGCTGTAAGACAACAGTTTCTTAACCTCCCCAATAACTGTGCCTGTGCTTAGAAGTAACAGATGAGGTGAACATGATGGGTACTATCTTTAGTTGGATCATCTTGAACCTCGAAGGTCATCCAACCCAAGAGATCACTTAAAACAGAACTTTCCAAGGAGAATCTTACTGAAAAAAATTGTGAAAATGTCACGTCAAAGACATATATTCTAATCTTGTAAGAGAGAGAAGATAACAAATGGAGATCTGAAATTTTTTTTACTCGCCTGTGAGAGGTGCAGGTGCTTTAAACAACTCACCTTTTATTGATGAAATGGAAGAAAGAGTCCTAATGAAAAATCAAAAAATTATTTTTGCTGCCTTCTGTATTTTTCTTTTGTTGTCTCTAGTTTGAACCTTAACATTTGTAATCAAGGAAAAGAAGGAGAAGAAAAAGTGTACAGTTAGTGAAGAGGAAGTGTTTATGTACTCTGCAATATTTGGGGACTAGTTACAATCCTGCCTCTGTTTTTCCTCTCGCTCTCTTCCTTTGCCACAGTCGTCACAGATATCTCTGGTCACATGAAGTTCTCAGTGCAGGCCAAGAACCTTTGTTTGGTTTGCTTTTTAAAGCAGAGAACAGTCAGTCTGTTCCTCCTTAAGTGGCACATCATCAACAACACTACAAAGAACGGGAGTGGGACACTGAATTTCTGCTTCTCAGCACAGAGCACATGGCTCATGTTTTATTTTACAGAAGATTTCTAGAGTGTTTTCTGGTAATTATGGAAGTTGAAAACTGTAAGGATTTTTACGTGTTATTCTGACGCCTCACATAAAACCATAAACAACAGTTAAGGTGGTATAATGAAAATCAGAGCATACAGAAAATAATCACAGAAAATAAACACAATAGCAAAAATAACAGATGCTACACAGAAAAGCAATTTCCCTCTTAATTCAAATTATTTTTAAAAAACCTTACTGTATTAGGGAAACACAGGCTAGTGGAATATCTTCAAGTTTTGCCAAAAAAATGCTAAAAGTAGTCCAATTAAAATTGAAGTCCTGTCACTGTAAACTTGCCACAAATCCTCCTGCACATTACAGAGTGAGGAAAAGTTAAGATGCATTCTTAAAATTCCTTATGCTTTACAAATCCACAGCTATGCTCAGATGTGAAATGTTAAAATAAGTTGGGATCCTTTTCAGAATAAAAGATTTCAAAATAAGCTGTTTTTCCTTTAAAGAACACATGTTGTCTTCTTTTTTTCTGTTGAACTGAGCATACATAAAGAAAAGGTTTGAGTTACTCAGGTCAAATACTCCCTAAAATACATGTACGCAATTTCAATTGCTATCGCATACACAGCAGATGGCTGCAATCATCAGCTTACTTGCAATGTATCTAATACCAGACCCTTCTACAAACTTATTTCAGAAGCACCTACCAAGGAAGCAGAAATTAAACTTTTGTCTGCAGCTGCAAAGTGCTCATTTTAAGAAATCTTACTTTTACCATTTTTGGTGGCACTTGAAAGGTGTGATTACCCTGTCAAAAGTCCCTTTCATGAAGAAAGGGCAACTTTAAAATAATGGTCCTGCTCTCTTTAGGAATAGCTCAAAACAATATTTAATGACACAAACTACTGATAAAGGCAAAAATCCTGTATGTATTTTGTTTAATGTCTTACTGTGGCACTCAAGGTGAAAGAAAATTATTTTATGACAAAAGAAAAGTATGATGTAAATGTGGTTTAGTCTTAAATAAATTAGTATTAGAATTGAAAATAAGCAAAACGGAATAATGTATCTGTTTAGAGTTAATTGAGCACACAATGGAGCTGCAACCACTTACATAAAATACAATTCTGATCCAATGTGCCAGTGCTGATACTGATTCTTAGCTGCATTCCTCTACTCATGTTGCACTCAAAACTCAATTAATTCCTGCTTACATACTGAAAAAACGAAAGGTGTTCCAGAGGCACAATGTGAATTACAATGTGATAACTGGCAGGGAGTGTAACACAACTTTACAGATCAACTTCTGTAAAGAAGTGTAAACTATTGTTATTTTAACCATACTTTGAATACATACGAGTAAAAGGGCTTGTCCAAAACGTAGTAACAAAACCACTATTAGCAAAATGTCATGATGACTCATCTCTGTTTAGTGACTCATCTGTTTTCTTTCTCTATAGTAACGAGAAGTCATCATGGTAGAATTAAAACACATTTACATGAGTGTAAGTTTCACCCAGAATTTATCCTGCAAAGATCCAGATATAAAGCTCCTCTCTGAACAGGAGAGTTTATGAAAGTTCAAAAAGTGACCAGCAACACTCACGAAGGAAAAAGGTGCTCTGAGCACTTGAGAGTAAAAGATATTAGCTCAGACTTGGCAAACTCATAGTCACAAATTTCCAGTGTGTTGTGTTTTAGGAAAGCTTTACTTTGTCAGAACATTTGCCCTATTCTTACCTTTTTTCTGTGCATCTCTTTGAGCTATTGCTGAAGACAAGGTATGAGGTGCATTTGACTGCTGGAGCTATACTGTGTTTTCAGCCAGAGAGTTTTCCAGAAGCCTTGGATGCATTCTGAGCCAGATTCATAGCCATAATCCCAAACAGATCTTTTAGCTCTCAGACAGGTTAGCCATGTATTCAGCGCATACAGAGAAACCCAACTATGGAGACATGAGACTTACCTGTACACTCATGTTGTAGTCCTTTCCCATAGTATCCTTTTTCACAGATACACTCGAACTGGCCAGTGTGAGTGCCACATTTACAGCTGGCCATGATGTCACAGCAGTTTTCGTTTGCCTCGCAGAGATATGAACAATGTGATAGATCTTCTTGGATATAGCTGCCAGAGGGCAGGTCTGAAATAGTATTAATGTATTAACAAAGGGTTCAAACAAAGATAATCCCAAAGTCTCATGATATACCATTAGTGAGACATTTGTTAAAAACCCTAGGCTCCAGTTCTAAGTAGCAGAGATGGCACTATGAAGCAAAACCTTGCTATGATCAACATCCAAATGATTGGTGTCCTTATTCTGGAAAAGGGCTCACTGAAATGCACTCAGATTTTCTCTTTGTTCGAGTCTAACACTGCCAGAATGCTGTCTCGCTCTCAACAGAAGCTGTTGAGATAGCTATTCCCAGCTTTGGTGGATGCCATATTCAGCATCAGAAGAACATTTGGTCATGCCATGTAAAATCATTTGGTCATATTATAAAATAAAAATCTTTGGCACATTCACATAGACCGATCCAACTTTACCTGGAACAAACAGGCTGGCAACAAAGCACCAGAAAACCTTATCTTACACTGTTGTTTTAAAGTAGCATTTTTTAAAAATTATAGCAAATAAATTCAGATGGCTAGTCTGATGCCTGTTCTAAGCCTCAATCAAGCAGCACTGTCAAACAAATGTTTCATCGTGTGTTCTCACTTGCTTGTCTAAACCTTCCCTATTTTTTGAAAAGAACTTTTATTTGAGAATATAGCAGATGAAAACAGGAATCACAGTCCAAACTCTCTCTCTCTTTCCAGTTTTACCACCATTTATAAGGTCATAAACACCAACTGTATTGACTCTTACACAGAGGGATCTAGATTGGTTCTGAACAAGCTGTTGCTACATGAGAAACCCTAAAGGTATTAAGTCTAGTTCTAAGGTGTACACTTGGTGCCTCTTGTACCTGACTGCAAGACTCATCTGTTCAAGCACCAGATACATTGGGCCAAGAGCACAGTCTGTTCTTCATAGCCAAAATGAAGAGCTGAATGGATGTGCATATATATACACATCACTGAGGAGAATTTTGCTCACATCTGGTTGGTGATGAGTTAAGCCAAATAAAGTTTATCCTCTTAACTGAGGAACAAACATCTCTGCTAGAAAGTATGAGGAAAAATAAAAAGGGAATCAACACTACATGAAGTGTAAATGCAAGTACTGGAGATCTTTTTATTGAGACCTCTCTGCTCCCTGTAGATTTCTGAGGTTAGGAAATTAATACCTTCATGAAGAGCTCTGCGTGCCAGAGCTTCAAACTCAGTAAAACTGTGAAGAAGGTAACAGTGATCTTCTTTTGGGTGGGATGCCATATCATTCAGCTCTCGGATGTTCCCCTGCCATATCCCAAAGGTGAAGATCTCCACTCCAAGTTCACGCAAGGATGCTGCAATGGGCCTTGGGTCTCCCCCATTGGAATAGCCATCAGTAATGAGAAATATCACTTTTGTAGCATTTCCACGGGCATGCCGTAATATTTGCTGGAAAAGAAAATGAGATTGCACACCTCAGCAAAGGGTTAACAGTGGTGGATCGGTACACTACTTCCTCCATTATATGACTCCTTTTATTTGAATTATACAGCTAATAAGGCCTTTGCAAGGTCACCCACTATAACAAAGGTCAAACATCTGCACGTACAGTTTGCAGTTGAACAAGACCAACCACTGAATCACACTTCAGGTGGTCACAGCTTACACAACCACAGAAATTGTGACACTATAAGAAATAATACACTTTTCATGCTGGTTGATTAAGTCACCCATGCATCAGATTCAGCAATGATTCTGACCAGAGCTTAAGCGACTTTGTTCAGACTGAAGTTTAAATAGGTACTACAAACATTGAAAATCTAGTGCAAGACCAAAAATACAATCTAACATATTTTAATGCAATACTATGTTTTGATCCATTAACTACAAACCCTACTGCTGATTTATTGTAAGGCTTCTCCTAACAAGTATTTAGACTTGGTTATTTTAAACCCAGCATAATTTGTCCCTGTTGGATGATGCCTTCCTCCCTTACAACAGTTGTCTAAGATCACTTTAGACTGTCCACTGTAGCCTCAAAAATGCCTGTCGTCCCTTCTACCCTGCTGCTCACTCTTCCCAATACTTCACACAGGACATTTGTGACACTGCTCAGTACTGCCTGAGTGAGAACATGCCCCACAGATTCCTGCCCATTTCAGCCTTCTGGTCTGACAATACACTTGTGCTTATTACTCTCCAAATACTTTCAGCTTTTGGGCGACAGGCAGAGCAACAGCAAAAATGTGATGTCAGTGTGCCATGGACTAGAAGCCACCCTATGGAGTTACCATACTGATGATTAGCCACTGTCTCACAGCATGAGTAAATAAGGGATAACTACCAAATTCCTAATTGTGGCCAGGTGCTGTCCACACCCTAAAACAGGGGATTGTGAAGATATACTTTCTCCATCCTCTGGGAATTTATGTAGAAAGAATTAGATGCAGACTCTTAATTTGGTAGCAGGCAAATTATGACCACGTTTATTTCAATAATAGATCATTTGCATGCTGCAATTAATGCAAAAGACCACATTTAATAGACCTTTGAATGATACTCCAAAAGACATGTTATTGTACGGCCAGTAGGTAAATGTGATTAAGACACTCTTAACAAGCACCAATTCCAAAACCAGAGATCAACCAAGCTGAGCCTTTACATTACAAAATCTTTATGTAAGTCTTATGAAGTAAAATTATCTGGCTTTCAGCTCATCCAAAAGCTTACTAGCTAGGCCAGCCTAAATAGCCTGCAGAGTTTTTATACCCCATCTCAGTAAGCCAGGCCACATTTTATGACAATTGGATTTTGATTCATCACTTCACTGACTTCAGGTAGATACTATGCAAAAACAAGCATACACACCATAAATCAAAGCACATACCATTGGCACTGTGGTTTGAGAGACTGCCAAGCAATGTTCTGCTGTTGGGCTTGATTTTATTACTACTTGTTGGCAAAACCCAAAGGGAGGGAAACCAAATTCTCTTGCAGACAAAAATACCCTTCACAAATCAAACTTATTGTTCCTCACATTGCTTAAGTTATAAGTGGAAAAGCAGAATTAAGTGGGAAAACAGAATGAAATGGGAAACTAGAATGAAAAGACTCAGGAAGAAAAAGACAAATGGCAACATGAAGACAAACAGTAAGAAAAATGTAAAAATGCCTAATTGCAAAGTGCATTCTGAAAATGGTGCTCTAAAACAAGTGACTGCAGGCAGAGACAGTAGTCTTATTTATAATTAACATATTTAGCATTAACTGTGCTATTTTAAAACAGAATATAAGCAACTTAAACTTCTATCCCACTTCTGAAGTAATCAAGCTGATATTCAGGATGCTTGTCTAAAGCTATTCCAGTAAAAACGGCCCTCTTTTTTTTAAAAAAAAAGACAAGGAAAACATATGTTCCCTCCACAGGCACTTAGTTTTGCATCATCTCTGAGCTTTGAAAAAAGAACTTTCAATCTACAAATCACATAATAAAGGTGGAAAAATATGCCCCAAATAAATGCAAGTTGTGGAATGTGCGTAACTGAGGAAGAAACCACTACTTACTCAGAGTTAAGAGATATAATGGAAATTGTCAGTGGATTTCTTTGAAGATCCCAGCTACACAGAGACTTCTCTAGCAGAATATGATTTCAACTCGTGATTATGTCATAACATGTACAGACGGGGGAACAAAGCTTAATTTTGGAAGGATGGCAATTTTCTGTAGTATCCTTCAGCACTGTTTCCCTCAATGCATAACAGAAAACTTCACACACTTTGCAGATGAAGGTAGTGGACAGCATTCCACATTGTCCTGGTGCTTCAGCAGTTAATGCCCATAATCAGCAGCAGTCAAACTTCCATGTTATCCCTAAACACAGAGACATGTCTGCATGGCCAGTGAACAAACGAGCTTGAGCCCCAGTAGGCTAGACAGGACTACAGATCTCTCAGGACTATTTGATACTGACTAGCAAACGAGCAGGGATTTTTGTTTTACAAAATTAGACTACAAATGCCCTCTGAAACTCCTGAAACACAAGTCCTCCATGACTTTCCATGTAATCAAGAAAGTTCTTGGTCCCATGAAAAATTGCTTAGCAAGACCTTTTAAAAATATGGGTTTGAGTAAGTGGAAAGCATCAGTAAAAGACCATCTTTGAGGAGAAAATTACTATTTTTGAGGGGAAAATATGCCTTGGCTACATGACCCTCATATGAGGCAAGAGCCAGCATCTTTTCTGTCCTCTGCATCTCAAAGGGCAGCCACCACTTCAAAGCAGCACTTCTGTCACAGACACGAATTGAGTCAACAGGTAAGAGACCATGAAGCTGTCTTCCTGCTGCCCAGAAGACTTGAATATTCAGGCACCAGGGAATCTGAGTAGAGAAACAGACCAACAGACAAGATTGCTACATATTGCCCCTAGAAATCAAAACAAAGCAACTGACCAGCTTGGCCCTCATGTCTTGCAGCTGTAACTCTAGACATAGAATTCCTGCTGTATAAAACCAGAGGAAAACAACAAGAGAAGGAAAGAAACATTCAACACGGGGAGGGTTGGGGGGGCAGCGAGGAGGTGGGGGGAGGAGACAAAAGTCTATTTTGAAATAATTTGTGTACATTTGTTGGTCTGCTTAGCATTTTGTTTCTTTTTGTGAGGACAAGAGAAGAGCCCACCATCCTGTGAGAGCTACTGACAATCCAAGTATCAGTCTCCATTCCTCTTCTCTGCAATATTTGTGCAGCATTTCACATAATTTTTTGTTTTCTCTAACCCTGACTTACTTCCTTCTCTTCTGAGAAACCTCTCTCTCCTTTCCTCTCCAGAAAGCTGTTTTGAAAGCTGCTTGTCCCCAAACAGAAAGTTAATATATTTTAAGATGTTTGTTCAACCCCTAAACTTCTTTAACCCCTAAACTTGTCAGTACACACAGAGATGGTTCATCAGCCCCTGCCAACTTCATGGACTGTATCTACACAAAGATTACTTTTTTTCATGATAAGGCTTTGCAATCCCTTAACAGAGTGTCATGTTCTTCAATAAATACAGTGTAAAAAGCCCTCTAAATGGTACTAGTAAGTTTAAAGGATCCTGAGAACCTGTATCTTTGACATGAATATCCACATCTGCTTCTGATTTTACCACCAAATGAAACAGCACCAGCCATAACTCAAAATACAGGGCTGAATGGCCCATCAAATTGAGAATTTAGCTGCTTTGGTCACTACAATAAATTAACAGGGAATAAGTACAAACAAAACAAAGCAACTAGTGCTCTTGATTGAATAGAAATTCATAGGGCCACTAGAAATACCTAGTCTTTCACCATTTCAGTAACTATTTTCTTGTCTACACTTTCTTCAGAGGATCAGTCAGTTTCAGCGATCCTTCCAGATCTTAAATAAAACATTCTTTTCACATTAGCAAAAAGCTATTACCATCTGTATTGTGTTCAGTGACTGCTTGGTGTGTACAAACATCTGGCATTCTAACCAATTTTTTGTGCCAATAAAAGTCCTTAGAATTAAAAAATGAAGTCTTGCACAACAAAAGAGTTATCATACAAAATCCTCCTTTAGAAATTCACTACTGTAATGGAAAACTAAATCCTACCAGTACTGTCACAAAACCAGCTAAATTCTAACTTCTGCATTTTTAACATTAACATGGAGTTTCAACACAGAATTAGGAGATGAGAAGTATCGAAGAGCAAAGACTTTTTCAGTCACTTGACAGCCACAGCAATGATGTTGTCAAAGGCTCTTTGTTACTGTCTCAACTACATCTTCTGCATGCAACCCATAAACATATGATCTTGGGCCTGATTCCTGTCTTTACCCTCTCTTTTGATTTTAAAAAGGATTCTGACCATACAGAATTGAATAACAATATATCTAACTAGAGGGAAAGAAGTTGAAATGGGTTACCCTCTCTCACTTTACAGACCAAGCCTCCAATAACATCATACAGCCCCAGGAGAACCTTGCCTTAGAATGCTTAAGTTGGAGCCAAGCCCACAAAACAACATTATCCAACATTCACCTGGTAGGAAAAACACTACTGAAGGGCTACAAAATGAATGCTATTTCTTATAGATCAGGACTGATCTTGTAGATTAGGATCTATGCACCATCTTTGCATCTCAGAAACAAACCAGAAAGCTTTCTGCTAGAGAGTCATTTAGCTGCCCCAGAAGACCACTTACACTGGATTTATTTTCACTTTAGGAATGACATAAAACATACACATCAGGGGAGGAGTTCTGAATAGAATGAAATTATTATTTTTCCTGGATGATCACTTATTCAACAGAAAAGAAATAATCTCCATTTTATAATATTAGAGAATTAACTATCTACAATGTAATGCATTCATTATTAAGCTTATATTGAAATGAATGAATGTAGTTTATTACAAAAAACACGGCATAGATTTGGTCCATGCATCCATAAGAATATTAAATATTAAAACAGTACATCATAATTTATCATAGGTGGCTTCAGAAGCAGATCAGCATTTCATTCACAAAAGAAAATGGCAATGCTAAATCTCTTTGCAAAGCTCAACTTCTGTTCCAAGGTATCTTTGCTTTCACCTTTCCTGCAGGTAAAAATGTGCAAATCTCACAGCAGATTTTAATAAATCATAAAACATAAATAAATATTCTATAAAGAAAAAAGTAACCAGCACTGTGATCTAACATAGCTTCTGGTCATAGCTGAGACATCTTATTACTGAATCCAGAGCACTCCTGAGGAACCTGGCCATCTCACAAGAGCATGCAAAGTTAGGGGGTGACAAATACAGTTCCCCTTCATCAGGAAACTGCTGCACCTGGTAGGTTAACACAATGCTTATTCTTCAAAAACCACTGGCCTATGGAACCACACAATGCTAGTTCTGTAGAAGAAGATCTGGAAAGCAACCAACCCAATTGTGCAAACTTTTACCAGTTCACCAGGCAGTCAGGTATGACTTTGGGGTTGCTGACCAACAGGGACCACCAGTCTCCCAGAAAAGAAAGCGTGCACAGAGGGAGGGTAAAGTAAGTTAATGACTTTAGGAAAATCATTATCATACATATTTTTTTCTGGGAAAACTTATGATTATGTACATGAAATATAGCATATAAACATGAGCTTTTCTGCACCCAGCATGCAAGATATTTTGGAGGAGATATCCCCTCATGCATTCAACTGAATAAGGAATGTCTGCTTCTTAATGCTACATTGGTGCTAAGGAGTTTTATTTTACTAATTTTTGGCACAAATAACAGTGTAAAAATAATACAAGTGTTATTCCTGTACATAAAAGACCTGCTACACCTCCTGGGCTCCCTCTTTACAACAGCAAAGGTCTGATTTCACCATGTTTTCTTTCAGTCACTATATATTGCAATTTTCACTGCTCAAATCAAACGAATCTTATCCTCTCTTTAGGCTTCACAAAATTAACTACAAGATATTCCACAGTTAGAGGTTTTGGCTTCCAACCTTTCCCTCTCTTTTCTGCATTGCTACACAGGCTCTAGAGAATGAACTATTACCTATCTAGAAGAAATAAACTTATATTAAAGTTACATTATATAAATTTATATTAAAACTCCCTTGGCAAGAAATGCACTCTTAATCCAGAGAAAAGATGTATCTATAGAAATATTCTGGATATTTAAAATATTTAAATAGTTCTTTCAGTTACTGGCAGGCATGACCTGAGTAAATCCCACAACTGTGTCAGACAACCCCACAATATGGATGAAAGAACACAGGTGAAAAGCCAGGCATGCTTATGGCCAGGAAATGTACCGATATGACATCTGAGCAAAGACTGACAGATCTAGTAATGTTCAGACAGGGGAAAAGAAGGCTTAAGGTCCTCTTATCCATGCATAGATATAAATAGCTAATGAGAGGGGGAGTAAAGAAGATGTGTACAGAATCTTCTAATTAGCATGAGGCAAGAAGCACATATTTAAATACCAATATTTCACTTGAAGAGAGGAAGCAACATTTCTGCTGTAAGAGTGATCAACTATTGAAACATGTTTCCCAGAAAGTTTGTGGGTTCTCCATCTCTGGATGTATTCAAACACTAACTTAGACAGAGTCCTGAGCAACCAGAACAAAAGCCTAAACAACCCCAAATCACCATTGCCTTTACCATGACAAGAACTATTACACAGAATTTTGACTCACACAGTTGTGTTAGAACTGTTGGATCTGGTGATTTGAAATTGTGTAGCTTCCAGTTTTGAGCTCTGAGCTAGAAAGAGCAGAATGCACCTAGTTTCCAGGAAACAACTAACATGCTTATCCTCCATCTTCTATAATTTTGAAGGTCTTCTAAACAGGACATTGAAAAACAGGGTATGTTATGTACGTAGACATTTTCTGAGCTCTTGTGCCATATAACCTTTTAACAAGTTTACTGAGACTTTGCAAAGTTGCTGAAGGTCTTTATATGCTGCCATGTGGCATGCTATATTCAAAATATCATTTGTCAAAAGATCTCATTTTGATTCGAAAAATGAAAAATCCTACTTTTCTTTGTCTGTGATCATTTCCATCATTAATATAACAAAGATGTTATTTGATTTCTTTAGTACTGCTCTGGTTTTCTGCTAATAATAAAAATAGGGACTAGCAAATATTTTACTAAATATGTAACTGATTTTCATGTATTTTCAGATCAAGCATTCACATCACTATTGACTAGTACATCTGCCAAATATTTGTTTCTTTTGTGTTTGCTTTAAACATTTATTACTTTAAATAAGCAGGAAAAAAGAAGAAAAGCTGAACTGAATAATTAATTCCAAAAGGACAAACACAATTCATGACCTGGCCCATCTACTCCCAGCTGTCACTAGTCAATCATCATTGGAACACTTTTTTTTTTTCTCCAGGACTGCTAGAACTGAGCAACATTAACACAAAGTTATCACTGATAAGAGATGTTCCAGACCAACTGGGTGTGGGGGAGTGTTTGGGAGAGAAATCCATCTCTGCTTAACTGTTCATACTGCATATGCTTAACAGAGCACCACGACTCTGAACGTTAAAGCTCTTTACAGACTTCAAGGAGGCTTTTCATCTTCCTGGTTGAGGTTGCCAGTGAGACCTTGAACCAGAGGGACTATTATAATTTTAACAAGAAGTTTTGTTTTGGATTGTGTTAATGCCATAGAGAAGTAAGCGGTTCCAAAGTTTAAGACAGGTACTGGTCCTACAAAGAACCTGTAGCTAAAAGCAATAGCGCTTTTAATTTCTGCACCTAGAAAAGTCAGAAAATTCTGAGCATAAGAAACATGCTGTCTCACCTGCCAAATCTGACTCACAAATTCCAGTAACACGTGGAATTGGGGACAAAGGGTAAAATATGTATCACAGAACATGCAAAATAAACATTCAGAAGTTTAATGCTGAGACTTATGTCAGGAACTACTGCTAAATAAGATGTTATTTTGCTGTAAAGGCCTCTCATAAGCCTAGGAAATGAATTAAAAATAAACCAACTTGTTTTGCCCTGACTTCTTCAGAATTTTAGTGCTGGGGATTTATTCCTTCTCTCAGAACAAATCACTCATCAGCTTTTCTGGTTTGTGTTTGTATCTCTAAAGCAAAGAACATGCTCTGACTGATTTCTCTGTGAGGGTCATAACTTTTAAGAACTGGAAATCAGAAGGGGCTTATTTTCAGACCCTTCCAAAAAAGGCTCTGAGATGACAAAAAAAAAAAAAATGGTTTTCTCATGAAAAGGCATCTCTATTCCTGAAACATTTAGGATGATATCATCCAGATACCACAGTGGTGAAAGATTTCATTTCATTATATTGTTGGTTCAGATGTCACATTCATGAGATTTGTTTTATTTTGTGCAGCAATATCCACGTAAGACTTTCAAATTAAACGCTTTTGATTAAATCAAAATGCAAGACACAATTTTGTAAGCACAAGCAGAAGAATGCCAAACAACAGGTTTTCAACTAAAGAAAATATTAATCCTGATTAGGCAGCTGCAGATATTATGCTAAACAGAGCACTTTTTGCCTGCCCCGGCCAAAAGGTCTGAGAAAAAGTAACTACTTAATAACTTCTAAAGGTAGGTCTATTTCAAACTTGGTCTAAGGGCAGTGAACAATGTGCAGACGTGTATCTTGCCTCTGACCCTGCCTTATTAATCTTACGAACAAATGCCATGCAAGGCTGGAGTGTGCAAGACCAGTACTCTTCACAGACACCACACTGATTAAAACTGGAGATTCAGAGCTGACACCAGTGATGGCTGACAGGAACACTGTTTTCAGTTTGGTAATCCCTAACTACCAGCTCTGCAATTGAAAAGCTGGCCACGGAGGTAAACCAAATTGACTTTAGTTTTTGTTCCACCATATCTTTAACACAGACTTCCAAGGCCATGTTAAAACTCAGAGAGACCCAACACTGTCAACAAGTCAGTTAGCTCTAGTTGACCTAAACCATCATCAGATATTTAGAGTACAATGCCAAAGACAACCTAGAAGCTGCTGCTCTCTCATTATTATCTGCAGATTTTGCAGAGATCATAAAAATACACAAACACATGCTTGATAACCAGACAACACACATGATTCTGAATGCTCATCTTCTCAGTGAGAGGGCACTACTTTTTTTCAATTAAAAAAACTTAACCAAGTACATGTAAGAAAAGATTTTCAGTTCTTTGGCTTCAATAAACTTTTCATTTTAATTTGAAAACAAGATTCTGAATATGAGAATGCACTGAAAATAAAAGCTAATTTTCCCATGTTAGTGGGTAACAATGCTACATCTTGTACTTTTTGCTTTTGTCATACAGTAGAAACAAAGCCACCATTACTTATTTAAACAACCATTAAATAAGCATTAGAACTGTATATCCTAAACTGATATGTGCTTACATTCTTTTGAGGGACATTGTTTTAATATTTATTAATTATAACACAGGAATTTGACATGCTGGTTGGACATTCATCATGCTCCCTCAAGATCACATTAGATACAAACATCAGATTTCAAAGACCAGATGCTCAGAAAATATGTAATCTTATTCTGTAGGTGACAAACCATCCACTTGCATATACCTACACCTATACTTCAATGGAGGGAAGATGAATTATAAAAACAAAAAGATTACCTTTTTAATGCAACAATTATTTTTATAACACTGAAGAAGTCCCAAAGTCTCCCTCAGCTACCGCTTTGCCAGATTTTTTACAACACTTGGCTTGTCTAAGACTGTCTGAGTACTATCTCTGACTTCTGCTCAATAGTAGTGCACATCTACAACTTCCACTTCAATTATGAAGAGAAATTGTTCCCATTTTACTTCCACTGAGAGACAGAACTAAGACTATCTTCTTCTTAGAAGATATAATTTCATTACCATGTTGCCATGTTGAGTAGTTTAAATAATTTTTATTTTCATCTTTTTTTTTAGACCACCAAAACCAATGCAGCTTCAGGATGTTTAAACTGTCCATCAATAAATATAGCACACCAATGCTGCCATATATGTAACTGTGACTCTCAGCTGCTAAAACAAGGACCCATTAAACTTCCATCATTGCATAATGACCCTTCAGTTGTATTTCAAAACCTATCTGGTAACAAATGCACATCCCTCCCATGAGACGTAATGGGTGCTGTTAGCAGTGGCTACCTCTCAGGATGAGAAGGTCCAATGCAGCTGCCTACAGGTCTCTCAACACTTTTCACTGCTGAGGTCTTGGCTTTAGAAGCATCCCTTAACCATCAGCAGCAACACCGGCTCAAATCTGTTTGTATTTTAAATTCTGCTTTGGTTCTTTCTTGCTTTCACAACAGCTCTGTAGCTTTCTATAATGCAATAAGCAATCTGCTTAACATAAGCTGCATGTAGTTTGTGCTGTCCCACCAACTTATGCTGTGAAAAACTGAAGCCAAAGAGTTTTGAATTAATGAGCTCAGTTTCTTCCCCTTTCTAAGACTGTTCACATGTGCCTTAAAAGAAAGACTCCGAAAATGAGCACTTGCTAGCTCAAGCATGGCATAAAATCACAAACAGAGTGGCAAACCCAAACATCACCGGTAGTTCAGCCATTCTCACCAGGACGCTGTCTCTTGCCTGTGTCTCTTGTGGTATATTTGGCACATTTCTGTGGATCGCATAGAATTTATCTTTAATCTGCTGGGTAGGAATGCCAAAGTGTGGTTTACATGGCAAAAGTTAGTAAGGACAGCTTTGACAAAACACAGAAACTCTGCAATAAACTTGTCTGCAAAGTACCTTTGGAGAGGATGCAAAGCTGCAGTGCCAAAGAGAACTGTTATGTTTTCAAAGAAGATGGACGTTGTGTGGCTGTGCAACAGCTTGTCAAACTGAACAGGTTGGCCTTTAGGATGATGTTTTGCTGCCACAGGTTCTGAGACAGCAACTGCCATGCAAATCTTGCTCCTGTTCACTCATGTTCCCAGGTCAGACACTAATTGGCCTGATGACCTTGCAGAATTCACTTATCTCTCTGCCTCTGTGGTTTCAGTGGAACTGTCACAGATATGAATTAATCACTTTGAGACCTACCAATTAAGAGTGCCGCACGACGATTTAAGTGCTGTGTTTATTCTAACAACGCACTTTCCTTCATTTTCCATTACTATAATACATAAGTGATACAATCCAGAGACTTTGTCATGCTTTGCAGATACTTTTGAGTTCGGAAAAGAAGCAGAGAATTCTGATCAGAAGCATAAGGAATCCCAAGTTAAAGTGTAAAAGAAAAAGAAAAATTTAAAAAAAGACATTTTAGAAAAGTGAAAGAAGAAATAATTGTGGTTGTACCAGAAGACAGTTAAAAACATAAGGCAGCAGTCTAAGAGTCCAGAGGGAATAGCAGTTTTGTTATACTTAAAAACTTTCTAGATTTATTCCCAAAGCAGTATTTTAAACATAGAACAGTCATTTTCTGAAGAGTATCTAGAAAGAAGAATATTCTCTGAAGATGTTAATTTGTCTGACATGAAGAAATCATACTGAAGAAAACCACAGTACAGTATCTTTAACCAAAAGCTAGTAAGCAGACCGGAATTTAACCTTGTTATTCTATCCTAATTTTCCCTGTCACCATGTGAATATTTTTCTTCCCACATTCTTATAACAACACAATGTAAAATGACAGTCATGCTGTTGAAAAATTTATGCCACAAAATTTAGCTGGGCTTAAGAAACTAAATTGTAGGTTTCTGAAGAATTTTTTTGTTTATTGCACTTTGAAGATATCATTAGTCAAGACTTCATATCAAGACAACAGATGGTATTTCTTAAGCTTATATTTTGTTTTTAAAGGTTATTTTTAACTTGTATCATTAACTTTTTCACACAACACCCCTGGGATGGATCTATATTGAAACATGGCTTCACAGTGGAAGATCTAATACAGGGACGTGTTTTCCTAAAGCAGGTTTGGCATGTATAGCTCTGAGCACATTATACAGTGAACTTGCTTTCTCCTGCCAAAAGTGAAGAAGAGAATAATCTCTGCCAATTTCATATGCCCAGCAGTGATGCACCTCTCGCAATCTCACTCCTCAGCTCCAAATGAGGATGGACGGGGGAAAAAAAAAATATATATATATATACACACACACACATATACATATATATATATCGAAAATGAGACTTGGTTTGGTGGCTGTTTCTGATCACAGAGGCCAAATTTCAAGGAAGAGCCAGGATTAGCCTTGGAAAAAAAGCTTCCTGAGTAGACTAGCTGTCCATTAACCATCTACTGGGATGCCTCCTCAGCAGAATCAAGTGCCAACACATATCCAGGGGCTGCCTAGACCAAATTTCTGCCATGAGTCTGTATGACAGCACAACAAGTGATTGTGTTATGGTGTTGGAAACGCTCCTGAGGACATGCCCTACTTATTAGTATACTATATGCAGCCTAAGGGGTCCTTTGTAAGCCATCAGCAATTAAAACAGACACCTGGCAAGAGTACGTTGGTATGTCTGACAGCTAGCGGGCACTCAAGTCCTGCTGCCATGAAACCAGGCAGGCACTTCGGATGCCAGACTTGACTCATACGTGTCACTTCTGCAATTGAGACACGGGCTCCATGTCCCTTCACAGAATGAATTTCACATATTAGTTTTTCAAGGGCAGCAGAAAACACGAGAGATGCAGGTGCAGACAGCGGAAAAAGATAGTGACTAATTATTGCGCTGACCAGACTATCCTGCATGCCAGAATACACCATTCCACACCCCATCATGCAGCCCTACAGCCCTTTTCATGGAACACCCTCGAACAACGCGGAGAACCACATTCCCACATCACACGCTGCCCAGCACGGCACAACGCACACCGAGCCATCGCACCCCACGCACTACGGCCACCTACATCGCCGCACCTTCCCTCGATGCTGACACCTCGCTTTGCCACAGCGCACCCCGCTCCGCATCGGTGCCGCACCTCACGGTACCACGGGCTCGCTGCTCTCACCGCACCCCAGACCGCGCATCCCCCGCACCGCGCAGCCGGCGCGGCCCCCGCCCGCCGCCCCGTCTCACCGCCGCCTGCTGGAAGGCGCCCTTGGTGTAAGTGCCGCCGCCGCGGTAGGCGATGGCGGGGATCTCCCGTCTCAGCAGGGCGCACTTGTGCTGCTGCGGCCGCCGCCGCGAGATGTAGTCCACGCGGGGCACCACGTTGCTGCGCGAGGAGAAGGTGACGATGGCGACGCGCGTGGCCGCGGGCACCACGGGGAAATCGGAGAGCAGCTTCTTGACGAAGCGCAGCTCGCTGAGGAAGTTGGCCGGACCCACGCTCGACGACTCGTCCACGAGGAACACCAGCTCCAGCCGCCCGCTGCGCGCCCGCAGACGCCGCACCTGGCGCTTGAAGGCGCGCCCCAGCTTCTCCACTTTGCTCTCCGTGGTGTCGGGCAGCGGCGGCGACTCCAGGGACGGCGACGCGAAAGTTGGGGCGCGGAGGAGGGCGCCCGGCTGGCCGCCCGCCCGGGCCTGCGCAAGCAGGAAACGACG
>JANPWX010019566.1:635815-658732 GCA_024734555.1 Trochalopteron elliotii
GTCGAATAGCCGATAGGGCCGCCCGCCCGGGCCTGCGGCGCCGACGACGACAGGGACAGCGACAGTCCCCCCCAGCAGTAGAGAGCCACCAGGGGCCACATGGCGTGGCGGCGGGCGCGGGGAGACGCCGGCAGCCGCGGGAGAAGAGCCGCTGGTCGTCCCCTGACGCCCCACCTCCTCTCTACTCGGAGGGGCGTCCGGCCTGCCTCCCTCCCTCCCGGCCTGTCTCCCCGCCGGCCCCCGCAGGTATCCGCGCCCTTTAATCCCCCGCGGCTGAGGCGCTACCCCTCGCACGCCCCTCTCTCCGTTTTCCCCTCCTCGCCTTTCGGTAGCGTTCTCCCCCCGAGTCCCTCCCCGCCTCCCGCCGCCCCGTCCCGCCCCGATGGGTCCCACACGCCTGGCGGGGGCTGACCCCACAGCGGGGCGGGTGGTGGTTACTGGAAACGTGCCGAGCAGAAGCGAAGGGGGGCGGAAAGGCAGAACTCCCCCAAAAAGTGAGAAGCGCCTTTTGCGCTTCCTCGCCGCGCGGGCTGGAGCTGCTGCTCGCGGGGACGGAGTGAGGGTTTACACTGACACGTGCTGAATTAATCGTGGTTAATTTAGCCCTTTGTTTTGCGGGGAGGATGCGCCTGTGGCTGGGAGGTTTGAAGGGTCCATATGCTCAGGTCTCGCTTCTGGCTCTGTCACAGTCTCCCTCTCTTGTTCAAGGGCACACTTCAGCAGCCTGAGGACTCGGTTTTTAAGCTTTCAAGATGTAGAAATACTTTGTTTATGTAGTTATCACAGAAGTGGCAGCGAGGTGTCCGGATATGTGGGGTTAGTGTCCACAAGGGTGTGTCCATAAAAGACAGAGACAGCACTTGCATATATGTACATCAGCATGTGTATGCAACCATATACATTGATGTAGCAACAGTGACAATGAACTGTGCTACTTACAAAAAGTTCCCAGTTGCCAAGTGTGACATTACAAGCCATTTCTCAGAAGAGGTCCTATGCTGTCTTGCTGTCTGTGAATCACTTTGGGAGAGAAATACTTGCAAAGAGACCTCCTGCCAGATTCAGAACCTACTACCCTTCAACCAATATCAGTACAGATTTAATTCTCAAGAATATTACGAGTCGAGAACTTGGGTTTATTTTAGCCATTGGTTTCAAATTAAACAGTTTGCTACTTAATCAACTGCATTTCCAGGAGTAACTCAGTCTCAGAAAAATTCCCCTGGGGCAGATCAGCTGTTTAAACCTGTTGATTGCAACTTTTTGGCCTTTTGTTGGTATTTTCCTTCCTTTATACATTTTCTTCTCCTCTTGAGTTTGCTTTTGTTGACATATCACAGGGCGATGGAATACACCGGTACATCGATGCCTTTGCAAGTTAAGGTCCATGTTTACATTTGGTTGAATTACACATTCTTTATCCATTCAGGTTTTTAGCTGATAGAAAATTGATCCAATACTGTCCTTTTGACTTCTCAACAGTACTCAAATTTCACTGTAAATTACAAGAGACTAAGTAACAGAAAATATTATTTAATTAGAGAAATGATGCATCTGATATACACATCCAACGTGTTTTTACATGTTTTATGTTTATGGAGTAGTCCAAGTGCTTCACAAAAATCTGTTTCTTAGGTATAATTCTGCAACTCAGTGCTTGAAGAGAAAATAGAAATCAGACACTCTTACAGAGAGAAGAGCAGTTCTAGTACCGGTGGATGTGCTATGTGATGGATCAGTTTCTGTTCGCGTTGTAGTAAAATGAAAGAGACAACATCATACTTGGGTTACTGTAAGACCTTTTTGTCTTGGAAGGGTAGCTGAAAGTTGCTACAACCACCAAAGTCCTCAGCAAGTTGATTTGCACAATTGGTCTTTGGAAGATGGAAGAAATGATGCTCGGATTGGATCCACTGTGGTCTGAGTCACACCACCAGTATACCTAGTCTTCTTGTCTATATTGCACTGGGCTGTAGACTCTGTTGGTCTTTGCACAAACCAGAATGAAAGAATGGGAAAGTATAAGCAAGAAGAGTCTGGTTTCTCAAGGTGCTCCTAACTGAAGTGGATCATTGCATGTTCTGCTATTACCCCTGAGTCTTCATATCATAAAAAGTACTTTAGTCTGAGCGTTAGTTTGTTGGAAAGTTGTAATTTCCTTTGTTTCACCAATATTTATGTAATCCCATATTCCTATTTATAAATGCCACACATTTTAGGGCTCAGAAGCAAAGGAAAAGAAGATGTACTGAAAACCGTTCTAGCAAAGGAAGAACAATTCATGTCAACAACCAGTTGCCAGTGTGCAATCAGGTATGACTAATGGTGATTAGAAGTTAATTTTGGTCTCAGTGATTTCATCAGAATTACAAATGCAAAAAATAACAGGGCAATTGTAAATTAATCCTTAATGCACGTACAATTTGTGAAAGGGTGTACTTTCTTAAGTCACACAGGCCCTCCAGTGATGCTAACAGAAGCTCTTACTGGTTTAACAAAAAGATATATGTGTACAGGGCTGCAGAGTGAAGTCATCAATGCAAGATATAAATATATTTATCACACTGGGAGTTTGCAATAGTAGAGAAATAGAAGTGAATTTTGACTATGGATGCAAGACTGAGATGCTAGCACAGTACTGATGTGAAACAAAATCCAGGAAAATTTGAATGGCAAGGGGAAATTTCAGTCCATAGATAATTTGTATACAAAAGGCTTTGAAAAGAATCAGTGACCTGTATTTAGTGAATAATACTCCTCATATATTTTCCCTTGTATATAATACAGGTAACTCCCTACATTCATTGACATTCAATCTATTTGTGCAGAGAGGAGACACTAAAGCATTACAAGACACTGAGAAGTTAGCATCAGCATCTGTAGGAAACAAAATCTAATGGAATGAGAGAAAGAGTGAGGGCAGCCAAAGAATTCAAGTCTGCTCCTGATGTGATTTAACAAAACCCTAAAATAATTTCTGGAACAAACTGAAACTTAAAAGTTTGGACTTACCATGTAAAATCCTCAAGAAGGTATTTTATCAATGAGGCTGTACTTGCAAAAGAAAAAGTCATCTTGCAGATGGTGAAGGTCACGTATGTATGTGTAAGCAGCAAGCATTCTGTTCACTATATGTTCACTAAGCTTTTCTGAAAGCAGTGTTTCCAGGGGAAATCTTGTTGTAATGAAATTGCCTTCTCCATGCCTGCCTGCCAGCTCTTTACAAATCCTTTCCATGTTGGTGTGCTTAAGCCCTCTTCTTTTGATGGTCTTTTCCCTGTTGTATTCATGCATATTATTTGTGCTTTGGTTCATACTGATCTGTGGCATATGGGGAGGTAGAGAGCAGAAGGAGTTTTTCCCACTTTAAGTGTCCCTGAAGGTCAAAATATCTGCCCTGGGCTTCATTATTTGAACAGAAAATGCAGGTTTCATGTGGCTTCTGATGACAGGGTACTTAAGAAGGTGCTGCTGGACTGTGACTGTATTCCATTACAAAACAGCAGGTAATAAAAAAAAAATAGATCTTGTGAATAAACTGTCTTTGTCATGTGACAGAGGAGGGCTGACTGATCCTGAAAAGGAAAGCTTAAGAGCAGCACTTCAGCTGCTTTTACAATCACATTACTGTATCTCTTCAATTGTCTTATTAAAATCCACAGACTTTGTGAATTCCAGTAATTCTTTACTGTCTCCCCACAAGATCATATAGTCGTTTAACACCACTCTGATTACTAAACAGAAGGGAAATCTTGACCCCCAGTTAAAAACCCTTCTGCAAACAAACAGTCTGAGGATTGCTGTCCTTTAGCCAAATAGCTTTTTGCTTGAATTACTCAATGAAACATGGCCAAGCATCTTTCCAAATATGGAGAAGAAAAGCATTGTGTTTCCCCCCCTTCATGTTCCCCCAAATACAGCTGGACAGAACGCATCCTTGCACTCAGCCCACGCAGCCACACATTTGGGCCTGCAGAGACAGCGCCACAATATCACATACCCTACAATTTTTGAAGGAATGCAGGTCATTTTTGTTTTTACAGTAAGGATGTTCTGCTAGCAACTTTGCGCCACAGTGGAAACCCAGCTGCAACTGAAATGTTAGGCCTTCTGCAGGAATTTTACAGCATTCTAGATTTTAGCTAAGCTGGAGATAAAAGGACAACTTAAGAACAGAAATCAGAACCTGATGTTACTTAAGCTTGTTCTAAGACTGTCATTGTGTTCAAGCACACAGTGTCCATCTGGGGAAACCTAACACAATATGTAGCTAGCAGAGCTAGTCTTCTTTCTTCCCCTTCAGCCTTTGCCAGGGCACAGGATTACTCTGTGCTGTCCACTTTCCCTTGCAGATGTCAGGCAGTATTTCCACAGGGGGTATTTAAGGAATTGTGTGAGGAGGAAAGCTTTCAGGAATAGCATTTACAGAGTCGGGGTAGAAATATTTTGAATCTCAGAAAATGACCTCTGAAATCTGACCCCCAGGAGACATTAATACAGTATCAGAGTAGTGCCAGGCCCTGGTAGGTTATATCCAGCCTTTGTAGTTTAAATGGAAGCAGCTGAGCTCTTCTAGGAAAGGGGAAGAAAGAAAGGGCTTTGGGAAGTTACTTCATCATCTTTCTTCCTGTGCCCTTTAGGAGAAAGAACATGTCCAGCTCCTGAGTCCTGGAATGTGTGTCTCCTCTTGGCTGAGAACCTTCAACCTCTCAGTGCTGCAGTGCCTGCTTGCAGCTTCATTCATTGCTCCCAGACTACAGCAAAGATCAAGCAAGACTGCAGTCTTGTTACACAGCAGGGTCTGCTCTTGGAAGCTCCCTATGTTAGAATGCATTGCTGGAACACTCAGCACTTTCTGACAGTTAAAATTTTAATTTTTTTTTTTAGTGGCAGTAGTCAAAGGAGAGTGGAGGAGAGCATTATATAGGATGCATTGTGCATTCAGTACTGAGGAGCCAGAGCTAGACTATCAAGATCTTAGTCATAAAATCTGAGTGGGTTTTTTTGGCCATTTTAGGCCTCAGTCATTTACAGAACATATGGAGGAAACAAAGAATTTTCTATAAATATGAGAGTATTCTCAAGAAGGAGGAATAAAAGGAGATTAGGCTATTAAATTATCACTTGTTTTATTATTAAAAGGTGGGAGAGATACTTTGTAATCCTTTCAAATACCAGTAATTCACTGGCTGTAATTATTTTAAGATAAATTTTCCAGGGCTAGAAACTCGAGGTTTAGATTTCCCACATAAATATTGTTTAAGCACACACAAATTGAAGGCTGTTGGTTTTGATTTATACACACAAATCCCATTGACACCTCTGGGATTTCTGACACAGACTGAAGAGAATACATAGCACTTAAATGAGAGCAAAATGTCTGCCCACATGATTTCAGAAAGAGATTATTATGTAGGAGGAGAAGTGTCAGTCTGCCAAAAGTTTCTTCTTTCAGCCAGAGGTCTCTGCGTTTTAGTCTTCAGCAGAGCAAACAAGCATTTGAATGAGCCAAATTATGGGTTATTAGTTCAAGTTATAAAAAAAAGAAAAACAAGATTCATATTGCTTCTCAGTATTCAGACGATGAAGTTTAGTCACAAGAATTTTGTCTTCACTGATGGACAAGCCCAATGCACAACAAGAATATCATATGGCTAGCTTCCAAGATTAAAAAAAAAGGCAGGCAAAATCAAAACATCTGCTGGTCTCTGTTTGCACAGCAGATGTTCACTACACTTTTAAGTTAAGCTCTTCAGAATTCATGAAGCATACTTTATCCGTAAGCACACAGTCAGTCTGTCTTTGGCCTACAACATTAATGCTGAAGTGATTATATTTTGCCATATTCTACATCCTCAAGTAAGTGCTGTATGATTTTTGAAAGATCCAGGCAAACACTGAATGTGAGAAAAACATGGGAGGCACCTTTGCTCGTAAAAGACAGGTTCATATTCAAGGTAACTTAAGATTAACTTAAGAAAACTCCAGTGGGCCAGGACAAAAGATATTGACAAAGTCTGTAGAGTGATGCTTTTTTATGTCATTTTTTTACTCCTGAATGGGCTGATACAATTAAAAAATAGGTTTGGTAGACAGTCTATCCAAGGTTGCCTTTTCAAAACTTGCTGTATATTTTAGATTTGAAACACAAAAGCACTGTCAGTCTTTCCCTTTTCTAACTTACAGCATACAGACACTGCTAATTGTGCGTATGTCCTTCTCAAGATGTTCTGCACTAACCCAGCTGAGGACTGCTCTGGAAGAATGAGGGTAAACTCTCTTTGCTATGTTAAACAGCCTCCAAAGCTTCTAAGAAATGACCTTCACAAACAGCAATGGGAAGTGCTTTTCTGAATGAGTACTGCAGTTCTATAATTTCCAGAGGTACTGAAGTTTTAAGGAGTAAGGGAAAGAAGATTTGGGACATGCAGAGCAGTTCTTCCCAATTGCAGCTAAAACTCACAAGCAGGAGTAGTGTGGCTTTTCTCTGTGGTTAAAGAAAGGACTCCAGTTTCAAGGGTTACAGCTACCTTATTAAAATTCACACAACTTCTAGTATTGCCTATGAATATGAAGTATTTGGGATGTGCATTTAAGATACTATGATGAAAATGCTGCTTTCAGACAAGAAATTGTCTTCAGCTTGGTGGATAAGAGGTGTGATGGTGTCCTGGTTACAGAGTTGTGTGAGTGCCTTTGTCTGTTGAAGCCATGTGGGTGCGACTTATCCATGCCATCATGGTTTTGTTCCTGGTGGTGAACACCTTTTTGTGGGTAAAGCACCTTCTCTTTTTGGATACTTTTGCTATTAATATTGCTGTTGTTATGGTGCATGTCTTGTTTCACTGCTTTGTGCTTTCTATAAATTGTTACCTCGACCCATAGTCTCTGCTTTTGTCCCTCCTTTTACCAGAAGAGGTGGGGGGAAGGGGAGTGGCTTACTTGGGGTTTAATTTCCAACTAGTGTTAAAACCAGCGCAGACAAAGGAATAGGGTAAATAATGACTTAGGAGGAAAAACAGAGATGATGAGCAAAGAGAGACCTCACTATCATTTCTAATAAAAAATTACATAGTATTAAGTGAAAATATCAGGGACTACATTATTATTTTCAAATTAAGCTAACCCAGGACATGAGAAATTGAAATGCTTTCAGAATTACTGTTATACACAGTATAACAGTAATGCATCTAGGACAAAGAGCTCTTACAACCACAGTGCCACAAAAAAGAAAATATACAAGATTGAAGAAAGAACGTGCTCTTTTTCTCTTACAGAAAGAAATGTGGGTTCCTTACCTAACTTCAGGGACAGCAGTAGTAAGTAACATTGAGGATGTTTGTGACATTTTTGTCTGCTCAGGATGTGAGCAGACAGAAACTGAAATGAGAGCTAGAGCAGCAGAAAGGTCCAGTTACCTCTTTTACACATTAATGAGGGCAGCATTGGGGCCAACAGTCAAGTCACAATACTGGGACAGCTGGAAGAAGTGTCAGCCGTCATCCTGTACTCTTCCAGACATCTGCTGCATCTTTTCTGTCCTAACAGCAGGTACACTCAGCACCCCAAGAGCTTACAAACCCTTGTTTGAAGTCACTCACACAACCATGCATGTCCCTTTTGTCAGCCTATCAGAAGTTAAAGAAAACAGAAAGGAGGACATGCTGTATTTTGCATTTGGCTCCCTCGCCCACTTAAAATCACACTAAAGGTCTATGTGTTTGCAGCAGTTAAGCTAGAAAAGTGTTCAGAGTGATGTTAAGATGTCTTTAAGCAGTCTATTTGGTTCATGTGGGATTTTTTTTTTCTGGTTGAAGGGACAGTCAGGTTATATTCTCTTATGGTTAACAGTCCAAAGTGTCTCCTTTCCTGCCTGGTTAATGAAGGCTAGATAATACTAAGATTTCAGCAAAACATAAAACACCCAACAGGAACTCAAACTGAGACTTAGTGTTCTGGGACTAATTCTTCCATGCGTATTGATGTGCATATTGATATGCATGCATAGTTCATGTTTATTACTGACGAAAATTTTGTCAAAGTAAGGTCTAAGAGAGACACCAAAATTTGGATGGACTTTGGAAGTCAGTGAAATCAATGGACACATGACAGCTGACACCATTTCAGAACCCCAGATTTGAGTCTGCAGCTGATTATCTAAATGTTATACCTGTATTCTCTTGTATGGAGGAAAGAATTGTCTTTCTGTCTTCACACCTATGTATCCATGTAAGTGATGGCCCTAAGTCTGTCTGTCTGGTGAAGGATGACACGTCAGTATGATGAGCTCTATGCTTAGTGTACTCCTGTCTCTGTACAGTCATGTCCAGAACTGTATCTTGCTATTTACCTTTTCCATCATCTTGTATTTTGTCTGCCTGTCACAGAGATTTTCCGGGCACGTGTCAGCACATCATTATTGCATGGCCAAAAAGGAGATAGATGAATCTAGTTCAGTGAACATATGCTCTCACTTGTATTGTTTTTGATATTTGCCATTACATGAAATTTCTCAGCTTGTAAAGCATGATTTTCAAATGAAATAAAATCATGATTATTATCAGAAAGGCAATCAATAAAGTTAATTGCTCTATCTTTGAAAAGTGTATGGTGGAAGATGATTTGTACAGTCTTTTGTCAATGGACAGCTAGTAATAAAACTCACACACTACTTTGAAAAAATTGCTGTATGTGTCAGTACTGTCACTATTCATAAAAATATCTTGGGGAAAAAGATGTAGAATAAATTTTTGGAATAAGTTTACTGTATGTTGTACAAAGCCTATATTTGTCATAAATAAATTATTTTGTCAGGAGTAAATGATTTTTTCCCGCTGAAATTACCTGAAGTGTGCAAAAATTAGGTCATGATGAAAAGTTAAGTCTTATCAACTTAGTGGTGCTGCTCTTTCATTTTATAAAGCTAGTCTACTTATGTGTACCTTTGCACTCTCTTCTTGTTCCATGCACAGTTAACTGAAACTCTATTTTAAAGCAATTATAATTTCTTTTGGTGCTTCAGTGCCATGTTCACTGAGGTCTTTGTGATTCAATTGCTGATTTACTTTGCATTAGACACTAAGTTTGGGAATAGATTTGGTCTAAGGCTCTCCATTCTGTTGCGGTGATGTAGTCTTTGTCATCAGTGAAGAAAACGTCCATCCATATAGCAAGTGCTGTGGGCAAGGAAAGAGATGCCCTGGGAGGGAAGAACTTTGGCAGAGGGTAGCTAAGCAGAGAGGACTTCATTCTGCTTCAGCAGTGTTTCATCCTAAGATATGCCAGGTTACAGAGCTGTTATCAGCACCATGCACCTAACAGCACTTCATGACCAAGCTCAGTTTCAATCAGAATCTACTTCTTGCAGCTTTGCAGTCTTAATCATCAGTGATACAACCTAATTTTCTAGGTGAATTAGGACAGCCTGGTGGATCCTGGTATAACTGTCATGGCTCATGGACCTCTAAGAGAATCAATCAACTTAGAGTTGGCTTAGATCAAGTCTCTTAAGATTACCTGAGTGGAAGCTTTAAGCACAGGTGTTCACCAGAAGCATGGGCTGGAATCATCTTACAGCAGTGTGGAGAACTTCTCTTACATGATATAAATAATACCTACTCATATGTGGGAAGGGAAATTCCAAGGCTTGTTAATAGCTATTAGATAGGAACTGAAGGTCCTGGATCATGAATTGTATGTGAAAGTATTTTGGCTCTGTTTTGATTTTTATTTTCCTGCCTATTAGTGGTTTCGGTTCTCCTTCCAAACTTTGTATTTGCATTTTTCCTCCTCATCATTTGAGTGTAGACACAAAACATACACTCTTGATTTTAGCCCCTCTTTTAAACATATCAGTGCAGTACCATGATATTTGGTAATCTGGTTGTGTTGTGATCTTTCAAATAGACCCTTTAGGTCTTCAAATACAGAAGGCACCTGTGCAGGCTTCTACACTGATTTTAAATTCTAATCTTACATTTGAGTAGACTCATACTGTGATGATATACACACACCAGGAAAAGGGGGACAATTTCTGTTCATATCTTTAGGATACCATTGTTTCCACAATGAATTGGCTAAAATCTCCTGCTAGATACAATCCCTAAAACGTCTTTTTCTGACGCCAGCAGAAGTGTCATAAGAGAATATAATTGGTTTGAAAACTCTCTTTGTGAATGAAAGCTTATTTCACCCGAATTTAAATAGTCTTTTACACTCAAAACTTCTTGCTTATAAACACCAACTTTTACAGTTACACACACTTGCAAAATCATTCCACAAGAAATGCTTTTTATTTTCTTCAGAAGTACAAGACTTGCTTCGCTTTTTTTTTGTTGTGTTGTTTTGCTTGTGCATTTGCAAGTGTCAGCCCTTGTTAGATAGAGTTTGTAAAGGTATTAAAAGGTTATATATTATAATGTAATTTAAAAAAGGAAAGAGTAAGTTATTCAGAAGCAATTTCATTACTTAATAGCAGTAATAGGGGCACACAGTCTTCATTTTAATATCTCAAGGATGGACAAGCTCCCTGGATGACTGTCCCTGCCCATCCAAATAAACACTATATGTTAACTCTTAAAAACAGTGTAAGTACTCCTGACAACTAGCTATTTATGTAAAACTAAACACCTGAAAGATGACCAGGTTCACTGGGACCTAATCATAAAATGGTTCTTTTTGCTGAGGATAAGATCACCTTTTTCCTCTGCTTCTATATGCTAGACCCATGCTAGCAGAAGCTGGCGGTCTTCTTCTCTCTTGTTGCTGTTGATGAGGATTTTAACTTTCAGGTAGACACAGTGGTTGGGATAAAAAAAATGTGGAACAAATCTTACTTAAAATTAGACTAATGAAGAAACTGCAGTGTGATTTCTAGATGTATTTCCAGACCTCTTACCACAACCACTGAAAAAAGGGTCATTTTTTTCCCCTACAGAGATATCTTCTCATTTAATTTATAAGTTCTTTAAGAACTATAGAAGGTCAAAGTATCTTGTTCCTTCTAAGAATGGTCCAGTTTCAATGACCAGGAATTTTGCAGATTTTCATGTTCCACTTTCAAAAATAAATGGATTAGGAGTGTAATATTGTATTTTTAAAAAATGTGAGAAAAAGGAGTACAGTGTATCACAAATCTGTGTTGTTTATTACAGGCTGGGGAAGTTTTAATGTTAAAAAACGCACAAAGTATATCCATATGTTTTGTTTTAACATTCCTTTTATTTGTTGAACCCTTAAAAAAAGTCTATATAGACAAGAGGGAAGAGGACGCCTAATGCTACATGAAATCTAAACCTGAACTGTAGTTTCCTTGAAAAAATTAGTTATGATATGGAAAATGTTTCTTACACTCCCACAGATTTATGAACAACAAAATTCTCAATTTTTCTTCTGTCTTTTGTTTTGTCCTATGCAATTGCAAGTTCATAGCTGCAGGAGTTGCCAGCAGGCTTACCAAAAGTCATGAAAAATTAATATGCATACATGCATTTAATGCTTCAGTTCATGTATGTTACTCTGGTTAGGAATGACATGCATGATAAAATCTGTTGAAATCCAAACCAAGTCCAGTGACAGCTAAAATTCACTCTGAAATCATTAAATAGTTAGATTTCAAAAAATAGTACAAAATTTCAACTCCCAAAGTAAAGTTTGCAGAACTAAAATTGAGACAATAATGGAAACTGCTTTGTGTCCTCAATGAAAGGCTACAAAAATGCAGAAATGTTTATTTCCATGAAAGGCTAGTGTGAGCTTTGAAACCAGTTAATTTCTTTACTAAATTCTGTTACTTTATAATCAGCTGCATGTGTTACAAACCAGCCAGCAAGAACCTTTTAAAATTACAAATGTAGACAGTTAATGAGCATTAATTTCCCCTCTCCATTAAATAGAAGGAAGAACTTTTTTTCTCTTTGTTTCATCCTTTCTTTTTCATTGTTTACTCTTGCTTCTTTCTCTTGCAAGGACATTTAAGAGTTTACTCTAAGGATACATCTTTCTGCAGTGTCAAAACTCAGGGGCAACCTCCCTTCCCCTAGAAAACACCTTGGAAAAACCCAGAGTAGAAGGGTGATAAATTCTTGGGAATCTCTCTTGGGTAAAGGAAGCAGTTGTCCTTTACATGTGGTGGCTGGTTTTCTTAGTCCAGGTGATAGTAAAGAAGAGAGGGTGCTTTTCCAGTTTTAAAGGCTAGGGTCAGCCATCCTTTTTGGTGTTGAATATATCATTTATGGGTGAGTATGATTGCTACTAGTGAACTATGCCTTAAATGCAGTGGAGCTGGAGGTGCTTTCTAATGTAAATACTGAAAAGGAAGAACAGGAAATGAAGTATCTATTAGAAAAATAAATATTACAGCATTTCATTCTCTTCCTGTGTCTTTGGCACGACTGCCTGTCTCAAGCCTTCTCCCCAGAGTACAGATGCAGTGAAATGTACTGTCCATTGTTATACCTATGACCAAAGGGTGGTGTTTCTCTAAAATCTAAACCATTGCCTGACCTTATGACCTCAGAGTGAAATGGACCTGTTGATGACTCTAGATTGTTGCTTCTTGAGGATAGCCAAGAATGGAGGCCTTAAAGGTCACTAACAAAGGTTAAGATAAAGAGTGTGAGGGGAGCTGGAAAGGGAGCAGAAGGGGCTAAGAACTCCTATTTTCAATTATCTAAACCTAAACCTAATCATGGAAGCTACAGAGGCAAAAATTCCCCCAACAACCCACTGCACTAAGCTTAAGTGAAGCTAGATCAATTGCAAATAAAGACAGATGAACTTTATCAGAACAAAACAAGGAAGGATTTGAAACTTATCTAGATAAATGGGATTTTGATGATAGAGCATGGATTTTCTCATGGGCATAATTTATTTTAATTATCCTGCACATGGAATAAGAGGATGCTTTAGACAGAAGGAATTTTGCCCAGACATCTTGACCTAATTAAGGGTGCATTGACATTTTATATTTGAATTCTGTCACTAACATGCACATGACCTTGGAAAGTCACATTGATTATTGTTTCATAAAACAATCTTTAACACTCACATGAAGCAAAATGGAAAAGCTGATTTATTTTTCTGGGCTTTCAATATAAAAAGATCTGACCACTTACACATTAAAATTCTAAGATCACTACACAAGTATGCTTAAAAACTTCAACTTCCTTGGCCTGCCTTGTTAAATAGTCTGCATAGTTGTGGCTAAAGGTTAAATGGCAAGATGCTAAGTTCACAGGCAAATGTTCTGGCATCTTATGGGTGAATATATAAAACATACAAAATGTGTTCGTGTGCACTGTGAAGACAAATAAAACCACCATAAAGTACAGGGATCCTTCTGGAAAGCTTATGGCTTTGCTCTACTGAGGTGATTTTTTACATGCTCTTCACACTGTGGGGTTGTTTGTTTGTGCTTCTGTTTAATTTTGTTTTTTAAAAAATTATTTTCCAGACAAACAGGTAGAATTATATTCAGACAATAAATGTAGGACTAAGAAAGGACTAAAATATATTGAAAAGCAAAACTTCCTCTCCCCACAACAACAAAAACAAACAAACAACAACAATAACAACAAAAAAAACCAACAAAAAAACCCAACCAAACAAAAAGAAAATCCTAATATTCTAGAACAGTTATCCAGAGTATTTCTATTGTCTCCTTTGCCTTTGAGCTAGGGCTTCTATGGATCTGTTAGATCTGCAAGGTGACACTTGGTTTCGACCCACTAGATATGTCCAAAGGCTTTCAAAATGTCCTCATTTACCAAACATGATTTTGTTTTACATACAGTTTGAGAGGATTCTTGAGTCAAACATGACACATTTGCACTGAGAGGTGGAAAGTGTGTACCCAGGACTTCTGTGTCAGGGGAGATCCATTTTGTAATGATTCTGCCTCCTAAAAGCGTTGAAAGAGCTTTGTTTTTCCTTTAGCACACGTTGAAAATAAGTTTTGAAAACTGGAGAGCTGTTGTGAAACAGCCACCCTGTGGCAAACTCTGTTGGTTTTGCCTTCCAAATGTTTTAAAGTTTGTATTTTGTCTAGAGCAGCGTTGATTTTTGCGCTTTTTTTTTTTTTTTTTTTTTTTTCAGAGAGCCACAGGAAACATATCTGGCTGCCACCTTAATCGTATATTTAAGACCACTTGAAAAGTTTTAGGGATACATTCAGATTGCAAAAGTGGTTACTGCAAAAGAGGCTGGGAAATAACACAGATATCTTGTCTGGGCTGTTTGGACAAAGCTGCTTGCTCTGAGTGAGGCAGGAGTTATAATAAATAAAAAGTGTTGACAAAATTAATCTTGCTGCACCCACTGAATTAATCTAAATTAAGTCAGTGCCTCTCACAGGACTAGCTACTCCACACAAATATTCTTTAACTGGACCAACAACTATCCATAGTAGTTTACCAAACATTTAACAAGGGTATCTGTTGATAGCAACAGAGGCTTGCATGTCTGTTGGCTTCATGCTACTCTTCTGATTTTATGTATAAACTTATTTCTATTATGTGCTTATGTCTATTATGATATACAGAGTCCTTTAAAGTTGGCTTAAGCTGAACATCAGCTTTATTGTCTTACACGCAAATGCCAAACACAGGGCGGTAAGTAAACCTTTGCTACCTATTTAAAAAAGCATCTGACTTCATCTTCAAATTGGAAAATAGATAATTTTTTGAAATTTTCAAGTAATTAAAAAAATCCAACAGAAATAAAAAGACATAGGGAGAAAACATCTCATTCCACAAATCCATGAACTTTTCAACAATTAATGCTAACAGGTGCATATATAATACTACATGCTACTTAGATGAACTACATCTTGCAAAACAATGCACCCACCAATACAAATCTCCCTGCATTCAGTAGAAAGAGGGCAGTCTTCAACATTTGAGACCATGGTCCCCATTTCCATATGTTCGTGTGAAATGAAACTCTGGTCTGCACCTGAAAATTAGGTTTTCATAATATATTTTCCTCACTTTTAAATGCTAATGCTGGAATCAAAGTGTAATTACTGCTTCTGAGCAAGAACTGACACACACATCCTTCAGACTTCCCAAGCTGTTTCTTTTTTTCTGGTAATCTCAATTTTGATTGCAGTTTGAAAAGGTGAAATAACACCCACTGCAGCTGACACAGCTCTTGCAGAGTTTGTTTTACAGCGGTACCTCTCTTTTTGGCTGAGCTGGTTGTCTTTTGCCTGCTCACTTAGGAGCCTCATGAGCCCATGGACTCCAGAGAGACAATACAGGAAGTTGCATGGATCGCTTTATTGTTCTGAGCTGTTTGTTTAGTTATGTGGGGCTTTCGTTATCTCTGACATTCCAGAGAAGCCTTACTTTGAGGACTCTGTGGATTGTAGTTATCAAATAGGTAAAGTTAATCAGTCTGTTCTGCTCTGTCTTCTGCCTGAAATATATCTGAAGGAGTCAAGATGAGGTGAAGCAATTGCACTCTATGTTAGAAGACCAACAGTTATTTGTTCAAGAGGAATTTGAAAAGGCAATGAACCAGAAAATGTATAACATTTTTGTTGATAGGGTGAAGTCAATTTAGTAGGATGAATGTAGGATTGGATTGATTGCAACATACATTGCCAACAACATTCCTGAATAAATGAGTGAAGAAGTGAGATTCAGCTGCAGAAGAAGAATCTCAGATTTGTATTTTTACTTCAAGAATGATTTCTGCCTGTCTTCTGTTGCTGTCAAGGTGGAGGTCTGGTCCAAATGAAGGAAAAACAGAGCCCACTGTGCATTGCTGTGACAAGTATTCTTGCACTCTGTGAATTTCAAGTGGCTGTATATGTTGTGGGAAAAATAAAAGGTGCAGCTTTCTCTTATAGCTACAGAAAAACGGAGCAAAAAGCATTGCAGTCCCCTATGAACTGGTCACGTAGCCAGATCAGTAATATCATGTGCCTATTTTCTTGCCTCATCTCAAAGCAAACAAAAGAGCAGAAAAACCATCATACATGTGAAATAACTCTTGCTTCTGGGAACACGATGATTGAAAATGTAACTATAAAAAGTGAAAGTGTAGAGGATTGAGAATTATTACTGCTAATAATTCAAGGGTTAGAGGCAACTGACATGAAATGAGAAGCAGCCAATTTAAACCAGCAAAAATATGTTCATTCCCTCCATTTTTGACCTCTTCTCTACTATACACACTACAGAAGTTGTACTGAAAATTACTAGGATGGGATCTTGCAGAGGACAATGACATTAACAGGTTAAAACAGGTTCAATAGATTTAAAGAAGAGAACTGTGTATGGCTATTAATTTTTATTGTAGTCTTGAAGTACTTGAAGAAGAAGAAGAAGAGCAGGAGGGAAAAAAGGTCTTAACTTGTCCTGTGTAGTTTTCTTCAACTGCCATTAGCAACTGTTGTTGGAAACAATTGCTGCTCAGAGCAGCATTTGTCCTCACCTAGCATAGAAGTTTTTCCTTATTTTGGAAATGCATTTTAGAGCTGGTCACTCAATTTCTTTTCAAAATCTTTTGCTGGCTTTTACAAGAAGACATTGAAACCCCTTGCTTAAGTACGGTTACTTAGCAGGCTGTGGTTTAAAAAAAATCAATTTGGGTGTGTTGAGGCAGCAAAAGGAACCGCACACACAGAAGTTATGGACTCAGCTAAAGCCAGCTTACTCTAGGAATGCAGAGAAAAAAATACTTCTCTGGTGTTTACATAACTGGAATGTTTCCCTACTTGTAAGCAGGTCAATACTTTTAGCACTGACTGTTCAACAGTGCCAAGATGGAAAGTCTTGTTTCATTCAGGTGCCTCAAAGTACAACAAATGTGATAGAGCAGCCATACAGCTTATCATGAAATATGCCACCTACTAGTGCAGCAGGACATGTTCTGTTGTAAGCCATATCTAGCTTGTCACCACAAGTGCTGATTTCTTGAGTGTGTTTGTGCATGCTGCTAACCTGTACAAAGTCAGGAAGAACAGAGCACAATGTGTGTCTGAGAGCTGAAAGCCTGTTTCCCACCCATCCTAAAGACAGACAGGGAGGGAAAGCTCACTCTCAGGGGTGTTGTTTAAACATAACAATTATTAGGTCAGAGCCTTGGAACAGCAGACTGACCTGGACATACCAGCCAGGGATGGGATAGCCTGATAGGCCTCTCCAGACAGCAGAATAGGCTTGGAAATGAAAGTGGAGGAACCCCACCCAGATTCCAAAAATAATGCAGAACAAGATTCACTCTGAAAACATATGAAAAGTTTGTACAGAATTTTTCAAGTTCATAGTAATTTGAAATTGTCATTCTACTTGTTTTCAGGGCCATTTCTTAATCAGTTTCCCTTTGCCCCTACTTGCTCGATTCAAAAAAAATTCTTAAAAAAGCTTTCTGTTCAAGTGAGGACCAATGAAAAGCACGTGCAAGGAGAATATTCAGCAACCATTTTAAAAAGACAAAATCATATATAGGCAATCCAGTGAACATTTCTGTTATGATGGCTCTTATTTTTGCCACTGCTTGCATCCGATAAGATGATGCATATAAGTAGAGTGTAGATTCATACTAAAAGCTTGGCTGGATCACAGCCATGATACTTATCTTACAGAATCTGAGGTACAGAGAACAAACAGATTTTCACCATTCTAGTGTCAGTTAAATCATAAAGTGTCTTTGCATAGAATTAGCTCTTTCTGTCAAACTGACAAGGATTTTTCAGACAAAGCATTAGCAGTGCAAAGGAACAGGATGGCTGTGCAAAATCCTCTAGATTTCTAAGACCATTATATAGTTAATACCCAATGTTTCTGGCTTTGTATGTTGGCTTATGAAGTTTCCTTTTCCTTTTCTCTTGAATAAAGGTGTTAGGCAGGTAGGAAAGAGCGTAGTGAGCATAGTGTGCCCCCTATGGGGATCAAGTGGAGGAGAGAGGCTGGCAGAAAGCTTTTGTCTCCTGTAATTTGTCCTCGATACAGGCCTCTGCCCTGTAAAAACGTGCATGAGGGGATAAAAAACTGATGGTGGTTACTGAGTCTCCCTTGAGAACAAGGGCTTCCTGAGCACTGCTTTGGCTGTTCATGTGGAAGCATCTGAGATCATTTAACATGCTAATTTTGTCCTCTTACCCTTAGGTTTTAAAATACTACTTATGCTTCTCATTTGCCAACAGCTTATCCAGGAAAGGGTAGCTCAAAGGATATGGTTCACTTTCACTTGAGTTCTTCACTTTTTGCAGTTTTGTGAAATGCAGCACCAAAGTCAAGTATTTCGGTCAGCCCCAGAAAGAATTTGTATGTCATCATGTACTGCCAGCCAAAAATCTTCACACCTATAACTAAACCTTGACAGATACAGCACTGACCATGTGCCTTGGTCAAATATGGACCTAACTCCTTGTGCAGTACCTGGAAAGCCAAGGACAAATCAGGTATCTTAACTTTGAAGCAAACACATTTAACTTGGAGGTTGAGAAGAGAGGAAACAAAAGTCACAGCCTCTGTTTCAGAGTAAATTTATTTTTTGTGACATAAGTTGAAGTAAGAAGAATTCCTTATTTAGTCTGTAAGGGCAGAATAAATACCACCAATACATACAGAACAGGTCACCACAGAAAAGGATGTGTTTACAGGATGAGAGACAGAGGACTGCTTCGTCTAGAGTCCAGCTACTCCATGAAGATTGCATTAAAGCCTGTAAAAAATTTTGTGATTCTGGAAATGAACACAATTAACTAATCTGGTGTACCACTCCCTCACATTTTTCTAGTCCACTCTTTCATATGCCTTCCCAAATTCATATCTTCTGCTATCCAGGTGTAGTTTCTCTCAGTTGTAAGCTGTGTATGATCAGTCTGGGCTGAATAAGATTCTTGCCTTATTTCTCCTTTGAATTTTCCAGCAGTGCAAGAAGAGCTCCACAGACAAGAATTTTGTAGAGCAAAGCCTTCTCCAAGCTCTAGCCATATAACTACACCCATTCTATTTTTCAGCTGTTGTACTGACACAGGATTCCTGATGGAGCCATTGGCAGGCTGTTTCTCACACTCAGTCTGTGTGTCACTTAGGAAGCAGAGGGGAACAAGTCTCACTTTTCAATCAAGTTGCTTGTGATTAATTCAGACAAATTTGACAGCAAAATTAAGCAGCATTTGGCAGAAGTCACTCTCAATGAGAGTGTTGTTAAGAAAGTCACTCACAGAGAATATGCACACAACTTCCCTCCCTCTCATTTTTCCCCAACCACTACAACATGAAAGATGATAATTTAGGTTTGTTTTCCTAAAATTATGATCGCCATTGCTACCACATCACAGATTTACCAGAAGAGTAATTTCTGCTTCCAGTTAAATGAGGCAGGATTTTTGGACATGTGCCCTGCTTGATTGACGCAAATATATTCTGGAAATAGACCACCAAACTCCGATGTTAAAATACCCTAAATAATGTCCACGCAGAAGAAAGGAAGAAGACAGAAGAGAGCTGGAACTTCAGGCTTCCAGACACTGAAAGTCTGCTGTCACCCAGGTGTGAATATCCTCTGAAGTAAGTGGGAGGTCATCTCGGCACATCATCTTGTCATCTATGCAAAATACCTTGCTTAGAACGCTCTTAGTATAAGATGAAGAGTAGGGTTTGGATGTGAATGGATGAGCAGAAAGAATGCTTCAGCTAAACTTGCTGTTAAAATTAGGGATGTGCTTCCCCCCTTGTAACAGCAATAGCCTCTCTTCCTTGGAGGGGCTACAGCATCATCTAGTGGGAACTGACCAAAACTGTTAAAGTCACGGTTGTATGATCCCGTTGCTGAACATAAACTAATGCCCATAGCAGTTTTTGGACGTGGTGCAGAAAATATCCTCTTTTCTCCAGGGAGAAAGGGTTATCTGGAGAGGACTAGGTCCAGCCAAGCCTCACACAGCCTGGTGTAGTAGCTGCTAGATGTTTCCACCGAGGCTGGCCTTCTCCTTCTGCAGAGGTGTTCCTAGACACCCCCAAAGTGAGCAGGCAAAGGCAGCAGTGAAAAATAACAACATGCCAGTGCACCTATGAGCACTGTGGTTCTCTATCTTCATGCCAATGAGTGGGAAGTGTTTGAAGTGCACTGAACTTCCTGGGAGACATACATGTCTTTCTCTTTTCCTCACTTTCTTTCTTTCTTTCTTGAAAAGAACCACTTTGGTCCTAGCTAGGAAACCCTCCAACATCATCAATGCTGGAAGAAAAGAAGTCTGCTATGTAGAAGAAAGTACCTTGGGTCCTACAAGTACTCACAACTAAGCAGCAACCATGTAAATCTGTGCACTGTCCATTCTGGAAACTAGCATTCTACAACCTGCTTTCCTTAAAGACATCTCTGAAGTATGCAGATGACAAGGTCCTATTTCAGTGCATTTGCTCTTGAAGATAGAAGGTCAGAGAACAGTAACTACTCTTGCAATTGCATGAGAAGAGTAAGTAGTCTTCCCCTAAATCTGAGCAGTGAGGCATGCTGTCATACAGGAGCAACAACAAAAACTCCTCTTATGCAGATTTTGGTCCCAATTTTCTGTGCTGTCTTTCAAGAGGATAAAGATAGTAAATAATGTTTACTCTTTCAGAAGGCTAACTTCTCTTGTGGATCAAGAGAACAAATGCAGGGTGAGCTGAGATGGGTGTCTGTACAAACTCAGAGCTGCAAGTCAGCAGCAGTGGCCTCAACGAAGTGTCCTGCCACCCTCTGGTGAGGCTCCAGTGAAACTGCTGCAAGCATTAGCAGTTTTCTTGGACTGTCAGTAACACAAATGCTTTTTGAAAATGTGATCCAAACCTGAATACCACCAATTTTTGTGCTTGCCCATCTGATTCTGTAGAACCCAGCATGCTTGCAACATCTGGTGAAGATGGAATAAGTCAGTACTTTGCCATCTACTTGGGGGAGAGGAGGCATTTTAAGATATTATTGCATATTTTATGATTTTTTTCAGACATAGATACAAGAAAGGCTTAAAATTAGGCAGGCTGCAAATATTCAATTACTGACGTACTATAGGCATAATGACATTTGAAGCTACTCTAGTGCCCAAGGGTTCTGAGCAGAATCTGAGCAGCCATCAGTTACTGAGATGATTATTTTCATTACACCCAAAATTATTTGAAATAAGCAGCACAAATGAGGCAAAGAAAGTCAATAAACCAAGCAGCTAGTCACTTCTGCCTGCTAGCATAATCTCATATGTCCTCATATTTCAAGAGGTAGGGTAAAGTGGTATACTGCAGAATAGACAACAAGTGGCATTTTCCCATGAAGCCTTTTCCAGAAAGATTAGTTTGTTTTGAGACTGAAGAGAATAGATATCTTAAAGCAAGAGCTGTCAAACTGTGCTATTTCAACATTTTAAAAATTGCTTTTATCCAAAGAAAATCTGAATTGATAAATATTTATCAATTATTATGATCAATTATTGATGATCTTTTCATTTAAAGATCAATAATACTTTTTGTTTGTTTCAGCCCAGCATTACTCTTTTTTGGAAGTTTTCCTCTCCATTTCAGGATGGTAGAAGATTGACAATCTTGTCAGTGAAGAGATGGGAAAATACTTTGCCTCTCTCTTTTCTTGCTCACTCTTCTCTCTGCCTGGTTGCAGCATTTGCTACTACTTCCATCACAGCTAAGCCATAGGAAGTGACTCCTTATGTGAGGACCGAGTAGATGCACATGGAGAGATATCCATCAGAATTGCTGGTGTCACAACATTTCAGGTGAAGGGACAGAGAATGATGCTGAAAGCAGTAAGGGCAAAATGTAGTTCTGAAGGTCTTTGAAGGGCTGATTCAAAACCCATTGAAGCAGACGAGATCTTTTCCCAGACCCAATTTTGTATGACTTCTATTTGCTGCTCTTATTTTTTTCCTTGTCAGGGACTTTGTCAGCATATTATAGTAATTTTACTTAGATCCCTTCCCTCACAAGCATTTGAGATCACTTAGGGAGGCATGAGATAGACTACATTACAGAACTGGGGAGAGCACCTCAGAGCTCCAAGAAAGGCCAAACCTGCAGGGTAGCCTCTCCACCCAGCTGTGTCCTCCACTCCCTAGAGAGCTTATTTCTGGTCAGAGCTGACAGCTTGACATTTGCTTGTTGCTCCCTCTGTCACAAAGTCAGCCTGCCATCCAGATCAAAGGAGCCCACACACATGACAACTTTTGCTGTGGGTGGCTGTGCGCCCTGCCAGACCCTCTCCTTGTGAGCATCACTAAAGTTCAGCCAAGTGGCAGTGAAAGCCAGGAGGAGAGGCTGGCATGGATTTTATGACGTCTTGTAAATGCAGATTGTAAAAAGTACCTTCTAAAGGTTCTTATGCTCTAAAGATTGTTTGCATTTCTCAAAGGCCGCAAGTTCTTGCACTCTAAGAAAAAACTATTCCAAAATACCTAAAATGCAGCAGACCCTACATGAATTAAGACACCCCACAGATCTTCCTGAGGACTTCTGCATGGGTTTTACTTAGAGTAAAACACTCTCCACAGCTTCTGAAAGGTAGACCTTGAGAGCAATGTACACTAAGCATTAATAGAAATGACCAGAGGTATGATCTGCAGTCTTTTCTTGTGGTGTAAATACTTTGAGCTTTCCAGCCATGAAGTTGATTTTAGCAGTGTGCGGCTGGAATGTTGTTTTCAGGAGAAGCGGACAATGTCCACTGGCTAGAGAAAGAAGTAACTAGCCATTCAATGCAGTATTATCTCTGAACTCACATGAAAACTGGAATAGTCTCCCTTGCAAGATCTCTGCTTCTTTTTTTCTTTTTCTTTTTCTTTTTCTTTTTCTTTTTCTTTTTCTTTTTCTTTTTCTTTTTCTTTTTCTTTTTCTTTTTCTTTTTCTTTTTCTTTTTCTTTTTCTTTTTCTTTTTCTTTTTCTTTTTCTTTTTCTTTTTCTTTTTCTTTTTCTT
>JANPWX010019566.1:659128-671788 GCA_024734555.1 Trochalopteron elliotii
ACATTCACATTCACATTCACATTCACATTCACATTCACATTCACATTCACATTCTCTTTCTCTTGAAGCATTGAAATTAACAAGTAACAGTTGTAGTATTCTGCACAACCTCTCTTCCTCATACAATTTTCCTCCTGCACCATGTCCCTCACAGTAACAAGGGTGTCTCAGAGGCAATATAAGTTGCAGTGTAACAGGCATCCCTACAGATATCTGGATGGTAATTACAGCCTGAGCCTCAGACTAGCCCTCATACATAATTATCCACAAAGGCTACCATGGCTTTAGACAAGAGATTGCTGCATGTTTTGATGGCTGGATGTGCTCCCCAGCACACTGACTAGTCTCAGTGCCTTCATAGAATCAGTTAGACATGTCATGAAAAAGGAAGAAGTGATGCTAAATCAACATAAAAGTTAATCTAGAGAATTTGTTCCAAGAAGATATCAACATGATTGTTTTAAGGCAAAGGAAAAACTGAGTGTCTAAACAAAGACAGTAAGGGACAAAACTTCCCTATCTCAGCAACTCTTTATATGCTGAGATGGTACCTTCCTAACATAGTTATGTTCTTCCTGTCTCAAGCAAAGAAAGGGTTTAGAAATATCAGCCTGTCTCTAGACAAGCATGTTTTGCCTGTACATGTTTTGGAGGAAATGTCCCTGGGGCCAGTGGTGGAGGGAAGCCAGGGAAGGGGCAGAGCAGCTGCCTGTGTAGCAGTTTGCGGGTGTGCATGAGGCACACTGACCATGAGGGGTGCACTGTGCCCCGTGGGGAGGGACTGCAGGCTCCTTGGGCTTTGCTTCTGCCAAGTGCTGCTCTTCAGCCACAAGCTCCATGCAAGGACATGGCAGCTTTTGTCACATGTAGTTCACATGCATAATGTATGACTGTTTTGTGAACACCTGGTCCACTTTTCACTGCTTGACAGAGGGAGAAGTTGATCACATAGTCTTTGTGGGATTTAAGAGCATTCCTGTTACTTGTTTCTCCCACTCACTGTGACTACCACTGTCAGGGGGAAAAGGTCTCTTTTCATGCAGCTCAGAAGAACCACTTGCATGGCTGAGTTGCAGTAGCTCCATGACAAATTAATAATCCTTACAGCCAAACATTGTATCTGCTGCCTTTCTTCTTCACATCTTACCCATTTCCTTTCATTACAGCTTTGATGGAAGCTGTAACACAGACTTTTTAAAAACTCCTTTTATTTAGAAGTTGAGATTTTTAGTGACAAAGAGAATGTTTTGTGGCCTGAATGTCATGTGTTACTCAGCTGTCCTTAGTCTTGATTTAGCCAACATTTGGAAATGCTCTTTGGCATGAACAGGACAGATCTTCTAGGTAAGCATGATCACAACAGTGGTCTGTGTCAGTGCATGTGTGCATTGATCCAGGGGCCTGGGGAGAAGGACAAGGCTGGGTCACCCTGAGTCAGCACCTCCCAGACAACTACTTCACCTCCCTCTATCTGAAGACAGTGCAGTGAATGATGGAAACAGAGCTGAGTCTCACCATTGATGACTCCACTAGAAGCTATGACTTCCGGAACTTCAGTGTTCCAGGTTTCAGAGTCTGTTCAGTCACTTTAGAAACAGCTGTTTTTTCCAAAATTCTTATTTTGAAGTTTAACATATTTTTTCCCCCTACCTTCATGGAATCAGCAAAAATAATGCAGCTTATGTAAAAAATTAGACTACTTGTGGAAATTTCTCTTCTGAATGTGAACCAATCAGTTCCAGACGGCACCATGAGATGTCAGTATGTTCACAAAGAACAAACCACTGGAGATGGTTTAAAAGTGTGCTGAAGACAGTCTAAGGCTGCTTATTTCCCCCTCAGAAGTTAATATTTACACAGAATCAAAGATTATGCTGAGTAGGAAAAGACTCACAAGGTTCATTGACTGCACCTCCAGGCCCTGCAGAGCACCACGCCCAAGAGTGACACCATGTGCTTGAGAGCATTCCCCAAACACTTACTGATCTCTCTCAGGCTTGGTGCTGCAAACACTTCCCTGGGGACCCTGTTCCACTACCCAATCACCCTCTGGGTGTAGCACCTTTTCCTGATATCCAGCCTAAACCTCCTCTGACACAACCTGAGGCCATTGCCTCGGGTTCTGTCATTGTTGTCACAGAAACCATGTCAGTGTCTGCCCCTCCTCTTCCTCTCACAAGGAAGTTGCAACTGCAGTGAGATCTCCCCTCAGTCTCCTCTTCTCCAGGCTGAACATATCAAATGAACCCAGCCACTCCTCACTTACATGACATGGCTTAGGAGAAAAATTCATCCTGGAGAATTAAATATTCATATGGGAAAGCCACCAGCATGAATGCACCTGTGTTTTACTCATGGACAGAATCAAGCAGTGGCCATGCTATTTTTAGAATTTAGCATTTTTCCTGCCCTCTCTAGATTATATTCCATGAAAATGCTCCAGGTAAAGAGAAACCAGAAGAAGAGATGAAAATCAGGGTTAGTGTTTACTGAAAATACTCATGACATCTAGATTGCTGAGTCATGGCCACGTATCAGATTTTATTGGTTGAATACTGATAACATTTGACGAATGTTTTGTGCCTTTGATTTAACGACCTCCATGGATTGCTCATAAACAGACTTTCCCCATCTCATAAATCAATGCTGCTTACACACAAAGCAAGTATGTCAGAGAAACCAAGAAGTGATACTCACAAAGGGGGTATTTCTTGCATACAGACAATTTAAGGAAGCAATAGGGACCATCTCAAACCTTATTTATATCTTAGGCAGTCAACCCATTCTCTCCCACCCAAAAGAATATTTACCAAGTTGATAAGATCAAAGGTGGCAATAGAATTTAATTATTTGCCTTGTCAAATTTGCAGAAGAGCTCTCCTCAAGATGAACAACACACTGGACAGGCTTCCATATGTCATTCAGTGACAGAATCTACACACCCGTGAAAAAGGAAAGCAACTCTGAAAGACAGGTATCTCAAGAGCTTTAGGGACTGTCTAAGGCTGCATATGCTCAGCTCTACTTGTTCAGTCTGTAAGGCTGACTAAACTTCTCTCTCTGTATTTGAAGGAGGCAAGATAATGTATTCCTGAATAACCTTTTGGGAGCCAAATTCTGTGCGTTTTAAAGCTCTTTGATGCAATCCATACCAAGTCCCAAGAGATCATGTATGATCTATGAGAAGGATCCAGGTTTTCTCACTTTACTTAGCTGAGCAAATCTTCATGTGTTATGTAGGTGCACTGTTGGTTTCCATTACCACTGCAACATAGCATTCAACATATGGTGAGTGCAGATGCTAAAATGCAATATCTACTGAAAGAGAATTGTAGCTTTACTTCACTTCTGCTCTGTGTTTTTTTGAATAATGTTGTGATCCATTCAGTTAGGAAAAGATATGCTGTGGAAGTCATGGGTCAGGAGATTGAAAATTATAGAAACGGAGGAAGAGATATGAAATAGACAGGATATGATACCTTTTCAAGTTTTCTACAAAGTCTTTGGCATCTTGTTCAGTAAATCTGAGAAAATACCCTTCAGGTCTTAATGTGTGAGCATGGTGAATACTGTGGGTAACATACTGGCATGATAGTTTTCTCAGGCAGTGGTTAGAGAAACAATGTATTTTGGGAACAAGCCCTCAGGTTTGTTTTCTAATAAAACTGAATTAAGTGAAAATGCTACTGGGATACAAAAAAGTCCTGCCAACCCCCCCTAACCCCCAAAGTGGGCAGCTGTTTCCCTCCTCAGGTCCTTCTTTGATAAGGCCTTTTACCTGACACAAGAAAGAGCTATGTTGTAGACTAATACATCATACAGACTATCAGAGTCCTGCTTTTTCTCAAGTCTGAAATACACATCTGTATTTCTGCAATGCTTAGAACCAGACATCCATGGTGAAATGAGGAAAGTGGCGCAGTTTAACTGTGTCATGAAGAGGGTGTTGTATTGTTTCAGAACTTACGGAATATCCATCAGCCTCACAGAAAGCCCTCTGGAATGAGTTTCACAATAGGATTTGGTTTCAAGAGCTGAAATTTCACCTGTAAAAATGGAGTTTCCAGACGGAAAGCCCAGTGTTACTTCCTCTATGTATTGTCAAAGCACATCCTGGCATAATGAAACATTTAAGTGTTAAACTATATGTTTGGAGTCTCTGAAAAGTGACTCACATTTCCTTTGTCCACAGGTCCTTTCATGGGTGGATGAATATGCTGTACCTCCAAGTTGCTGTGAAAGAATAAGCACAGTGGTGAGAGGGACCCATCACCTCCACAAAGGTACTTGGGGCAGGGAGCGATGCACCAGCCTGGGTGAAGGGAGCAGATGGAGGTGTGCAGTGGACTCAGATTTTACTCTTGAAGTACAAGGCAGATAAGCTATTGGCTATGATTTCTTGTTGGTCACAGAAAGTAGGCATACTTTCCCAGCGACAAAGCTGGATTCCTCCACATGTGGATGAGAGCCTTAGGCTTCCTCACTGCTGGAGTCTGTTTTCAAGAAAAGTTGTTTTTCATTTCAAGTTTAATTTCTTACAGCTTTTCTTGCTGCATCACTTTCAGACATTAAAATATCACAAAACACCCTAAAGTACATGTCTCCAACTTACAACAGATTTAAATTTCAGTAAGTGCTGAATTTAATTTTTAAAATAAAAATCCCTTAACAGTGGAAGAAGACTTATTTGTGCTCGGCAAACAAAAAAAAAGCTCTTCAGTAGAAAGAGTTTAGCATTAGGAGTCTTATTTATTCACTCTTCAGAGAGTTTGGAAGCAGATCTGAAGAGTGCCAAATGAAGTCAGCTAAATTTGCAGCTGTCTCAGTCATAATCCACACTGGGAAATGCAGGTTAAGCCACCACCTAAAAACCGACCAGGCTGCCGCAGCCTTGATGTATTGAAGAATAGCTGAACATATCCAGAGATAAAGGCAAAATGGTTGCACAAACTGAACAAACTCCTGCTTTAACAGGCAAAGAAAAAGTGAAGAGGAATTTTCTTTTATATTTTTGTATCAGAGTCTACCTCTTTTCTCCTACTGTTTTTTAAAATAAAAATGCTTATGTGCAAAGCCAGTGTAATATTTTGCTTGAGACCTTGTGAGTTTGCTAAATCCAAGGCAGAGAAACTGAACAGGGATTAGAGGCCAGTTCTTCAGAAAAAGAAATAAAAAATCTTTCCAAAGACTTCGTTAACTCATGGAGTAACTCAGATGGAAAGAGACCTCTAGCGGTACAACACCCTGCATGAAACAGGATGCGTTAGAACAGGTTACTTTGTGCCTTGTGCTATCAAAGTGTTACTGTTTCCAAGGTTGGAGATCCTGCAATGACTCCAAGCCTGTCTTCCAGTGAATAACCACCCTCAAGGTGAAAAACCTTTCTTAGTAAGTAAACCAAAATTAACCTTTTTGTAAATTATGTCCTCTTGCCTCTTGTGCACCACATAATGACGGGACATAAAGCTCATCCTTCCCCTCCTCCTCCCCAGGCTGAACCAGCCCAGTTATCCTCTGCCATCCCTCATGTGACCTATGCTCCAGCCCTAACCACTGCAAGGACCTTCTGTGGTCATCAGGTAGAATATGCATTTTTTTGCTTATTTTTTATGTGGTTTCCCTGTATTATCGTTTAAAGGAGGTGACACCCTGGAAAGGGTGTGAAGAAATGAAGATCCACTGCTGGGTGCCAAGGGGACAACATTCCATACACTGCCATGTTGTCAAGCTGAGTTTGGACAGAGGACAGCTGGACTATGCTGTCAATTGATAGAAGGCACAACTTTTATACCATAAAGTCCTCAGAAGCAAATTTCTTTGTGAAGACAGTAAAAATATACTTTTTCAACGGCTGAAGGAGTCCAAGGCCTTCATGTGACTTTCAAAAATGCGTTCTCCAGGGCCTCAATTTCACATGACTGTTCCATTACCTAAGCAAAACAACACTTAAAATGCTTTGGCCATAGAGAAGGCAGCACGTACAAGGATGTTCAAGCATGTTTTTGGTTTATTACTTCTGCTACAGGCACTAGAGCAGATGAATGTAAGAGGAGAAACTTACTTTATAGTAAAGAAAGAGACCTACAGCAGTGTCAAATTAATTTCCATCCTGTCATGACTCATGAGACAGCACTACAGTAACATTAACAAAATGTCAGTTAAAGGGGTAGTAATCATTTTCTTCACTAATACTGATTCTGGCTTAACAACATTCACAGGCTTTGTTACACTGTGATAAAACAAACAGTAATATAGAAACAAACCAGATTCACCACTTTGGAAAGAATGGACTTTTTCTCTATCTCTACCCTTGACAGAATCATTCCTTGTAAAGGGAGTCAGAGGTGAAGGCATAAAAACAGCTCATGAGAAATCCCAGTGAGGACTTGCACAAGACTTTCAGCAGCATTATAATTCAGTGTCAGAAAGGCTGTGGCCTTTGTTTGCCAGGCACACCACAGGTGAAGATTACAGGAGTAAGAATCATTCAGTCCAAGTCAACTCTGCAGTTTCCTGTGTGCCACTAAAATGGCAGACTGGTAGGAACCAGTGTCCCAACAGTCGGCATTTTATTTCTCCTGTTAGACATGTTGAATTGTGTTAATTTTTTCACGTTTTTTCTTGTGCTATCAATGTCCTGGTTCTTCAGCTGTTAGGAACAGCATTATCTGCCAGAGCTTGTGGCTAGGCATCTTTGTGGTTTCAACCAGACAATTCAGGATCATGCATTAAAAAATCCCAAAGAGAATATGCCTTAATAAAAAAATTGTTGCAGGAAAACACTTTCTCAGTGAAACTTCATAATGACAAAACAAACCCCCCCCAGACCAATTATCTTAGTAGTTTTGATTTAATCCTTTTGTTGAGAATGCCCAGTATTATCCAGTTGCCAGATACTGGTTTCTTGAGTTATCTATGGTCTTGAGACTACATGTTCAAACTAGAGATTCAAAGCATGTCATTTCACATCACAGAACAGTATTTCTTGAGGACTGTGATCATGAGACAAAAATGGGGCCAAGTCTTAGTCTTCTCCATGAAATGTCTTCTACCAGTGCAAGCTTGACGTCATTGAAAATGGACATCTTAGTCTCTGGGAGTTTAATAGTGAATAACTGAGACCTTGTCCTGTCCTTTTAGTGGAGAATGTGTGCAAAGGAGGCAGATAATTTTGCATGTGTGTCCTTAGCCAACACAGTGGCTCAGAAGGCAACCCACACAGCAATAGCTCTTTTTCAGTGTAGAATTTTCCTTTCAAAATGACCTTATAGCACAACTGAAATTATCTGCCCTTGACTTGCTTGTTATCTCCCAAGCTTATCCTCAACCTTTCTCAAAATGATCTCTAGTTCAGTAATATGCACATACCCAATGGATTGCTCTTATGAGCTTCTCTTCCTGGAAATTCAGATGCCATGGCCAACAGAAATATCTTGCTGAAAGAGTGACTTCACGGGAGGTAAAGAAGGTGCACAATTTCAGATATGTGCCTGAAGTGTCTCATTTTCATGCAGAGTGAGTCACTTCAGCCTTTGCACTCACCATTACCAGGGACTATGCTTTAAAAGGAAAGTTGCATTTTGTACTGAGTGAGGTTATTTTTCAGATCAGCTAATGCTCACTGCACCATTGTATCCCATTTGTTTTCCTCAAACTTGAAAACTCCCTGCAGATGTTTTAGTAGTCCAAACTAAGCTAGATTTGAACTACTTTAAATATAAGTGTAATTAAAGAAGAAGATAATCCATGGTCTATTCCTGTGAATTATCAGTACTTTTAATATAAGTGAGGCCTTGTATTCCAAAAATCTCCTGGGAATTAGTCCTAGGCTGCATTTTGCTTTTTAAGGCCTTACTTATTTTTTTTAATGTTTGGAAGAGTTTAACTTGCCTCTTTTCCTGCCACATGTAGTTTGTGCTATACCAGTGACGCATCCAGTTTCATCCCTGGTTTCCTCTTCCTTTCCACCAGTGCTGATGTTGAGGCCAAGTAGTTGCAGTGTGGAGGCAAAGGAATGTGTCTCATCCCACACAGACATCAACAGAGGCTGTGCATTGTCACAGACAGGTACTACAGCCCCAGAAAGAGCAGCAGAGTCATTGCCACAAAACAGCAGGTCTTCATTAGCCCCACCTTCTCTTAGCTAATTCAACATGAGGTACTGTGTGAGGGAGTCTAAGTCCTCCTATGCTGGAGGACCACATTAACAGAAATGTCACACAAGAAGGGTCACAGATCTTTTATCAAGCCGTGTAGGAGCTTGGACTGGGGCAAAGTGATGCCTCTGAGCTCACAGAAGGGAGAAGAGAATCTAGACATTACTACAGTTGCTCAAATAGCAACTGCACAGAAAGGATTGCATAATTTTGTGCTTCTGACAGGTGGGGAGCAGCCCGTGAGGATTGCTTGAGCACAGAGTGCTATACTGGCAGCACCTTTGCTTTTAAGAAAGAGCCTCATCACTTTTCTTAGCGAATGCGCATGGTGCTCTGTCTTTTGTAGCAGAGCCACGGCCAGATGCGGCATCACTTGGCAAAGAAATTGTGATGAAACATTCTTGCTGGAAATGTTGATACATATTTTCTGAAAAACATTTTGGTCGCTGTGTGATGTATGGCAACAGCCAAGGCTGGGTGCATCTGAGCAGGTGAATGAAAGGTCTGGCAGAGGATTATAGTCACCTGCGTTCCAGGAAAAACACCAACATGTAGAGAATATGACATTTAGGGGAAGTCTGTGATTGTTGAATTGTTTCTAAATATGAATTTCTCCCCAGTCAAATATGGGAAGTATTTCTCCCAGTGCAAAGTGAATGGTGACATGCTTAAAGACAAGAAAACCTTGCCAGATCTATTCTCAGTGTGATGGTGGAGACCCAAGACCCTGAGGTTGTCTTCCAGCATGAGGATCTTGATAATTGGAAAACCTCTGATTTATGTTAGGAGAGGCCAGGCATCTGCAAGAACTTTTGGAAATTTTGGAAGCTGAGAGTTTTTCTTCCTTTTGAATCAAACTTTAGGTCCTCTTAAAAGTTAAGTCATTGGCAAATAAATAAGTGTATTTTAGCCAAATCTAATGCTACACATGAATGTCGTCACAATGTAATATACAGGGGACAAGTTTTAGAGGAACACAGTGCATTTATTGAAATTCAGTGGGAGACATTTGGCTTGAGTAAAGTCCCTAAAACCTCAGAAGATCCTTTGAAATGCTGTGCTTTGTTCTGCTAGTTAATTTGTCACTGTGGAAGTCTGTCCCTCAGAGGCTTTTCTTTTATTCAGAGAGACTTTTTCCATTGAATGAAACAGAGATATCATGTAATTTCTGACAGCCGCTATCCAAAAACTGTAGCCTAGAAAAATTATGTCTGTGAATGACTCCACCAAAGCACACCATTCCTGTGAATGTGGGTTCTTTGAACCAGCCTTGAAACTTATTGCCAGGGCTACACAAATTAGTTTAGCTCCAGCATTGTCAACTGTTTGGGTTTTGTCATTTTATCTGATGTTCTGCTAAATGCCTCAGCCCCTGGGGCTGGTAGATTATGTAAGAATCTCTGCTTTTATTACAAAATAAAAGTTCAATTTCCATTTTTTCCAGAAGTATTTAGGAATGTCACCATTAATAGTGCAGAGTATGCAAGGTTGCTAACCCCCACAACTCTAATTTTTAAGCCAGCTACTATTTTTTTAAGATCTGACTCATGATTTTTGAATGCCTGTGGGACAGTCGTGTGTTTTCAAAAATACAACTATTTTTCAGTTTTCCAGCTTGATATCTTATTTCCTCAGCCTGACAGAATTGCCTAATTCAGGGATTTCTTTTTTCTCTGGATGTTTTGAACACTGTAGCTCTGTAATGCATTTCTGACATTCCAGAAGCAAGTCCCCGGGAGCCTCTGCCATGCATCTGTTGTTGGAGGTGCCTTGACAAGTGTGATACCACACATTAATATATACAAAATCATGCCTGTTGACACAAAAACTCCAAACCAAACCAAAACTAAAGAAAAAAAGAAAAATAGTCCTTTCCAGATATGGGACATCACTTTTGACATCTTTCTGTGATGATGCTTTCTTGAAATTGTAGATTTCATCAGGGAAAGTAGATATCTTTTCTTTTCCAATGTCTGAAAGCAGACATACAACTTCCGTGAAGCACCTGTGTTTGCCCTATGACTTTGTGTACAGCCATCCCACTTTCTTTTGTCAGTTTACAGGTACAATTGGTTCCTGCTTCTTCTGGCCCAGTATCTGGGGAGATAAGGTTATGCATTAACCAGACACATGCTCTAATGCCTCTAAGGGGAATCCCAAAAGAAATTTATCCCATGTTGTCTGACCCTTGACAATGCCAGTGAGTGATGTTGTCTCTTGCAGGGCTGTTTCTTGCTCACAGGAGGCAGAGGAGAGAACTGGGTGGGAAGAAGACAATGCCTCCATTAAAGTGTAGCTGAATTTTTGTGCTATAGCTGGAGAAAGAGGATAGGAAACACTGTTGTAGAGGAGTCTACTGGGATAAGCACACAGCTTGGGCCAAGAATCACCAACTAGCATTGGTGACAACAGCTACTAGAGCTAGGGTTTTGGTTTCTACATGGGAGCTGTAGACAGTTGCCTAATAACTGCCCAGATCAGCTGGGTGAAGAAAGGAAAGTGATGGTTGTTTGTGAAAGGCCTGTTCAGAGTACTCATGTTGGTGTGAAAAACACACTGGCATGAATGGGCAGAGCAGTTCTGGGGCATGCAAGCTGAAGAAGGGCCAAACACCCACATATCCCAAAGACATTTTCTTTGGTCCAGACTAAAATGATAAGCCCTCTTACAAAGGGGGTCCCTGGCTTTGGCTGGATGTTGTAGCTCCTTATATATCTGTAGATTGCAGCCGTAAATGGTCCCAGTGCTAGGCGCTCAAGGTGCATATAATTCCATGGCTTATGAGCTCTTTGATGCAGTCTTGGGCTAGGTTAAAACAATTCTTAGAGGTGGCTTGCATTTTAGAATGGAGCCTCACCAGAAGGTGGTTGGAGAGCTGTCCACCTCGAGTGGTTCAACAGCACAGATGTAGACAGGAGGGTGGTGGTTGCTGTTGTAAAGCCTTCTCATCCTAATCTGAGTGAAAAGAAACTGCATTTTGCCTCACATGGTACATTATTAAAAAGTTACAGGAGTTACAGAATATTTTGTGTTGGAAGGGACCCACAGGGATCATCGAGTCCAAACCTTAAGTGAATGGACTGCAAGGGGGTCAAAACCACAACTGTGGCATTATTGGCACCATGCTCTAACCAAGTGAACAATTCAGAAACTTTTTAACAGAAATTTCATATTCAAAATCCAGAATATGTCTTCTGCTCTGGTTTGGCTTCAAGTAGGAAGATAAATCCACTGAAGTTTTAATTTAGATTCTATCCAGTCTCTGTGTCAGAAGTCTTCACAGAGACTGGATTTAATATATGTCCATGGGCTAAGCAACATCTTTTTCAGCTGAAGGTAGGGTGTGGGAGAGAGTAGTTCACAGAGCAGAGCAGGTGCACAGGGAAACTCTGATGTACAGATAAGACAAAGAGCTGAATTGTCAGTGATAGCAATCAAATATGAAGTTCTCAAGGAAAGGCAAACTGGCATAGTTTCACTATTGCCAAGGGAATGATAACAGTTTACACCCTCAAAAATTTGCAGACATTTTGCTAAAATTCAAGTCCATCCTGCTTTTTCTGTCTTGCATCTTCAACTGACTTGTCAACACCATTAGAAATTGGGCCACTGGTGTCCATGAAACTGGGACTTCCAGCTCCTGGTAAACGAGGAATGGGTCTCCATGCATACCTCATGGACATCCCCTGTGTCTCTAGATGGCTGGGGAGGAGCCATGAAGTTGGAATGCAATGAAATGCAATGATCCATCCCTTGATGTAGCACAGAGAGGGCTGCAGGGCACAGATGATTGCATCTTGTGGAGCTGCATGGCCTCACCAAGCAGTATGGATGACTCTGCAATTTGACAGGCCTGGTCTGCAAACACACAAGGATCCTACCATGGGAAAACCCTGCCTGTTCCAGACTTGCCGGTGGGCACTGCTCAGCAGCTGCAGTGCATTACACTGGTATTGAGCAGGGAGAAATCCAACCCTGCATGCCTGTTGCAATGGTCAGAGTAGATGCATTTGGCCCAGTGAATTTTTTATTCATCTGGATTCTCCAGGGCTGTTACTGCTACTCAGAGGAAAAAGGCAAATGCTATGAAGAAGTCCAAGACAAAAGCTCTCCATGGAAGCACTGACTGGAAGAATTGACTGATTAGGTTGTAAGCTACTTTGGGGGCTGAAGATCAGTGCTGCTTGCTAAATATGATTTCTAAGACAGGATGAAACCTCAGCCACAGCTGCAAAGATGCTCTGGTATCTTACTACTCCTGGTGAACATCTACATCCCTGAGCCTATGCAGGTTTCCTTAACGTGACCTCTTCTCCAAAGACCCTCTGCCCACAACAAATCTGCCACTAGTAAGGAAGAAGGTCCAAGGTGGAGGTGTGCTGAAGGAGTGACCAGAATCCCCTTTCTCCACCTAGAGTGGGATGGAGAAGAGGGAGGGAGGGAGGGAGGCAAGGAGGCAGAGGGATAAGGCAGTTGCTAAGGAGTAGTAAGAGACCAGAGCTCT
>JANPWX010019566.1:672147-844855 GCA_024734555.1 Trochalopteron elliotii
ACGATACTCCAAGGAGGAGGGAGGGAGGGAGGTAGGGAGGGAGGGAGGCAGGGAGGGAGGGAGGGAGGGGAGAAAAGGCCCGCACCCACGCTAACGTCCCTCTCTAGCTGCCATCTGGGGAAAAAATGTCAGGGCAGGTGTATGTAGGAGAAGTCACTGCCACTCAGCAACAGTAGCTGGGGCTCTTAGAAAGGGCTCTAAGCCTACATTCTTACTCTTAGCCTCTTGCAGAGTTACTCAAAATGGCTTCTGGCCTGTGTGATTTTTAAGTGAAAGTGTTTTGCTTTAGATAGCCACAAGACAATTTCAGTTTGGGTGCAAACCCTTGACCCCCACGTGTATTATTTCCTGACCAGCTATACAGCTGATGCACGATTCATTAGTTACTCACAATATAGTAAACGGCAGAAGCACATCCTACACACCTGGACTGTAGTGGTAGGCCCACAAACTGTGCACACTGCCCTGACTTCAAAAGTATTTAATGATGCTATGTTGACAACAGGCAGCGACAGGACCCTCAGGTCACGTCAAATGAAGTTAAAGGACTAATGTTGTGGATATGCCACTATTTTGGGTCAGGTTTTCTATTCCCTAGTTCTTTCTCAAGATGAAACAAACCTAAGGAAGATTACTGGGCAATGCTAATAAATAAGGGACAGAAAAGCATAACATCTCATTCATTATTATAAATGCCACCTGGTATGCAGAATCTGCTTAAGGTTCTTCTCACAGGCGAGCTTTCTTCCCTAGGCTCATAGGGCATTTGCAAAATCCCATACCCATCCCTTTCTTTTAGCATCTTATGGGCTCCTCAAAACACTCCTCTCATCCCGTGTGCCTCAGATGTTTTTTTTGATGGGTTGTTAAATCTGCATAAGGACACAGCACCCCAGTGTGGTTCCTGCAGAAAGCACTGTCCTGCCTGCAGTCCCCCTGTGGAAGCCTGTTGTCCATGGGGAACTGTGTGTTGCTAAGGACATTTCCTTGAGGCTTCTGTCTTTGGTTATCCACCCACTTCTTCCCTCATGTCACCTGCATATCACTTTTGCATTGTTTACTCTTAAATGTGCTGAATGTGTTGGGTGCATCTTTGGGCCATGATCTGCCATTTGACTAAGGAGACATACTCACATATACTGCTTTGTTGATTATGGTGCTCCCAAGTAATACACAGCAATGTTTAAATAGCTGCCAATGTGACTGTCGTAGCAGGTAGATATTGAGATGATCCAAAACATATAGCCAAGAATACCTCATTGAGTGAAGTTCACACTGGGACCTGATCTCTGCTGTGCAAGCTTCTCTCTGACTGGGATGTCACCAAGGATTATGGCTTTAAATGAGCAGCAGGTGAACTCTAAGTAAAAAAGATCACAGGCAACATTCTGCTCTCAGTTACACTCCATTGACGTCAATGGGGTTGCCTGGGGTGAGCTCAGAGCAGAATTTATTTTATCATTTTTAATATGTATCGCCAAAGCCCCCCAAAATGACTTTAAGCATATAGCACAGTGCCTAAAAACTCCTCAGCTGCACATGCTGTGAAGTTCTTCTTCCTATCAGTGACAAGAAAAACCTATCTTGTCTGGAAAAAGAGGGCTGAGCTGTTTCACATGTTGCTGCACACTGCCCACATTCAGTGAAAGGAAAAGGGATAGGATGCCCCTGGGACCTGTGTGTTGCACACCTCCTGCAGCCACTCATGGCAACCTGCCATCAGCTGGCAGGATGCAACAGCTCCATTTCAAGTATCCTGTTTCACCGGCAGACAAGCTATTGCATGGGTGCAGGTACTTCTGAAACTTGAGTGCTTCCTCATATCACACCCCTATGTTGTAACACCTCTTGGATCCCAGCTGGCTGCAGAGAGATGCTGTGAGTTTCAGAGGTCTTATAGTGATGGAAGGAAAAGTAATTAAAGGCCTATGATTCTATGATCAGTCAGGAGAGTAGATTTCTATACTGTGTACAGGATCACAATCTCTCCCCTGAAGCCAGCTGTGCTAGAGGTTTATGTTTGAAACCAAGCTGGTTTGCTTTTGGCATGCCTATAAACTCCCACTGCTTGCCTTTTGCTCCTCCAGAATCTAAAATAACAATCAAGAGCAGCAAATAATGACAGACAAAACCTGAATATTGAAAATTTATTGATATGACACATGAGATATCATATACGTTTATTTCATTCCGTTTTTCTTTGGTTTTAGCTTTGATTGTTTTAAAGAGGGGTTGACAATAATTAAAATACTACTTGCAGGAGTTCTAATACGAAATAGCCAGATTTTATTTTGAAGAGAGAGACTGTATTTGTGCAATAACTGCCAATATTAGTGTCAGATCAAGCTGAGGTTTTATTAATTTCTTGGTAAGAATGAGATATCACAAGGTGCAGTACTGTGGGATCAAAATCAATGGGATTAAATTAAATCCCTAATGTATTCCTGTTGCAAAACACCTCCTTATTTCTCCAAAAAGGGATTCTGTATGTAGATGCTTTTCTTTGTGTGGCTCCCATGGCCTGGAAATCCACATTGAGTCTCTCCTTTCCCAGTTCCCTGGTGGGGTCAGTAAGAGCTCTGCTATAATTGTATCTAAAAGTAGGTCTTGTTTCTCATTGTTGGGTTGTAGTACAATGTCACAGAGAGCAGTTTTTGTGTGTCAGCAGACATCCTGGTCCCCAGATTGCACTCTTCCAATGGCAAGCACAGGATAAAAGACTGAAACCAGAGGCTGAGGAACAAGAGTTGTACTTTTTTTGTGGCAACCATTTTTTGGGAAACAGGGCTGTCCTACACCATCTCAGCATTTCCTCTGAGGGGAGAGGGTTATCGAGAGTGGGATCTTTCCCTGTATTGTGGTGTGGGGCTGGATAACATTGGCAGCAACTGAAACAGGAGGCAGATCTCCCAACAGAGGAATTAGCTTTATGTATTATGAAATAACTGCAATCAGCTCACCCTCTGTGCTGTATGTACTGTCCGCACCTAGCTAGGTGCATGACAAGGGTTATTTTTCTTTCTTGACAGTGTTTACATTATTTCACTGCCCTAATTACATCTCATAACCCTACATAATTTTGCCCCACCACAAAACATAGTATGGCGTCTTAGATTGTCCTTAGTATCGTCAGATCCTGTGAGTTGAAAAATTACAGGGAAGTTTAGAGCACGATGATAGCAAGAAATTAGTTCAGATTTTGGGTTTCCCAATTGCAACAAAATCTCAAGAGAATAAAAGAAGATTATTTTAGATTCCGGCATCAGAGCTTAGTAAGTGTTGAAATATTAGTAGAAGACCAGAGACTGGTCCAGATGACTGTGGGTAGAGGCCAAGCCAAGTGTGTCTGAAACTCAAATTTAAACACTAAGTTTGGGAAGAGTCTGTGTTTCTTAAAGGAATTACTTTAGAGAAAAGTTTTTTTTCATCTTGACAATTAAAAAATCAAAACACTATACAAAGAAGCCTCAAGTGTAGTACAGCTCGTTCCTTTGCATGTTACTCTGAGTACAGTATTTGCTGTTCTGACACAAGCAACAATACCTTAGTGGCCACGTGTGTTGGAGGTTGGGTTGAATCCCTTGGAGCTGGTGGTTACATGAGCAGCTTCTACTCAGGATCACTGTAAAGAAGTGACTTGCAGTGTGCAATAAAAGAACTAAAATGATGTTTATCTCCTCACCTAATGCTGGCATGCATTGTCAAAAAAGCTTTTCTCATGCCAGACACCCAGGAGCAGTAGGTACTGCTGGCAAAGTGGGCAGGGTGGGGCGGGAGGACTGGTCTGACCATAACCCTATGACAGTGTGACCTTGATTCATTTCTGCCCCAAAATGGGTTTTACTGTCAAATGTTTTGTGAGGATGCCTCTATCTAAGAGGTCAGCAACTGTGAGCCAGGAAGCAGCAAGGGTGCATTAGGCATCAGGTTAGTGCATGTAGGGACACGTGCATGCATGGACACGTGCATGCATCCATCTGTAGGGAAGACCACACAGTACATCCTTTACATCTCTCTCTTCTGGCTAGAAGAAGCTGGGAGCTGTGACATGGCAGCTTGGAGTATAAAAACTACTTGTCTTCTGTGTCTGTACACAACTGCTATCTTGGCAGGTTAGGGTACGCTCATTTTCTGGCTTGCCTTCAGCAAGACACAAACAATCTAAGAGGTTCTTGGAAAGTATTGAGGATAAATTTCTCATACAAGAGGTGGAGAAGCTAATGACAAAGGGTGTAGTGTTGGACCTCATACCAACAACAAATCTTTGAAAGGTTGTGGTGATCAGGAGAGGGGCCTGAGAGCTGGAAGAAAACAAATGTCACCCAGTCAAAGGGCAGGAAGGAGGATCCAACGATCTACAGGCCAGTTAACCTCACCTCAATCTGATGTCAGGCAAGTCAATCACTACTTGCATTGGGTTAGTACTGGCTTGGATTATTTCAGTGTGAATCACCAGATGCTTGGGTGATTAGGGCCACTGCCAAAACAATTACATTAAGTCTCTCGAAGGATGGTTTTGTTCTGTGTCTGGACAATTTCTGCTGGAAATACCTGTCCTAGCCTGTCTACTTGGATGAACATCTAGGACTACCCAGGGAGAAGACATCCCAGAGGGTGATGTGGGGCAAAAGGCAAGTAATAATAATTTTCAAATAATTCAGGCATCAAATTATGTCACATTAGCATGCAAAACTGTCAGCTTCCAGCACAATACTTGAAAGAAGGAGAGAGTGTTCAGAGGTGTGCAGAAAAAAGGTCTAGCATAGTTCTGTCCTGCAAACAGTTTCCACTCATCATAGTGGTGAGATGCCAAGTAATTAATTGACTGCAAGACAATTATCTACTCTGCCAAGCCTAACAAATTACTACTTTCTTTGTATTTATGCATTTATTTCAAAATACTGTATTTGTCACTTCACAAGCAGTTGGCAGTGGGGAAAAAATGATAGCTCCACACCTTGTCTTGAGTACTGAACTCCATGAACTGACTTCTTTGGAGTGTTTGAAGTGCAGAGAGATAAGCAGAAATCTGTGGGAACAAAGCTTCACCTGTGAGGTCTAAAAGCTGGTGACTGGACTTCTCATTATTGTGTAGGCTGGTGGGACCTCATCTCAGCAGAAACCTTGGGGCATGAGTGTAAGTAACAACAGATGTAAATACAATTGTAAACTGCATGTGTCTCAGCTTTGTTAGGAAAAAACCTAAACACAACAGCCAACAAGCATCAAACTCATAACCCCATGAGTAAAAATTAAAGATGCATTTTATTTTTATAGGGTAAGCCTGAAAAATACTTGGAATCAAAGCAGGTTTGATATTTGATTTTCACAGATTTCACTGTGTATAGAGACATCTTTCCATGACGGGCACAGATGAACATCAGCTTCCCATATGTATTGTATATTAATTGTGTGGCATGTGTAGCTGGAGCTTGTGCACCTTTGCTCATGTATCCTCTCTCATTTGCTGTGTAAACTTAGATCCTTTCAGTTTAGAGCAGTGGAGGTCATTATGATCCTTAATAAAAATATATGACGTAGAGAAAAAGACAGATTAAGAGAACTTTGGTAATCCCCAAAATGCAAAGGCATTATTAGCATGTAACAGCCAGTTCTGGTAATGTCAATTCTAAATGCTGCAATTGGCAAATAAAAGGGAAATATTAATTTCTGCACTCACGTGGATGGTGCAGTTTCAAAGCCCTTGTAACACATTCCAAACAGGAATTCAGCAATATAAAGGTCTTTGGTCAAGACCCTTCATGAGCAGAATTTTACCCTAAAAGACCAAGTCACATTCCTATGGAGCAGTTTAATTGAATATGTCTGGACTTAAACAAAAGAAATACTTGTAAGTTCAGCCATTAATCAGTATTTCTGTGTTCCCTGGTAGGATTATTGTTATTTCATCATCATCTTCTTGTTTTGCTTTGTTGTCATTGCTAGCTCCAGAATTTTTGGAATATCTTTAACATCTTCTGTGAGTGTTTCTGCCTTTATTCATCTTTAGAGGAACACTTGTCTAGAGATCCTTGTTCCTAATCAACAATGGCATGTCTCCAAAGAAACATTGCTTTTATAAAGCCATGCCAAACCATGGGGATTCACACATTCACTGCACTGGTAAACTTTACTCCACTTGGTCCTCAGAAGAACCATTCATTGCAGAAAAAATTGTTAAGAAGCAGTTTAAGTCAAGAGTTTCAGCAAATAAAGGAAATTCCAGAGATCTCAAAGTACCTTTTACTGTGATATGTTGTGACTGGACATTGGCTTTCCTCAAACCATGTAGTTTAGTGCAAATCTCTCATCCACTTTGCCGATTAAATGATGAAAAGTATGCAGAGTCATGTTCCAAGAGGATCATCATCAATTGGGTTCTTCCCGGACTGATTATTCATCTTTTTCCCTGCTCCTGCAGATATTGCCCCCGCATCAGCCTTTGCACACTGAGCCTCGTTGCTCTTCATATAAATATTTATGTTGGAAAAACAGGCAGTACAAATGACTTGACAGTCTTGGAAAATATAATGTAGGCCTTTGTGGTAGGATGGGGCAAGACAGAGTGAGTCAGGAGATCTTGATTCTGATGTTTCTTTAAGTCTTCCTAGAAAATGAGTGTTGATTTCTAAGACATTTTAAGTCTTTCATCTTAGGCAGACATCTACTGGTTAACAAAATATTTCTGGAGATTAAACCCCACTGTCTTATTTCCCTGCGGAAAGGCACTTTTAGTCACAAATGCCAACCTCTTCTGCTCCAGCAAATGCATCTGTTAAGAAAAGAAATACTATCAGCAGGGCAACAGGTGGCATATTACAGCCAATCTTGAAAGGTTATAATAAGAGAGAGTGTGTATGAGCGCGAGGAGAAAAACTGGAAAAGAAAAGGACTAAGAAGAAGGAAAGGGCAATGGCAAGCATTTTTTCACACTAGTACACTTACAGGGTGCTGGAATAAAGGTGTGGTGACTTTGCAGCACTGGGGTAGGGTACTGTCCTGGAAATACATTTGCCCATTGTACTGTTCTCTGTTTGCTTAGAAGGAATTCAGAAGGGATTTGCTTTCTCTTGTTTCATGAGCCCCACGCTTTCACACTGACCAAAGTGGATACACACCAGCTGGCCACGTCCATCACCACCACTGGGTGGGAGAATTCCTGATTATACTTAGATCCCTCAGACCCCACTCTGTCACTTGCAGAGAAGCTCTGCTTGCACACTGCTTCCGAAATGCAGCTGGCTGGGAGGTCTGCACGCCTTGCCTGAAGGAGCTGGATGCCTTCTGGATCAAACATGAATGACCTGCTGAAGGTGCCCCTGGTGCACGTCCTCACCCTGGCAGCTCTCAGCTTGGCTGAGACACTTCTGAAAGGTTTGCTTGGAGGGGCTTTTTCTCTGCTCTTCTGACATTTGTTGAAGGAGTTTTTTTCAAAGGGGAAGGTGTCTCTGGTAACGGAGGGGTGAGTGGTGCTGTAGCTTTCCAAATAAATACAAAAATGGTCTGCTTTCAGTGGTCATTTCTCTGCTTTTAGAAGGATAGCAGTGGAAATATTCTCATACTTGTGTTTGGAATTGAAGGTTCTTTGTCTGTGAAGAGCACATAGTCTATTGTAATAGGCAGAGGAGACCTCTGGATTTGGCCTGGGTGGAAAGTAAATTTCTCATGGGAATGGAAGCTCAGATGTGTTAATGGCTGGTAGCAGCAGTTTCTGCAGAGCCCAAGATTTGTTGTGTTCAGCACATCTGTGTGGATTTGTAAGTACATAAAGCATCAAAAGAAATAAATATCTATGATGTCTTTACAAAGAATATGTATGTAAGTACAAATAAGCACTGTTTGTTATAGCCTATAACATACAAGTTGTCATATCTTCTTCCTATCTTGTGCGCACACGCGCATATGGGCGTATGCACACGTATTTTAGCCACCAAAAAAATCTGTTTAGAAATGTCTTTGAGGTGCGAAATGCAACTGTGGCACCATTCTGGATGTACTGTTTGGTAAACCTGCAGACAACAATTTTTGATGAACAATGATGGTCCAGTACAATTCAACGCTTACTAGAAACTTTGCGGTTTCAGGAAAACAAAACGAAATCTTAAGGGGAATGCCAGTAATTACATATTAGGGCAAGAGTGCTGCTCTTACAGGGCTATGCTTCTACAATTGTTAGTCAGGGTATTCCCAAAATAAAAAAAAAAGTTATTTTCTTTATAAAAATGTTTTGAAATAAAAATGTTAGAAGTTTTCTAAGGCACTAAAGTAAGTTTGTGAACTGTACAATTTTTGAATGTTGTGGTAAGACAAGTGGTATTGGAGAGATAAGAAAAACAAAAGGACAGTGATAGATTTTTTTTTCTGGTTTCACAGCGTAACGAACAGATACATTCCCTTTTCTAGGACATCACAGCTGAGCTGTTTTTTACTGTAGAAACTGCAGTTTTTCCAGGTGTATGCAATGTTGCAGAGGGACTGGTTCTGTTTCTGCGTTGTTTTGTTTGCCTGGTTGGTCTGGTTTCAAAAGTGTGAATCCAAATCCAAAGCCAAGACATTTGGAAGCTTCTGGTGGGCTGGGGATAGGAGGGGATTTAGCTTTCTCATGGTCCCGTGACCAGCCTTGGGTCATTTTTCTATCTCTGGAAACTACAGCTGACATCCAGAAAAATGGCACCTGTGTGGCTTTACACATATATAAATTAATTTATTTTCAATTTGTTTAAAGCCACAAGAATACCTTAAATGTATCAGAAAACCCCAGTATACACACATGGAAAGGCCTGGCTCCATTCCTATGTGATGATAGATATTTCCGTATATTGTTCAGATTATATTTTTCTATGTTAAAATTTGGTAATGCACATATCATAAGTTTAGAATTCTTTCTGGAGAAAACATAGACTGACACCCAAGCTATTTGGATGGCTTTTAGATGTAAGTACCATCTCAGCCATTTTGGGACTCTCTTGCTGCCTCACAAAATGACGGTATGCTCCTCTGCCCACTGTCCTTACTTGGGTTAAATATCACAAAGGTGAAAAGAGCGTATGAGACAATTATACATCCCTGTTGCTCTCATGGTTGCCCTCTGAGGATGTAGAATTTGGGAAGGTAGCTTTAAAATAATTTCTTTTCCTGTTACTGTAGTGCTGTTAATTTGGACACTATTTTCTTGCAAGTATGAGGCTTGATTCTGCACAAAAAGCTGTATGCTGGTTTTCAAAAGATACCCAGTCAGACCATGTCTATGCAATATTCTGTCTTCTATTGAATAAAAGACACACTCTAAAAGTGTGTAACTCTTTCTAGAGGATTTATTTAATATAGAAATCTGACAAGTCTTGTTTGCCCAAAGAACAAAATACTGTCATTATGCATACCAGCTCTTGGTACAAATGTAGCTTTATTACTTGTTGGAGTGGCTTTGTTTATCATTACAACAGTTATAAAACTGGTTGCTTTGAATTATTCTTACGGTAAAAATTTGCATTTCTCAGGGTTAGAAAAGCATCCTTCCAGAGATCGAGTAATGTGGACAACAGCAACAAAAACATACTGTATAAAATTAGATTGCAAAACTCTGGGGTTAATGCCATCAAACCCCAATAAACTCTGTCATGAAATAGCAGGGTCTGTTTTGAAGTAGACAGGATAACCATCGGTGGGGGTTATTCTCCTAAGATAAGCTTCAGTAGTAGCAAAATGAAGACTTTATAGAAATCTTCCTTTTGGTTTCACTGGCATGGGATTCATCTTTGGAACAATACAGATGATTATTTCTGTTTAATGTGACCCAAAATGACCTAATAAAGCGATGCATGATACAATTTGAAGCAGTGATCCTATCTTAGATGTAGTTTTGAGATTTACGTAAGCATAATTATTACTGTCAATCCATGATACAATCCAAAGTCATACAATCTAGAAATATTATTGAGGCAGATCCATTCTAATGAAATGTCAAAAGCATTTAATATTTTACGTAAACGTGATTGTGGAAGCTGATCCTTTCTTCCTCTAGCTTCATTCTGGCAGAACTCTAAAGGCATTCTAATTTTGACTTCCATGTAAATTGAAAAAGGATTAAGGTATTGACTTTCTATTATTCCCAGTCACTTAATTCTGAATGTCTTCTCTTTTGCCCCTTTCTTAGGAAGAGAAGGGTAAAATGGATATAGCTTGTTTTTTTCCTGAATTTGAATCTCATTGTACTGAGGACAAATAGATACCCAGCAGCTGGGATTCTCTGTGAAAAAACAATGGGCCAGATACTGCTCTACTCAGTGAGGAACAGGAAGACTCCAGAATCCATGATATATTTTCAAAGTAGTGTTTCAGGAATATGATAACAATTAGTTTATGTCAGCACAGTTGTCAGTGAAATTCAGTCCAACCAATATGGATGTGTGTCTCTTGCAGCCGTTGATCAAAACATTCAAGTGTTTTTGGAGGAAGTGGCTGTAATAAATACCATGAGCAGGGAAAGAGAGAGGCTAGGCTTATGCTTTGATCCCTTCCAGCTGTGCTTCAAGTCTTTCACCAGAGTGATGGCAAATGTTTCTAAAGATGTGTTCAAGTAATGTATGACAACAAATCTGTAATAATAAGCATTAGACATAGCTATTCAACTTCTAACCCTCATGCTACTTGGTTAGAAACTGTGTGAAAAAGGATGTGTTCTCGTCATGAGACAAATCTGAACGACCTGGATGGTCTTTGTGAGACTGGCTTAGAAAAATATAGTGCTATGTAATGGGTTTGGTGTTTGTGTATAATAGGTGGTGGTGTTTTATTTTGTTTTTGGGGACTTTTTTGTTTGTTTGCTTTTTAAAGATAAATAGTTGACTGAATATATCCTGTAATAATGATGAAAAAACCCCAGATCTCATGCACTAATAAGGAAGCACTCTTCCCACTCCAGGGGCAGGTCAGGTTGGCTTCAATTTGTGTGCTGCCCCTTGAACTTCCAGCCTATGCAATGCCACCCTCATAGCAGTGGGACAGCCTCACCTGTGTCCTTGCAGTATGTTCACCTCTTGTTGTGAGTCTTGAGGAAGAGGTGGGTCAGAAACTAAGCTTGTTGGAGCTTGGTTTGCTGTTTTGCACCTTCTGGAGAGACCTCAAGGGAAAATGCCACTGAATGACCCTGCAGAGACCTGGCTCCGTCCACCAAATGTGTTTGGTGGGCTGTGTAACTCTCTCCAGTAGACACTAGAAGGTGTTCTCATTTTCTCTTCTTCATGCAGCTCCCTTGATCAGCACTCCTCTGGAAACGGTGGATGCCCTGGTAGAAGATGTTGCCAAGTTTGTCTGTGTAGTGGAGTCATATCCTGAGCCGGAGATTACATGGACGCGTAACAGCATTCCCATCAGGTAGGGAACAGCCCCAGCCCTCACCAGCGCCTTCTACCAAAATTGGCAGTGCTTTATTTCATGATACGGGAGATAGCTGGAAATATAAAAATGGGTCTGTGGAAGGAGATATAGTGAGTGGCTGTAATTATATAGGATTCTGTATTTCTGAGGGAGTGGTAAGAGCACTTGGGGGTTGCTTTTGCACCTTCACACATCTGAGCTTGCAGAGAGTTAGTTTCTGCTGCCAGCTATGCAAGGAGTTTTCTCTCCAGCTTCAGACAATTCAGTCTGTTCTCTTCCGCAGTTTATGCACTTATGAAGGAGGAAAACACTGTATAATATTTAAAAGGAGCTTAGCAGGACTTGTTGTCTGTCTCAATGTGCTTGGAAACTCCGCATGGAAGGGGTTGTGCTGTGCCATTCTTGTTTGCTTCTAGTTCTGGATCTGGAAATTGTCTTCTCATTGTTACCCACTGTCAGACATTAGCCACAAGGCATCAAGACATCAACAAAGAAAGCAGCCTTCTGGAAGTATGGAAATGTGTTATGGAAGTTGCTACCATTGCTTTTGTTCTTTTGCCGTAGACAGGTTACTACAAAGTAAACTGTACTTGATCTTCTAGCTCTGAAATCACTTACATCTGCTACATGTCTTTGGAACATTTTCTCATTCTACATGACTGTAAGTGACTTCCTCTGTGAGGGAAAATGCAGCACAACCTTTGTGTAACATAGTCAGTTTCCATCCTCCACAGGAGGTGTCTGTGTTGGGCAGATGGTCACCTGAAGCCTGGTTCTTCCTGCTGTGGTCAAACATTCAAAAGCTTTTGAACCACTGGCATAGGAGGCTTCAAATAAATCAGCAGCAGAAGGAGGTCTCACTGCCTGGAAAACTGCTTTACGGTAGGACAAAGCAGAAAGTTACAAATATGAATATAGGCCTTCAGAAATATTGGGGGTTTTTTGATTGTCTGCAATCTCAGCAAAACTTGGCCCTAATCTTCTGACCCTCGTTTTGCCCCAGCATGGAGGTCTGAACTTCCATGGATGTTATTTCTAAATCAGGTCACCTTTCTCTTAGTTCCTTCCCCATCAGTGACACCACGGCTGAAAATCAAAGCAGGGAGAGAAAGCTATCCATAAACTGTGTCTTTCTCTCCCCATGTCTTTAAAATGATTGTTCTCCATGTTTTCTAAGGTAATTTGAAATCCAGATAATTTATCATCTCCACACCCTCTTCCAGAAGCCCAACACATATTTTTTAAAGCCATTTCACTCTCTGAGACACAGTTCTTTGACCAAAATGAAAAATAAAGATAAAAACACCTCTTCTGGTAAGGCCATAGAGCTCAGGTGCTTCATTCCTTTACTGGAACTTCTGAAGCAGCATTAATAACAGCAAGTGCTTCACTTTCACAAGGCATTATATTCAGTACTGCTGGGTTCAAAAGCTCAGACCAAAGACAGAGGAAAAGATAAGATGAATATACTTGTTACTTTCTAAAAACTCAGGTGAAAGTATTTGCACAATGGAAAAACATCAGATCAGAAGACTCTTTTTCTGAAAACCCCCCCCCCCATATAAATGTATTTCTGTGCCTCTGTGTGTATGCTCATATCAAACTTCAAAGGGCCTAGTTATTGAAAGCAATTAATATCAGTTATGTCATTTCCAAAATTTTCTTCTTTTGCCAAGGTCTCAGAATCCTGGACAGACAGCAAGATTAACCTTCAAAACAAAACAGTATGTAAACTTTCAACTTCAGTGGGAATAGAGCTACGGCAGAGAATACAGTCAGCAGTAGTCTTCTGGATGTGCCTTTCCTTTTGACATCAGAACTTGTGCAAGTAAACCAGCCAGTGCCCTGTGCTGAGGGAAATGGTTACCTGTCCCACCTTCCAGAACAGGCACAATGAGCCTTCCTTAGGACAAGAAAGGGGACAGAGTCAGCATGTCTTTTACACTATGGGTGACTTCATGGTGCTCCTTCTTCCCGCGTTGGGAAAGAGGAGAGAGATGTAATAGTGAACGGTGAAATGATGAAATGTTGAAAGGAAATACATGCCTAAAACATCATAAATGGTACATTCAGATTAGTCAATGACTACTGTACAATTTTTAACAGCAAAAGACAAAACCTGACATATGTAGTGGTCAGATATTTGATTGCTTGGGCCAAAATCCACAGGTCAGAACTGTTTTGCCACTGTTCATAAGAATCAAAGTCCAATTGCATGAAGGTGCTTCCTAAAAGCATTAACAAAGGTGGAAAAAATAAAAAACAAAGAAATTTCCTATTTGTAATGCCTATTTACACTATTTATTTATATTTATTATAATTTTTCAGTTTTGCAATGAAAATCAATAGCTCAGCCCTCTGATTTCTCACCATCTTTCTTTCTGCTTTCCCTGGCTCTCACACTTGAATACACACATCTCCCCTACTCCCATACCACACTTCTCTTGTCATGATCACATATGAAATTGGTCTTTGCTCCACATACTTTGTTACAATATCCTGTATTTCTGTTACTCCAGCTTCAGGGCTTTCTTCAGTTCCCTGAAATATCCAGGTTAAAGCCTTGATGTCATTAAACTACAGCTATCCTTGAATCCTCTTACTTTCAGATGGCTTCAGCACATTTCTTTGATTGTTTGTTTGTTTGTTTTTGTTTTGTTTTGGTTTTTTTCCAAACAAATAGGCTGAACCACTCTAGCATGTAGACACAAAAGTTCATGGTTTTTTGGTTTGTGCCTTTTTTCACAATTATAAAAATATTTCCATAATTTCTTTTGTTGAATTTAAAAAAATATATCTTGTGGGGGTTTTGTTTGTTTGTTTGTTTTTTGTTTTTGTTTGGTTTTTTGTTTGTTTTTCCTGAACAAGGTGTCTTTAAACAATTTCAGCCAGATCTAGTTCCTATATAAGCATCTTTCTCTTACATTGAGCAATTATGCCTGAAACAGGACCTGGCCAGAAAAAAATATTTCTGCTCATGCCTGTCCTTGGCCAGTCAAAACCCCAGGCATGATACCTACTTAGTTTACCTATGTCTGGGTGGAGGAAGAATTGCTGCTACACTACTGATGGTCAGTAACTGCATGGTCTAGTGAGAACCTGAATCTTAAAACTGAACTCAGCATTTTCAGCACCTTCCCTTCTGCTTCAGGGTTGAAAATCAAAGTTAAAACTTGTTGCTATTTGTAGTGACATCAGCAGTCTGCACTTTCAAATGTAATTCCCTTTCTCTCTCCCTGGCTGTCCCTGACAATCTGTGCTGTGCCTGCAGGCTGTTTGACACACGGTACAGCATCCAGAGGAACGGGCAGCTCCTGACAATCCTGAGCGTGGAGGACAGTGATGATGGGGTGTACTGCTGCACAGCAGACAATGGAGTTGGAGCACCTGCACAGAGCTGTGGGGCTCTGCAGGTGAAAATGCGTAAGTGGCAATGCAATTTCCTGCTGAAGCCATGTGAGTGTTTAATTGAAAGCCTGAGCAGACTCCTATGTGTGGCACCTGGGGATCCACGTTCAGGGCAGACTCATGTCCTTGGGAAGCTGGGTGCAGTTCTTTGAGTCAGACATGGCATATGGGATTCTAGCTTAATGAAGTTGCTTACTTTGAATAACACACACTTGTTCTAAGATCAGAAGACAAAAACTGATGCTTTGAAGAATGCCTTTTGTGCAAAACACTGGAAAAGAGGCGCAGTTTGATAGATTAGACCTCTGTGGCAATGCTGCATAGATTCCTGGTGAATTTTAAATGTAAAATTTCATTAATAGGTTTCTTCCTGAAGATGGCAAAATCAACTAAATTATGTTCAGATGCTCTCAATAGCAGTGTTGAATGGTTTGGAGCACCATGTTGTAAATCTCATCATCCCATGTGAAAGGCAAAAGGCTTGTTCTTGAAGACAGGTACATAAGTGCCAAACTCAGTAAAGCTGGATTCACGTGGCTAGAGTTATTTACACAAACACGTTAAAGGCCAGCAGAGGTATATTCTGAATAAAGCATCTGTTTGTAGGAAAGGATTTGTCTGTGCTAATAACCCTCAAGGTCTGCTAATTCTGGAACTCTTCATCATCCCAGTCTCTGGCAGGGAGCGGCCAGGAGGTGATGCTCTCTGAAGCTTGCTTTTCTGCTGGTTCATTATCATGCAAGGGCTTCAGAATGTCAGATCTCCCAAAATACTGTGATGATGATCTTTTAAACCGTCAGCTCAGACTAAGACAGGCCATGTTCTTTTAGTAAAATGAATTTAAATTGATCCCTCATTAACTTCAAGGGAGTTTGATTGCTTTTTCTTTAAGGCTCGATTGTCCTTTTCACTAGCATAGTTATAAATCCTTCAGTTAAGAATATTAATTGCATTTGTATGCCCTTCTTGTTGATCTAGAGGCAAGCCTGGGTTAAAACACTTTCGAAATCAATTCAATCCAGATCTGAGCTTTGAGACAAGACACTGTTTACACAGTGAAGAATGTCAGAACCTGGAATGCTAACATTCTTCAATACTGGAAATACTCTTATCTGAATTTGGATTTTAGCCCAGGCCCTAATTCAAATGACTGTCAAACTCCACTCAGGAAAACAAATAACCCACGCAAGTTAGCTGCTTTTGCATCCATTAACTGAAACTGAATGCTGTGCTGAAGAATGTTTTTCCTTACCAAAGCACTTCATAACCAAGAAAGACTGCTCTATCTTTCAGCAATATACAGAAAAAGCAGAAGATTTTTTAAATGTAATTTCTGAACTTGTCTCATTCTATTATCTCTTAGCTTCATTTCAACTTTAATTTTTGGCTTTTAAAATTTTAGGGCCCAAAATAACCCGTCCACCTATAAATGTAGAAATAATAGAAGGGTTAAAGGCTGTTCTTCCATGCACTACAATGGGGAATCCAAAACCTTCTGTTTCATGGGTCAAAGGAGAAACAGTTGTAAAGGTGAGTAGAGAATGGTTTCCAATAATTCTAATTATTTGCTAAAGGTACTGTGTTTACTATTAGCATTAGTTATAGTATTTGTAAATTCTAGTAGCTAGAAAGGAAGCGTTTGGAAAATCCAGGGCTCGTCTCATAAATATCTTCATCTGCAATAATTCTGCATGCAAACCAAATGTTCTCTGTGTATCTGTATTTTATGTGATACATGCTTGTTACTACAAAGTATGGCCAAATGCTGAGGAAAGCACTTGTGTGTTCTCTTAAATAAGATCTATTTTGAAGTTACAAATCACTGATCTGCAAAAATACCAATGGGTGAGTATGTCATGACAATGCTGAGTAGGAAGAGATGGCCCCAAATCCTTGAGTTGTAGGACAACACGTACAGTGGCCATGCACGTAAGCCCAAATTTTGTAAACAGATTTTTGATGCTGTTTGTATGCAGTCTGCTTGTAGAGTCCTCACCTCAATTGCTCCTTCCTCCGGCAGGAGACTGCTCGCATTGCTGTCCTTGATTCTGGGAGTTTAAGGATACACAATGTTCAGAGAGAAGATGCAGGACAGTATCGTTGTGTGGCCAAGAACAGTTTGGGCACAGCCTATTCAAAACCTGCAACTGTGGTGGTGGAAGGTGAGTGACTTTTGAACCAGGCTCGAGCTCCATGTGCCAGCCCCTCATGCATACCCAGTTAACTTGAATTAACCTGAAGTACTTCGCTCAAGTTGTCAAAAACACCCTAGAGGGCAATTAAAAAAGGAAAGGAGAAGGAGAAGGAGAAGGAGAAGGAGAAGGAGAAGGAGAAGGAGAAGGAGAAGGAGAAGGAGGAGAGATTTTGCCTTTGTGGACTTGAATATTTTTCTGTCCACTAAATGAATACCAGATTAATTTTTCAGTTTCTGGTCCTTACATATTCTGTGTCCAATTCTTATGTACAGAAGGTATTTACTTTGTGGTGTGAACCACCACCAGTTTTGAAGTGCTGAGAACAGTAGACAGAGGTACCCAAATGTTGGCAACAAGATATTCTATCTTCCTGAATACTGTAAGAGAATTTGGTTTGGGCAAGGGCTTGTGGAGTGAGTGAGGGAATGACTGATTTAGTAGAGGAACTAATTTTTATTTCTAATTCAGGATGACTGTAATGCAGAAACTACAGAAGGTTCTTAATTTGCTTAGTAAACTTCAAATACTATTGTAGGTTACATTTGGCTTGGAACTATCAGAATGTGCAATCCCATTTCTGAGAGGAACATAGATTTCCTTCTGGGAGCAGTATCAGCTATGTTAGATCCAACTATACATTACTGTGGCTCTGCTGTTTTCCTAAAAAATATATTTATTTTTCAGGATTTTATTTTCCCTTTTTAATATTCACACATATAGACCGTGTATGCTAGAAATAAGCTTAAATAGTTTTAAAACAGGAAGGCAGCTATTTTTAAACTAGATTTAGAGCTTTACTTCTCCCAGGCTAAGAGCAATGAAGCAAACTGAAAACAGTTGGATCTTGATATGAATGTCTCGAGTCCCGGGTTTTAGTTTGGCCCCTGTCATTGAGACAATGGGCAAAGGCTTGTCAAGAGTTAAACTGTGAAGGCAGATAGTTCCTGCCATGCACACAAATGCTGAAGGACCTCTGGCGCTGCAATTCTTTGCTCCAGATCTGCCAGAGCCAGTTAGGGAATCTAAAAGCAAGCTGGAATTGCACCAAAAATTCAGGCTGCTAAGGTTGATGACTTGGTTTTTCTCCATCACCAGAATTATGCAGTGGCCTGTTAATTCAAGGACTGGCAAAATAAATCACAAATACCCTGCTTGGAGTGTGCATGTGTGCTCTTTTTAAAATGAAGAAGATTAGTTCCTAATTGATGGTGGTCAATTAGAGTGGCAGGTCATTGCCCCCACACAAATTATCCCCTCATGTTCCAGTCATGTGTTGGGTGAACAAATAAATGATAGCCTCCAGGCTCACCTTGGTTTCTCTGGTAGAACACCTGTATAATATACCTAATTTCAGGTGGCCATCCAAACTAGACAGACATAGGTTTGGTTTATATATTTGGCTTCCGAAATCCAGAAGTATTAATTCTGACTTATTGCATGGAGTGAACTGTGTAGGATCCATTTGTTCAAACTGACAACATTCATAATCCTGACACAGCAGCTTGCTGCTCATACAAATCCCTTCCCCTCATGGTATTTTAGATTTTTTTCATGGATATCTAACATAACTACATGTGCACATACCTGTGTATGGCTGCAAGTGGGTACTCGCACACATCACCCTCACACACCTCTTTTATTATTTTTAGTATCCCTCCCCTCCTGCCTCTCCAACCCACTAGTATCAGCATTTTAAAATAACTCCAAATAAATAATGTACTAAAATTTTCAAAGCAGGAAAATCACACTCCAGTGTTCTTCGAGCATTCACCATGTTCATAAAATTGATGAAAATTGTTGTGTCTCACTTCTCTGTAATAACATTGCCATATTTTTTGAAAAAAAATCTTGGTCCCAGTATCCACTGGAGTCCCCAGCCTGCACAGTGTGGTTTAATATTAAAATAAAATGAATAAACATGTCCGGTTAACTATGAATATTTAATTCAAGGCAAGTGTCCATTCAAAGAGCAGCGTAATTTTTTATGCCTAGGTAGATCTAGATCATGTGGATCCTCATTTGTTATGTGCTTCCATTTTAATGGATCCAGCATTAGTCCCGTGTGGCATCCCACCCTTACATGGAAGGGAATACCCAAGGATCATAGGTCCTCGTGGCTGAAAGGACTGACAAAAGTAAGAGGGCCTGCAAAATCTTACAAAGTTTTATTAATAAATAGCACATTTGGCATGGAAATGTGTGTGGTAATCCCTGACCTCCTATATAAGCATGAGGCAGTGGGTTTTGGATAAAGGGCTAGGATGAAAAGGAGAGGGACTAGGATAAAGGAGAGGGACTCAGAGAGAGAGATGGATTAAGGAGGAGAGAGAATGGAAAGAAGAAAAGAAGAGGGAGGTATCACCGGTCCTGGATCCAGCATCAATCCAGCTGGTGGGATATGCAGGCCCCTGGAATGCATGTGTACCCAGGCTTTGTAGTCCTTTTTATAGTGAACTTTCCATGCTCTGGAGCTAAGTTTCCCACTTTCTGTGGAAATGAGTTATCATGTGCAGCCCATTCTTGTTAACCTTTCTGGAAATAGGTTGAGGACCTTCAGGGATTTTGGGTGCTCTTGATCCCCCTTTTCATTCCACACCTGCTCATCGGCCTCATTCCTGTTCCTCAGCTGTACTCTGTTGTGCTTGGTTCCGGGAGCCAGGACAAGGACACTTGTACTGTCCTACTTCCATATGGCCCCTTTCTCCAGTCATGGTTGGTAATTGGCCATTGCTACCAACAATCCTTGGTCAGCTCCACTGCTGTGTGGCTATCAGTGTTTGAGACATACACATTAGCCCCTTATCTTCTAGGCTTCCACATCCTGCAATCAGCTCAAGGCATTGTTCAAAGTGCAGAGGTGCTCTTGAAAGACTGATGGTCTGCTTTCTGCAGGCAATTAGGCTTCTAAATGTACTTTTGGTCAGGCACATGCTTAAATGACTTGCTCAAGTTGGCCCAGAAATTACAGCAAGTCACAAGTACATAAAGTGAACTGTGCAGGAGCAGGATCCATTTGTTCAAATTGACAACAGTTTCAGCCCAAATGTATACACTACTGAGGTACCTTACAGTACCTACTTGTCTGGTTTCAGTGGTCCAAGATAGAGCTGTTTGAAAAATGCTGCTATTTCGATTTTCCAAATATTTTTTCCTGTATTCCTTGTCAGTTTTCCTCTATATTCATAATATTTGTTTCCTCTATTTATTACTTTTTAAGCACAGCTTTAATATTTTTAAGGTTTTATTATTTTTGAAACAAAGTTGAAATAATTTGAGCAATAGGTTTTAGATGAAAATTCAGGTGCAGTTCTTGTCAGGAAAAAGAAAGCATTGAAGGCCTCTCTTAGTGGAACTGATTTTTCAATTCCTGATTTTCATCAGTGAATGGGGTGAAGGAGATAAAGATCCTGTGGGTTTTTCACCCTGCACAGACCAGTCCAAAGTTAGGGTAGACTGTTCAGTTTCCCAGGGCATGTTTCAGGCACCAGGGCTTAGATCATGAATTTTAATAAATTAATCCTGGGTCAGGATTTTAATTAAGAGGATTAAAAATCTTGTCTTTTTTGCATCTTTTCTCCAAGTCTAGGGCAAACCCTGATGAATTTGGACATCAAGTGATGTTGAAATAGATTTTTTTCTTAAAAGGCATAATCCATATGTGATAGATACATGGTCATAATGGACCTAATTGTTGGGTTTGTGGGAAAAGCTGAGCTCTTTACTGGAAACTGTGTTGAGTCTGTGGATAGCACTGCCATCACTGAAAGTCTGCCTGGGGTGCCTGGAGGGTATTAGGAGAAGAAACAGGCCATGGGGCATGCCCTTGATTTGACATCAGGGAACAGACTCTGGAGATGAGGGATGGAGAAGGGATACAAGAGACAAGCATTGGCCAAGTGAGCCAGATGAGTGACTATGCAAGATAGGCATTGCTCCTGAAGATTTGCATACAATTTTCATGATCTTGGTGTGTCCTGTAGCAGTAAAATGATACATGTCTTTGGTTTAGCTCTGAGGAATGTCTCAAAGGAGTAGGGTTGGTTCTTTCTGACATCTGCTGGGGTCATTATAAATTGGTTCTCTACTAGTGAGCTGGTTCACAGCTGTGCAGAAGCTGCATGGTGGTGTTTTCCTTACTTGGTTCTTCTAGTTACAGCCCACTCATCTTATGAAAAAAAGGACTAGGGAAAGTACTGACATGAAGTAAAAGTGCAATAGGCAGAAACAAGCATTTTCTGCAGTACTCTGCAAAGCCAAACAAATAAAAAATGCTGAGTTTGTTGGGTCTGCTAAAATTAACCTGTGAAGATGACTTCCTCTTGCTTCTGTACATCCATAGATGTCTAAAGAAGGCAACATGCACTTTGAGATAATGGAACAATACTATAATCTTAACTGGTTTCTCAGAAATTAGTTTTTAATTTCCTGGAGGCAATATTTCTGAGGTGCAGTTTTGTATTCATTTTCTATCATCTTATGCATTTTGCTAACTAGCTTTTTAATCATTGCATTATCAATTTTGGTAATGTACATTTCTGCAAAACCTAGAAGAGTATTTATATACTCAGTGAAACAGTATATTGCCAAAGGATTTCCACAGATTTCCTGTTGTTTACTGTATTGATCTCAAAGTGAATCTCTGGCTCAAAAGTTCCTGGATAAATCCAGGATTCAGGACTGTGGTGGAATAGCAGCATTTGCTTGCTTACATGGTCTGTAGTTCACACAGATGTCTGAAGGCTGAAGTTCATTGGCAAGATCTTGACTGAGATGGCTACGATGTTCCAGTTTTATCTGAAATCTGAAATCACTTCTCTGGAAATAGAGAAGCTATTGTCATCAATAGTGTTGAGATTCGTCATCAAATGCAGAAATTCCCATTGATGTAAGTGAAAACTCAGGGCAGGGTATAAGGATGTAAGCTGTGCCAAGAAGGTATTTTTTGAGCCTCCTCTGAGCATTTGAAATCAGTAGGATCTGTAAGACCTTTGTCTTTTTTTTTTCTTTATACATTGGACAGCTATTTATGTACATAGGCCATAGAAGGGGAGGAATTGTCATTTTTATTGGTATTTGCAGTGACATCAAAACAGTCCATTAATAGGACCAGTTCCACAAAAGCCATGCAAGAATTTTTCAGGTTAGCTTCTGGGCCTGCTACCTAAAACTGTACAGTCTCCAAGGTTTGAAGTGAGTTAAGAATGGTGTTCTCCATATCCATGACGTATGAATTGTGTGATATTAAAATAATATATTTAAAGCCATGAGCTCTTGTGTGGTGAGAGATATGGGAATATTCCTCTTATGAGCGTGCTTATCACTCAGACACAGAGTGAAGCTCCTTCATTAATTTCTTCTTAATATACAAAATAAATTGCTTTGGATGGTTTTGCTTTAATCTCTCACGGTCTTTTTCAGATATTGTACTTATAGCCAGCATTCAAATTATATGTAATTCCTGCATCAAATAAGAAATGTCTATTGCAGAACAGCCACAGACTAGTAAATTTTGTGATGAGTTAGGGGCGTCATTGCCTGACCTGGGCTCATTTTTTTTCCTTTGTTTTGGAGAATGTTTCTTCTTCTTCCTTGGGGGAAGGAAAATGCCACTTTGTGAACTGGCAAAATTCACATGAAGAAGGGTTCTTGTCCTTCTTCATTCTTCAAAACAAAAAAATCACAAAGTTGAGAAGTTGACCATGAATTTCTGACAGCTTTGAAGCAACACCTGCTTGCAAATGAAAAAATGCCATAAACCGCATTCCAGCCTTAACCTTATATTTAGCTTCAGCTACTGAAAGACCATTTTCTGGAAATTAATGGAGTTATTGTTACTGAAATGCACAATGGGTTGTGGTGGATTAGGCACTAACACAACAGAAAGTAAAAAATTCTTCTGAGAGGTGTCCTTCCAATCCAATAGCAGCATGTGAATGGGAGTCTTCTGATGCAGGAAGACAGTGTGAATAGTCTACTGGAACCTGGTATGCAAAAGGTCTTTCTTCCCCTCTGGGTAAAGAACAAATTTCCTGTCTTTCTAGGTGTTGCATCCAGCTAGTGAAACCTATGAAGTTCCAGTTTGCACAGTGATGTAATCTTAATGTTGAAAAGTATAGAAAAAGGCAATAAACACAATGACTGCTATGTGGCAAGAGAGAGTATGTGGATGGTCCTGTTGGTTATGTAATGAGTTAGATGCAGCTCCATCTTGTGATTTATATGAAACTGAGCTTGATCTCCAGCCTGTGGCACCAGACACTTGTGGAATTCAGGAGTATACTGTGTGATAACATTTAGTTTTGAAGTCATCATTCTACAGACACATGTCTAGAAATTAGTAATCATAGATCTGTAAGGAAACAAACAAAGAAATTATCCAGGGCAAAAGTTAGAAGAAGCAGTGTGTTTAACAAAAACCTACCTGTACTCTCCATGAATTTATTTACGTTTTTGGTTCAAATCTCTGCAGTTTCCCACTGTCTGAAGAGGCATTGGTTGAGGACTACTGACCCTTTCTTTAACTAGGCCATTTCATTTATCTCTCTGCAGAAGTGGTGCTGCTCCATGTCACTCTGCGCTACTGAGTGGCAGCACACAAAACAATCGAATCAAAAGGAGGGTAGAAGCAAGGCTCCTTACACTCCCCAGACTTAGATATTGTTTGGTTTTGCGTTTCAGCCCTGGTAGATAGAAGTCTTTTCCTGGCCATATTTTATTGCTTACTACTAGCTACTAAAATAATACCCTGCCACAGGCCACAAAAATGTTACCCTCTAGGCCACTTCTGAAAACTGCATTAGCCTTAAAAATTGGAAGGTTTTCCTTGGAGAGCCGTCCCTTCAGAAGAAAGGACCTGCCAGATTTGGTCTAGATTTTTATTTTAATCATTCAGTCTGATTCTTGTGCCAGTGACGAGATGGCAGACTAGTTGACAATAGAAACCAATGCCATTGCTGTTTTGTTAAGAGACTGTCCCTGTAAAGTGTAAACCACTAGCCTCCTTCAGCTGTTCATTCATTGGATGTCTTATATAACCTTGGGACAAATTTGTATCACAGATAAATCAACAGACTAGCAAGTCACACCAAAATTTAAGTAACAGGAATAAAAGCATGCATTTAGTGCAGACAATTCTATCAATTTGGATAGACCACATTCCGGAGATGATCTATATTTCAAATGAAAGCTGACTCCTGATATGTCATCCAGAAAGTTTTTTACACTTTTGTGTTGACTTGTCTGCATTGTTACTTTGCATTTCCCACAGATTAGGTTTCAGTATGAAACCTGAATTTTTATCTGTGTCGTCTTTTGAGCCAGAGTGTGTTGACTCAGGTGAATTGCCAAATAGCAAACTGGCAAGGAAGTTTGCAGTTCTTCATATAAATATTGGGTGAAATTTCCTCACAGAAATTCTAATACCAACACTGAAGAAGAGTCTTTGGCTCTGCCTTGAGCAGAGGCAGAAACTCTGGGATAGGATGACTTTCCTGTTTGTATTGGTGCTGGTGTACGTACCTGCAGGCAATGTCCTATGACAGTAAGGGGTGAATACAGCAGTTTGATTTTAAAAATTGCAAAAGGTTTGGGAGGAGGAAGCAGTACTAGGAAAGAGCAAGTTTGCCTGTAATTACTCCAAAGTATTTGACTGACCTCAGTGGGGTGGCGTGGGCGTAACTGAAAACCAGAATATCTCATTAAGCCTCCTCCTACCTGCGCCATCCACCAGAGTCATCCCAAGGCTCTCAGATGCTGCAGCAACAACCATGGCCCTAATTACAGATGCAGGGGGAAGAAAACAGCCTCAGACCTTCAGCAAATGACAAGTAGGCGTGAACTATTCAATTTGCTCCTGAGGCTTGCTCTGCTATGGCATTGGCATGAGGTTCCTGCTGCCTTCGAGTCATGATCACAGGGTGGCCTCTGGCACCGAGGAGCTGGAGTGAGGGCCTCCTGGGAAGCATGTAGCTTCAGATGAGGTGCATACACAAGATTCTTCTTTAAGAAGCATTTGAGCCTGCTATTTCCTTTCACAGAAACTTTTCCCCTAACAGAGGCCTTGGGAAGGCACTTGAAAAATTTATGACCTTCTCACATCATTGCACGAATTGTGGTTTTAAGAGAAAAAAAGGTGTGGCAGTTAAAATCCCTCTCTCTTGTAAACTAGCTTGTTCGCTAGCTAGAAAGCACAAGCTTCTCACAAAACAGTGAAGGGAGTAGAGGATGGAGAATATCTACAGCTATCAGATGACGGGGACCAGAGCAAACTGACACAAGTATTCTGAAGTGGCTGGAACCCCTCATAGACCGTCACAAAAGGGCATATCTAAAGGGAGTTGAGAATTTGGAACAATGATGGATCTCAGATGTAGGAGGAGCTAGATGAGTTTTCAACACTAAAAATCAAGCATGCATGATGGATAAGGTGAACAGGGAACAGGCTCCTTGCTATCCCCCAAACCAAGGAACAACCTAGCAGCTACTGCCAGTAGCACTTTAAAGTAGATGAAAGGAAGTACATTTCACATGGCATGGAATTAAATTTACGGCATTGCTGTTACTGTGTGGTGGAGACCAGATATCAATCAGGATCATGCATGAATTATCTCATTTTTGGGTATCCCAGTGATTCCCCATAATTATTTGATCAATTCCTTAGAGTGGGAGAGGAAGACTTGTGTGTAGCTGTGAAGATTTCAATACGTGCACACAGACTGGTAGCCTTGGCAGCAGTCATGATGGGTTGTGATCATGAATGGGACAAGCAAAGGAGCGGCTCCTTGACTTTGGGAGTCTGGGAACTTCCTTTCCAATTTCACATGCTATTGCATGTGGGTAGAGGCAGAGATAAGTGCACCTGATATGACTCTGTACTGTAGATGAGACAGAACATGGGAGGTTTAAAAGAGTCTTTCCTTCAAAGAAACCAAACACATACATAAGACCAGTACTGACATGAGAAGAATTTCCTCATTCATTTCCTTGGGAAGTAATTTGAACACATTATCCTCACTTGTCCTTGAATCTAGTGTTTGCTCTGTATATAGAGATGAACGCTTGTACAGAACAGGTTTTATATAGTTACACAGGATATAAGCTATCTATTTACATTTTAGTTCTGGTTATTACATCTTTGTGTATTTGTGGTGTCTCCTTTTAGGATTCCAGAGACATCTACATGCAGTGTAAGGTCTTTTCACAGCTGAGAAGTTAGTGGCTGATATGTTTGCCATCACGTGAGTCTTTCTACTAATGCAAATTGTCCTACCACCCATAAATATAGGAGTCCACCCTAAAATAAAGTTACCTTGAAAAGTTATTGCCTTACTAAGAAAAATTTACTTCTATATCAGACACTAGAGCTTTGAATCTGAAGGCATATATTCAGAATGAAGATGTGCTTTGCTCCATCTTACTTCCATACAGACCTTGAATTGTCCCTGGTGCCCATCTCATAACCTCAGGCTCCAGGTTGAGTGTCTATGTATTCCTGTAAAGTCTAGCCTGTGCTGTATGATGTTTTAAGGACTACAGCAGGACCTAGGTCTCCAATTAATATATCAGCAGCCAGAAGAGCTTGCATCTTGCAATTTTGTATAAAATGCAGGTATTTCAGATGCATTGGAGGCTTATCCTCCTGGGTTACCACAATAACAGGGTGAGGGTCAGTGGATGACGAAGTACTGCTTGCTTATAGCTTGCTTACAGCTCTTCCTCACCTTGCTCTTTTGGGCCCCATACATAATAGTGCTGTTCCTTGAGAAATAACACAACAATTGTGTGGATTTCTTACTGTGTTTGTGCATTTCTTTTTTTGTTTTGGTAACTTGTATACACATGGTTCTCTAACAATAAGCATGTTTGTACATAGATTAAATGAAATAGGTAAGCAATTTGATAGAGGTAAATGGTAGAGTCTCATATCAGCTTTTCTGAGCTATTTTGCTCCTCTTTGTATTTACTTGTAGACTTACAAAAAAAGATAAATACAGAACTTAGGTAAGAAATACTTGGAGATCAAGGTGAAACTGACCTTGCAGTTATCTTGGGATTTAATTATTAACCCATCCCCATTTTGGAAGTGCTAAGCCATGTGCAGAACCTACTGCTGCTGTTGCTGTGAGTGGAGAGGTTGATTGTCCTTGCTGGAGAATTTGTTTATTCTCCAAGGTGGGATTCAGCTGCAGAGATTGTGTCTTTCCTGCAATAGGGAAAGCTGGTGTGGCTGTCTCTGTGATTGCTGATCCATGAGCATGATGTGTGGCCTGTTCTTGGCCCTGGTATTTCAAGATTTTTTTTGATTTTATGCAGGTAATGTTAGAAAACACAAACGCTGCAGGTTTCTATGTATTTAAAAATGTATTCGTCAGATTTCCTTGTCTCTCACCAGTGGTAAGGAAATGGTAGTCCCTCTAGGTATTACTCCTTGACTGCCTAGTTTAGGCTTGTCAGGCCTGTCAGGAAGAGTGAACAGTTATGAGCTGAATGAATATGACCAGGGAATTAGGCAAATGGACTTCTCACTGGCAAAAAACACAGTGGCACAAGTTCATGGTTCTTCAGAGCATACAGCTGGCAAGCAGAAATGGTTTTTTTGATGGCTTAGTAAACAAAGCCCAAGCCCAGACACACCTCTGCAGACAAGAAGTAATTCTGACCTTTCACACATCAGGTACGAAAGAGCTATGGGAACACTGGCAAACACAAACAAAAAATGCTTGCAATTCAGCTAAGTACTTACACATGAATTTTGCACAGTACAAAGTCTTTGACAGGATATTTACGTCAGGAAACCTTCCAAGACAATATGCAGTTTACCAGTTCCTGCAACAATGTAGACACATTCTCAACACAACACTGGATGCAAAGGAAAATACATTGTGCATGCAAGATTTGCCTTTACTGTGTTCTGCAGCTTAGCTGCAAAAAAAAAATATTATGCATAAGACCTGGTTTCAATCACCCAAAACGCCATGTTTCATTGATAAATACCAAGCATTTGGGGAAAGTGAGGCAGGTAGAGGCATCAGATCTGGCAGGATGGGCACACTGGGTCTGGCTCGTGTGTCAGGACAGGCTTTGGCTGCAGTGGGAAGGGAAGATTGCCAGGTGGTTGCGAAGACAAATTTATCTCCTGGTGGCCTTCCCTTGGTTAGGACCACTGGGGGTGCTTTTTTTTTTTGGTATGTCAGGACTAGCAACAAACTCTTGGATGTGAACACTTGTGGATGTTGACAGGCTAGGTTAATTCACACACATGTGAAAGTGTTGCTCATATTCTCTTAAATACAGGGTTCACCAAAGCAACTGTGGCCTCTGGATATAAAGCAACCTACCCCACACCACAAAACTACTGCTTGAGTGGTCCTGGTGTTGCCTTTTTTTCAACCTGGAAATGAAACTCGAGATGATTTTAGCAAAGAGCTAATAAAAGAGCAGATCCTTATTTGAAGGCCTTCAGTGGCAGTTATGGAAAGATGTCCACAAAAGCCCACCCTCCCAAGGATGAATACATTTTATAGGTTTTAGGAAATTAGCATAATTGATAAAAAGCACCAATTAGGAGGACAAGTGGTGATGCAATTCCTCCCCCAGGTAAGGCCCCTTCTCTGGAGCACCGCCTTCTCAGAGCACAGCACCAGCTGTACTTTGTCCATGGGAATGTATCTCAAAGAGTCGTTCTCTGCTTTGGTTCCCCAGAGGAACCGAAATATCATATAGGCCCTGCACCTCCCACAGCTTGGAGCTCTGGAATTTGTTTTGTCTTTCTGCCTGGGGAAAGGCCATGGAAAAGTACTGGGAAAACTAGTTACTAATACAATAGACTACAGAGGAACAAATATATGTGGGAAGAATATGTAGAACATACAAGAAGAAAAAGGACCAAAACCAAACAGCATCACTGGTGCTCTGGGCACCACTTTGTCCTTTCCCCAAAGCAGCAGCATGGCCCCACACCACCTACTCGGTTGTCTGGTTGTGAGTGGACAAATCCAGCCTTATTTAACAAAAAAATAAGCCTTACCCAAAATGAGGGCAGGCATCTGCCAGAACTATGGGACCAGACCCCAACCTGGAAAACGAAACGTAGCTCAATCAAAGGCAATGGGGAAAAAAAGTCACCTGGAAAGAGTTAGCCATTCAACATGGAGGCAGGGGGGAAGGCATGCTGCTTTAATCTTTCTATAGTATAAAAGTTTTGTGACTGAATTAAAGCCCTACTGTTTGGACTGGATGATGTTACGTAATTCTCAGAAACGAGAGCAGCTGGCCACGGAACAGATACCTCCTAGCAAGCCCTGCAGTGCACAGAACATCATTTATCAAGGGTGTAAAAAAAATATATATTTATTGAGGGGCTTGGGAGTGAAATTTGACATGCTGGCTTGGATTTTAGCTGTCTGGATTTCATTTACAGCTCCTCTGTTTAATTTTCCACTAAAATAAATAAATAAATTAAACTGTCTTTGCCCACTTTCCCTAACTGCTTTTTGGCAAGCCTGTGGGCAAATCCAGTGCAGAGAGCTCAGGGGTATTGATGAGAATGTTGCTAACCTTGTAATGGCAATGTAGCTAAACAAGCAAGGGCAAAATCCACATTCAGGAAGATGTGCAGAAAGGCAGACAAGTAATGGAAGTATTAGAAATCACCTGGTTGTTGGAAATTTTCACTCTGGGGAAAGCTGAGAACAAGACAAAGTCCTGAGCCCACCAAAAAAAGTGACTTTTACAAACATTTATTGTTATTTCCTCATCCTTCCTCTTCCTGCCTTTCACACACGTCTTCCTGACAGCTACACCCCCACCATTTGCCATTTGCTGCCAGATTTGCCATTTCTTCTTTGCCTTTGCCTCTTTTCTTTACTTGTGGAAAAGTATTTATTCTGCTTCTTCCACTTGGGGTGTGGGGGGTGGGGGTGAGGGAGGGGACAGAAAAATCATAGTTGTGGGGACTGTGTTCTGCCATTTGGACACAGGACAGGTTTCATTGCTTATGCAGTTGCCAAAATGGACCCTGAGCTCATCCTGGTGTTCTTGCCCTGCTTTGAACAGGTGGAAGGTGACACTGGCTGCACTTACGCAACCCATGCTGACTTTCCCACAGCACTCAAGTCTGATAACAATGTCAGATCATCTATCCATAGATTATATGGTTGAGAAATAGCTGATGCTATTTTTTTAATACTGTTTCCCAAACTGATTCAGAGCCCTTCAGAAAACCTGTCCCTGGATCAGCAAATCAGTCATGCTCCAAAACCTTTTGGGACCCAGAAAGTCTGGCTGCTTTCTCAGGAAATTTCTCATTAGAAAATAAATTAATATAATTCCCCTTCTGGAGTTTATTCCAGTAATACCATCTACGGCTATGTACTTTAGGTACATAGCTAAACTTTAAGTAAAATATTTGAAAGCATGCAAGTGTAAGTATCTGAAATGTTAAAGAAATAAATCTGTAACTTCAATTTTAAAGGTCTTGAAATGTGCACATGATAGCACTGGGGATAGAAGGAATTTCAATTCTTCCACACTTTGGAAATCAGCTTAGTTACTTATAGGCCAAATTTTATTTAGCCATCCCTCCCTGCAGTACTTGCCACCAGAAACATGTGAATGCTTAGGAGCTGTTAATCGATTTTTTATCCTTTTATTCGGTGTTTTAGGATTTTAAGAATGGTCTGATACTTTACCTTCCCCATGCTGGCAGACAACTGCTTGCCTAGCAGTGTGCTGGGCCACTAAAGCAAGTGCAGTGATCACGCTTATGGTTGGACCCTGGGAAGAGGAATGCAGCTTTTTCACCGCCCCACAGGCACCATGCCAGGCAGGAGCTGGGCCAGCCATAGCGCTCACTGTTGCTTTGCACTCTCCCTGTGCCATTGCCATTTTCAAAGTGTGTCTTTTTTCCTCCTGGCTGAAAGATCCTAGAAGATTTTGGGAGAGCAGCTAGTACAGAGGAGGACATATGTGCCACCATGCAGCATTAGCTAACTGGGTGCTGGTAGTTTGTCACTCTGGTATTACCTTAACCAGGCAGGATCTGAGCAGCAGAGTCAGAGAGCAGCATCAGGTGGGCAAGGGTCCCAGCAACACACTGGGCAGCACTAGGAAAACACTGAAAGCCATATTCTGACTCTGGAAGCTAATGGCTTCAGCAGGAGCCATGTGAGCATAACTGTTGCCAGAGGACAGGCAGCAAAGTTTAGTTTTCTCCAAAAGAAGTATAAAAATAATTATGAACTTAGCCTGCAAAACTTGGGTCTGAATTTGTAACCATGTGGTGTTAATGGCCTGAAGTGAAACTTCAGACAAAGGTTTCATTTTACTTATTATTCATGAGAAAAGCCTCTGGCCAGTGACTGCAGCTTTGCTTATTACTGATGGAGCTTCATACCCCCTGCCTCACTCAGGGGTAAGGGGGTGCAGAAGCCTGATGCTGCTCTGCTTTGAGTTTAGGCAGGTGGCACTGAGCACAGAGATTGAGATTGTTTGGAGAACACAGAAGAATTAAGAAGCTCAATATAATTTTTATCCTCTCACCATTTTTGCTTCACTGACACTTATCTTCCTAAAAGCCCCTGCCCAAGAGTTTATTGAATGACAAAAAGATTTCCATGCTGAAATTAACTCCTACTGCTACTTATCTGTGAGCAAAAGCTGTTTTTAAGCTCTTTGTCAAAACAAATCTCAGCTGCCTACCAGCTTAGAACTGGGTGGAAGCATTATGTGGAAAGCATATACTCTTTTTCAGTTCAATTGAAATTTTGCAGACAAAACCTTCCCATCACAAATAGTGGGGACAGATATTCTAATTCTGAACAGGGCAAACAGAAGATGGTGACATGGTGAGGTATGTTGATTAGGAGAAATATACAGATGGCAAACAAGATCTCAGGCTTTTCTGAAAACTCCAAGAGAAACTTCCCTGCATGTTAAAGTTTCTGATGAAGACTTTTAGACATTGCTGTGTGGTCCAGAAAGTGTTATTCACTAAGCATGAGAAATTTGAGTAAGAAATGGCAATGCTATTGAGCCTGCTTCTGTACATACATTCTGGCATTTCCATTAAAAATTTTAGGTTAAAACTCAAATGTTTCAGGTGGGGAATTTCTCTTCTCTGTTTTTCTCTCTGTGGTCCAAGTATGCAACTTGTGCAGCTTGTGAAGACCATCAAGAGTTTGTTTCTGGATCAAGATAAGTTTTCACCAAAAATACTTCAACTGTTATTTCTGGTCAACAGCAACCCCCTTCACCCTCTCCCCCCCAAAAACACCCTCCCTACCCAACAAAAACCAACAACGAACCAACCAAAAAAAAAAAAAAAAAAAAAAAAGAGGGGTGGGACGAAGGGAATGCTTATTTTGCTTATCTGCAAAGTGCAGATAAGTGTTGCCCAGTAACCAAATTTCCACAAAAGAAGCAAGAGCTGTAGAACTGAGAAGCCACTTAAAAAATCTACTTTTCCATTACAATCTCATCTTCCTAAAGTTTTTACCAGCCATTCTCTCATACCTTGATGCTTGATGTTAGACACTATTCCCTGAGGGCAGCTTGTTGTTGTGTGGAAAATGCCAGTGTTTGCAGCACTCTGTGGCAAGTCTTAATAACTGCAATCAGATTGAGATGTTTATCTGACCCTTAATCTTCATGGCACATATCCACACTGGTAGTCCTTAATGGTTTGGAAAAAAGTTTCACAAGAGGTCATCCTCTGCCGGGCAGCATGGAGGTTGCTGGTTTTTTGCTGTAAGCTGTTCCATCTGCATGCTACTAGAAGATTTTGCTCCTGGTTTTCTTGCACGTTACCTCCACTGAGGCTTTGGACTTTTGACTTAGAAATTTCCAGAGGTAAACGTTTGGTCTGTAAGGGGCAGAATGTAACTGGATCCTTTTTTCTCCTCTTCATCTCTCCCCCAAGACTGTCATTCACTGGGAAGCCTGTTCTATGCCCTGCTTTTATTCATGGAGCTGTGACTTATGTCAAGACCCACTGGGGAGGGAGTACTCCCGTGTCAGCGCCCGCCTCAGCTTTACTTTATCATTCAATGAGCACCTTTGTCTTCTCTTGCAGTGTTTGCCAGAATCCTGAAGGCTCCTGAATCCCAAAACATCACTTTTGGGTCTGTGGTGACATTGCGGTGCACAGCAACTGGCCTTCCAGTCCCTACTATCACCTGGCTGGAAAATGGGAAAGCTGTAAGTGCCTCTTTTTCATGCTTTTGACACTGGAGGACTGCTATCAGCTGTAAGCACAACAGGGCTGGTAGTCAGCACTAGTGGTTTCTATTTCTTGCTAACTTAGCAGCTTGTTTTTCAAACTGGTTGAGTCCAGCTCATCTCTCTGCTGCAGTTTCCTCCTCTGGAAAAACACTGTCCCCCTTCTCCAGGGAGTTGTATGACTTCATTTGTTAGGATCTGGAAAGCCCAAGATGAAAGGTGCTTTAGATTCCTTCAGCCTTCCCCCAAGCCAGAATTTCTAGGACTTTGTTGTGTATTTCTGCAGCTATCTTTCCTTGCCTCTTTAATAATGTGATGACAACAACAAGGCAAAATTGCGCATTTGACAAAGTAACACAAATCAAGGGATTAGATAGAGCAAACTGTCTTGAGGTTAAATACCTGTGGAACAATATTATGCACAGTATATTTGAAAAAGAGAATAGATCTGAAATTTTCTAGACCTACCTAGGTGATGTGAAATATGTCATCAATTTATCCCTGGCCAGAAGTATGTTCTTAAGAAAAGCACATCCTCTTTGGTGGCAGGCACCAAGGGATGCAAATCCACCATGTCTCATAGGAAAGATTCCGTGGTCTAAGGATCCTGACCACTTAATATGGGTGCTTGCTTTCAGTTTGCCTGGCTTTCATGGCTTTGTGTAGGCTATTGCAATGCCTTAATTTCAGTGAACTTAAGACCTGCTTGACTCCTAGTATTGCCTGTGTGGGACTGAGCAGGTCACCACAGTCATGGCAGCTCTGCAGACCAAGCCTGCCGTGGGTTCCCTCTAGTCTTCATGTGCTTAAGATGAACTTGTTTTATACTCTCTTTGGTTTTTTGACAGTTTTTAAAGGATGCAGGGCATGATTCTGTGGAGGTAGGTGGAGTGTCTGCTGAGTGCAGGCTGGCTATCACCTTCCTGGTTCGTATCTCCTCTTTCCATACATTAAAATGTATTATTAAGACCCTATGCAGGCTGTCTGCAGGCTGTCTTGCTTTCCTTGTCTCCTCTATACCTTATTTGTCTCCTCCAGTCTGATTAGGGCTAATTGTCTATATTCCATCAATGTTGCTAGGCAGAGCAGCAAAGGGATCAGATCAGCCTCTGCTGAGACCCATGGATGCTGAGTGGTTTCTGACAACATTTAGTTTGAGACAATTGCAGGTGTTTATTTAAGACTTCTTCCCCACTATGAATGAAACCTTTTGCAGGAGCCTGGGGTGCCTGGCAAGAGCAGTATATTTCCAGAGCACAGACGAGTGGTCTGCTGAGATCCCGATGCATGGGTCCCACAGAGAGCAGAGGTACATGAGATGATGCTCAACCCCTTCCTGGGACACTGCCCGACTGGTCATATCTGCTCTGCCCCATTCCTGTTTGAAAAGCATAGCCCAGTCCCAGGAGGGTAGTGCTCCAGATTGCCTCACTTTAAATATGGCAAGGAAACCTTAATGAGAGCCTGTCTCTGGGAGAGTCAGCAGGAAGCCAGTGGACTGGAGACGGCCAATTTGAGGGCTGGTTCACAGCAGTGGTGAGTCATTTGAAGATGCAGCATGCCTGTGGCACTATGGTCTCTGAACACTGACCTGTAATTGTCCTGAGGCTCAAAGAAGAAGAGTCTGGTGAGCTTACTGAGCTGCCCTGGAAGAGGAGTATGGAAACTCCTCTGTGCAACAGCTGCTTGGCCTACCTAAATAGAAACACAATTCATTTTCCTCCCGCTATGCGCCACAGGACATCATGGACCTTATAATGTAGTTTTCCACATATCCAGGAATAAATGAGCCAGGTGTGAAGATATGAAGAGGTCTTTAATTTCCTGGTAACTGAGGTGATGTTTTAAAGACTAAAAAGAGAACTCCTGGAAATAAAATCTCAGGACTGTGCTTGAACAGGAAAGGGAACCAATTAACACAAGGGAACATCTTGAAGTTTTCAGTAAAGAAAACAACAGATGGCCAGTGTGGAAGTGCTAGTCACCACTGCCTGTGATTTTCCACTATACATGGTGCATACTGCTTGTACTGCTTGCAGTTTCCTGAGCTACCTCTTCCTTCTGCGTTCCAAGCTGGAAGGAACAATCCCAGTTTTCTGTGCTCAGCAGGCAGAGTCCAGCGCTGCCAGACATGGTACACCTGCCGCCTGGGGAGCCAGCAGAGACAGAAGACTGGATTAGCACAAGATGCTCACAGCAAGCAGCCACCAAGATGCTGGAAGGCAGAGGTGGCCTATAGAAAGTGCTTTCTTCCCACTGAGAAGGTCCCTGCACCATTTTAGTGCTGAGCGGCTTCTGGAGAGAAAAGGATTCTAAAATGAAATCTGAGCTGCTCTGCAACAAAAGAGATATCAGTGAAAAAGTATCCCCTGGGCTCCAACCCTCTTGAACTGATTTCATGTTATCAGGACAAAAATATCCTGATCTCTCCATTTGCACAGCAACTGACATACCTGGTGCAGTACTTACAAACTGTGCTGGTCTGATTATTTAGTGATTTCTTCCCATGAACATTCTCTCACCACAACTCCAAGCTGACTCTAAGTGAGGCAAAACAAATATATTACTTTCAGCATTTTCTTTTCATAGAGAACCAAATCTGCTTACAAGACATGTTACAACACTGATGAGTTCCTTCTTGCTTTTTCAATTATGCTGTCAATACCTATGGGTATTTCACTTCGCTGAAAGATCTCATTGAAAGCACAGTTTTACCACCCTCCAGGGAGGTCAGATTGATATCTCTATCTTAGTTACATGTGTAGTTAGAGTGCTTTGCCGGGGTGGATCCAGGGAGACAATCTGCAATGTCCTTAGAGTCAGGTCACACCTATGGGATTCACAGGCAGCATATCTCACTTGAATTACATTTGATGCTTCCTATCAATATGAAGATTAAAGCAGGCAATACTCTCCTTCCTACAGCCTTTGCAGGACAGAGTTTGCATGTACTATGCTCTCCTACTTTAATGAATGCTGTATTGGCAGGAAAGACTTGATGGTAAATCAAACCCAACTGGCCAACATCAGCAAGCCTCAAGCTCATTTAACTGGTAATTACTGATCTGGGAAAAGACCTGGCCAAAATGATCATATTTACAGCCCCTTCCATATTTCCAGATCCCAGATAAGAAAATCTACCTAAATCTATCTATCTTCAGATATCTGCTGAAGTATTGGAGCCAGAGCACGTCCTTTGCTCATGACTGCTTTGAGAGTACAGCAGTGGTTGTACTAATCCAGAATCAATGACATGCATACTATTTTCTTTTCTTTCTCTGTATAGTGGATATTCACGAAGTCATCTTGTGCCATTCCTTGCTAAGTCATGAAGAGGTAAACAATCTACTACAAGAAGCCCTGTAGTAATTAGCCAGTGCAATTACATAAATCAAATTGTTACTATGACCCTCTTGAACTGAAACCTAATTGCAAAAGTATTGCTGAAGTGTGAAATAGGAGAGATCTTTTAACATTTATTTTTGTGTGTGAAGTCAGCTGCTATGAAAGCACCAAAGTAACGCCAGCGGCTTTAGCTCTCTGCTACTTTTGTCTCCTTGCCACACCTTCCTCTGCTGATTTAAATGCTCTGTCTCTTAGAGTTTTCCTTTGTTTGCTCATTTGCATATTTTTTTTAAATATTACTGCACTGGGCTTTCACCCTTACAGGTTTCTGCGGGGTCTATAGCAGAAAGTGTCAAGGACAGAGTGGTTGATTCCAGACTGCAAGTGTATGTCACCCGACCTGGCCTGTTCACTTGTCTTGCCACAAACAAGCACAGCAAAACTTTTGGAGCTGCAAAAGCAGCAGCAACCATCAGCATTTCAGGTATGCTGGGAAAGAAGTCTTTTAGCCTTTCCTGCTGTGAAAGAGGAAAGGGGTGTGGAGTACTCTGGAGGAAGAGGGGAAGCCTTGGAGAGCTGATAGTGTGTGGGGGCCTAAATTTGAGTACAAGTACATCCTCCACCAGGCTATTTCCTCATATACTCTTACACTTGGGAGACTGGCATAGCTGTCATTTCCTGAATGTTCAATGCTGTCTTGTACTTTGTGTCCCAGAAGCACACTTGGTAAGTTCATCCATGTGGAGGAAATTGTGGCCATGGCCCAGTGTTGGTATCATCTAACAGCAAAGTGAAAATAGTTTCAAGCAGTTCAGCCACACAAGGGGTTGGCCTCCAGAAAGCAGGGTGGTTGCTGTCAGAGTAGTACCCTGCCTTGCCTGGAGTTATCTCCCAGGGATATCTCCCAAATGTCAAAATGAATTTCCAAAGAGGAAAAATACCTCTGTCAGAGATGACTAGCAGCACTTGTCCCACAGAGAGAAAGGTGAAAGCTTATCTCATCCCTCTTTGGACAGGCAGGGGGATTTAGTTAGAGGAATCACACAGGACATAGTATAGTAGCCCTGGTCCTGTTTTTAACCAGGCAGGCACTTGCTCTGTGCCTTATCTTCTGTTTTCTTGAGAAAATAATCGTGCCCTTTCTTACACTGGGCATTGAAACCTGGCAGGAAACTCTGCCCCATAGGGTACTCATCACTTGCTGTGTTTCCCATCCCCACTTCTGCTTTTAGCCCAGGCCAGTCTGTGTCCTATAAATGCAGTGGAGCGGATATGTACTTTGGGCTGGTGGAAGTTGTACTCTTCCAGGCCGTGTGTGCTCAGCAGGAGGAGAGCATCCACCTAGACCTGAGCAGGAGTCTGCTTCAGCCTTGCCCCATCTCACAAGGCTCCCAGCACAGAGGTGCCCTGGCCCTTGGCTGATGCTCAGTGCCTCCTCCCTGTGCTGGCACTACCCAGCTCGCTGTGCCACTGCAAACTGGGACCACTGCTCTGTGCTAGTGCTACATCTCTGGCCCTGGTTTCTCCTACTTTTTACAGCTCTGCCTGAAGTATTGGATATCTATGTGGCTTAAACAGAAGATGCTACCTGCTGGTTATGTAGGACCCAAAGGATTAGGATAAAAGTGTGGGTTTATAGTGCAAGAGAACATGTCAGGTGGCACTGTCATCAACAATCCACTTCCTCCTCATCATTCTTTCTCAATTTACAGTGTTCTGTATTGGCCAACTTTTCTTCCCCTTAAGAAGATACAAAAAAAAGGAACAGAATTTAGGTGCATTTTTTTTCGTACAGCTTACAGTTCTCAGACACATTTCCTAGCATGGAAATCTTGACTTATGCATCTTAGAGGGAACAATGAAGTGTCACTGATGTCTTTTCCATTTCTTCTTTCTCCTGGTTCATCACAATTCCTGGATCTGGTGCCTCTTGGCAGAATGGAGGTAAGAATGACTTTCTGTGGTTTTGTGGAGGCTCTTTCTGGGCTGGGAAAAAGAAGAAGAATTACAAACCAACGGGGTTTGGTTAATTTGTCTTAAATTAAGGGGTAGGGTTTCTGCATGCCAACTGTGCAGATGAGGGATCACTCAAAGGGATCACTGAGCTCCTTTACAGAGACATAATTGGAGACTAAGCTTGGGTAGATAAGGATGGTTTTGAATCAAGCCGGCAGTAAGGGTGTTAGAAATATGGTAGTGGGGAGGATATTCTGAAGGAAATGCTATTTGGTTACACATCCACAGTTTCCCTTGACCTTATAAATTTTCACGGCAAAGCTTAACTACAAGTTAAACTCCTACCTGTTCATGGTTAATAAATGTAATTTGGTTTGTTGCTTACCAGATGAGGGCAAGAGAAGGTTATATTTGTTCTGAGCAGGATTATGGATGAGTAAAGCCACTTACATGTGACGAGAAATGAACTTCTGCTAAGTAATTTTTGCAGGACTGAATTATTTAGATGGCTTTTTCTCTTTAGAATACTTCCATGTTTCTACATGCTTCACTGGCTGATCAGTCTGGAAAGAAAATGAGAATGTCAGTCTGGGAGATGGGCTGGGACCCTCTGGCCATCATGGAAAAGAGCAGAGCCTGGGAAAGTCTGAGCAAATGGCTTTGCCATTCTGCTGACACAGACTCCCTGCAAAGGCTTTTGTCTTCATCACAGGAGCTTGCTAGATTGATTCAGGAAGTTTGTAAGTGATTAAGTGACCACCCAATCATGATGGCAGACTTATGCCTTACACCTGCACCCATGCAACTATGACAGGCATGGGAACACAGGTCAAATGCTCAGCCCATCTGTCCCCATAGGTGTTCTCAATATTTGCTGCATGATGTTCCCTTTCTGTGACAAACCATTGTAAGAAACATGTTGTTACTATTTCTCCATTGCAACTTGGTCTGTGTCTCCTTGCATATTTTAGAAAAGCAAGGAAACATAATGTTAGCACTGTTAGCTCTTCTCAGTCTGCCTCTGCAGCTCCCTGAAGTCAGCAGCACAGCTGCCCCATGCACACCTGTCCCTGCTTTTGCCTCTGGGGCACAGGAAGGATGCAACTTTCAGCTTAGACACAATGGGACTCATCAGGAAAATGTAAATAACATTACCCCTGCCATGCCAAGAACAGTTCTAGTAGCATTCTGGGATCAGTGCATTGCTTTGGGGAAACCTGCTGTGTGCTGGGGAGATGTCATGGATGTGAGACTAGTGCAGCATGCTGAAGGTCTACTGTGTCACATGAAGGTATATCCATGGAGCCTGGGATGATAAAGTGTCAGAGCATCACTGCCATTTTGGTAAACCTCAAGGCATTAGTGCCTTCCTGTATTTTTTATCCAATGTGACACAGAAAAAAAATTAAAGAAAAAAATTCATAAGGAGCCCAGAATAGAGCAGTTAAACAGGGCCAGGGAGTGTCATCTGCAGAGAAGAACAGAAATGTGTAATCCCTGTGTAATCCCTTGTCCATGTACCTCCAGCTTTTTGAACAAAAAACAGCAAGAAACCCCAGAGTTAACAATGGGTGATTATTTGGACAGGGGAAAGAAATAAAAGGCAAAGATACAAATAGCTCTGTTGACCGCTCCAAATGGTTGGCGTGTTGTGAATTGAACTCTCTGATCCCAGTTACACTGATCGAATGGAGCAGTGGGGACAGCTGCACCCAGCCCTCCTCCCTGCCCTGATCTGGCCATCCCCCACACACAGGGAGTCTGTTTTCCCAGCTTTGCCTCCTGTACCAAGGACGCTGCATCCCACAGGCTGTATAGGCAGAGGGCACCTCCTCACACCCAGACCTTGCTGCTGTTGGGTGACTCTGGGAGCTGCTGGAAGCATGGCTGACCCGTGCATTGCCCTTACCCTGCTGCTCCCCTTTGATGGCTACGGGGAAGAAGGGAGGAAGGGAGTGGGGGAGAGATCTCCTTCTAGATGCAAATAACATGGGAAAGATAAACAAATGGCCCTCAAAGAAGATGACCCTGCTGTGATTTTTATTGCTCCTGCATAACTTTGTCTCCATGCTGTGTAGCAGGACTTTGCAAAATGAGAGATGTGGTGAGGAGAGAAGATGCACCTTGCGGAGAAACACCAGGAAGGAAAACACAGAAACTTGTTCCTTCCTTCTCTCTGAGCTCCCCAGCTAAAGGTGTGGAAGAGGGGCAGGGTCAGGAGTGGTGCAGGAGCTGAGGAAGGGCAGGCAGGAATTTGGCCTGATCTTGTGAAAAATTCCTTGGCACATGATGGGTTGAATTTACCTGGCTCCAGCTCGTCTAGTCTATCTTAAATTATACTCTAACTCTTGTTAGACAGCAGAGTGGAAAACCCTGAATTATCACAGGACTGTAGCAAATAGCATGGCTGATCCCTACTGCAGGGAAGCAGGAAAGAAAAATATTTTCCCATTAGAGCCTAGGGGCAGGGTGAGGGACCATGCTAGGTCATGGTTCTGTGTGATCACTCAGTTTTTAGTCCATTTATAATGTTAACAGCGCTTGATCACAGCCTCATCCCTGGAGTTTACCTGGGCTGGCACTGGGGTACCCTGCAGAAGTTTCATTCTTGGATTACATTAGCTGGTTTTAGTGGTTATAAACATTTACCATCTCATCTGCCCTCTGTTAGCCTTACACATGCCACTTCATTCAGAAACAGAGCCATTGTACTCATGCAGTTGTTTAGATCTGTGAGCTTACTATGTGTGTGCTCTTGTCCTTGACAGCAAGCTGTACAAGGGTGACTCAGGCTACTGCAGCACATACAGAGGTGAGGTGTGTAGTGCTATCTTGGTGAAGAATGCTCTTGTTTTCTTCAACTCCTCGTATGCTGACCCAGAGGAGACCCAAGAGCTGCTTGTGCACACTGCCTGGACTGAACTGAAAATGGTGAGTTCATTCTGCCAACCGGCTGCTGAGTCTCTGCTGTGTAACTACATCTTCCAAGAGTGCAATCCCTCGGGAGCTGGGCCAGCTCCAAAACCAGTGTGCAGGTAAATGAAGAAAAACATGCTCATATTTCACTTTCATTTCATGGGGATGTGTATGCAGCAGGGGAGTGGTGAGGGACTGTCCAGGCTTGCAATAGCAAGTGAAGCTGAGTGAAGCTGGACCCTCTAAGATTGCACAGATTTTCCCTTTGCTCTTTCCTCTGCACACAGACTGATTCAGCTCTCACTGTGCACATTGGTAGGGTATGGTCTGAATTTGAAGTCCAGACCTCTATATTATATCAGATTTTTGACAGACAGTGTGGAAAAAAAGTATCCATTTGAATTACATAAGTAGTTTCAATAATTAACATATTGTTTTCTGTTAACTCTTACTAGGCCAGTGTGTATATTTTTTATTACTATAAAGAATAATTGTTTCTTTGGAATTATGACTAAATGCATCTCCAGAAGATGCAACAAATCTGGCCAAGGCAATATGCCAATCATTTAGCACTTCCTGCTATGACAAAATTGTGAAAAAAAATTATGAGATCAGGGACATTGCCTGTGTAATTGTACCTGATAAATCAAAACTCCAATGTAGTTGTTATATTCTTCTATATGCAGAGAAATGTGCATTGAAATTGGGTTGACAGGGACCCTGAGGAGTCCAAAGCATCTCTTACTATAGCTAATCTACTGTTGACAGGTATTTGTAAACACATCCCAGTGACAGGCACTTCTCCCTCCTTATGCAACGTCCCGAGCAGTACTTCCCTCGTCGTTCCTTGTCCTCCTTGTCCACAGTCATGGAGGCAGGTTTCTTTCTTTCTTCTTTGCAGTGAAATGTTACATCTTTCCCAGATTCTTTGACTAGAATAAAACAGGTTTTTTTCCAAGCCCTGCACATAGATTTTTGCTCTTCTGCCCAGTCCAGGTTTTGTTATTTTTAACTATAATGTGATTGCTTGGTGTGGTTCGCAGAGGACAGCCCCAAACACGTATATCAGGGTGAAGCTATTTTTTCCTCTGACTTGTTCAGCCTCTGAAAAACTAGTCATTACCCATTTAACATTTGGGCAGCTGACATAAAGTGCACTGCTCTGTTCTTGCTTTCCTTGAAAGAAGACTTTATCTACATTTTTAAATACTATTCAGATTCGTGTTTAGTAGAAGAGTGGCCCCAACTCTACTGTCTGAAATAAAATACAAATCTTTTCTGCAGACATGGTAAGCACACTGCTTGCTGGACTTGGGCCAGATGTCTAATGGCAATAATTTCTCCAGTTACATAGGATCTTTTTAGGACATTCAGCAGCATGTTGTTTTTGTAATCAGGACCTTTTCTGTTGCTTCTTTTTTAATATCTCTAAAACAAAGGCACAGAGGAAAATCCCAGTGTGAATATTGACCATACATTTAGTTTTCTATTTGGTACCTATGCTGCTTAGTATTATACCATCAACACTGGAGTGACATATATTCTATGAAAGAAGATTATGTGCTAGTATCCAGAGATAATCATGCATCCAAGTATTACAATTTGCTTTTTGCTGGCAGGCTCCTCCCTGCCACCTCACCATTCTGCTCTTTGTTATTGTGCCCTTGAACACATGATCTCTCTGCCTTTTTTCAAGATCTGTGGCAGTATTTATATCTCAGCCACACATGCACAGCCCTTTAGTCAGCTAAGGGTCTTGTAAAAAGCTTCACAAGGTATTTCAGTTAGACCTCAGCCTTGCTTCATTTACTGCTGCTCATGAGTGGCCCTGCAGGACCAGAACTCACAGTGATTGAACTGAAGACCTGTACTTCTGGGGCACTTCTAAAGTCAGAATTATATAAACCAACATAAATATGCACTTGATCTTGACGCACCTGAACTAATAGTTACAACATTTGCAAATATGTCTAAATGTTAATGGGCTTGCCTGGAACCATTTTTCTTCAATTCTATGAGTCAATGTTGGTTTTTATTAATTATTTCTTCTCCCCCAGTTATAATGCAGTTTTCTTCATAAGAAAAGTCCTGGAATAGCATCCTTCCCAATTCCTGTCCTCAGAGAACTTCAGCTGGCCAGCAGTTCTTCCAGAGCCCAATACTCCTTTTGATAACTCAGACATCTAATATATACTTCTTGATGGCTGAGAGAGGTCTGGGGGCTCTTGAACACATCTCATGTGGTCTTGGTTACTTTCCAATTCTCTTAACTTATTTTTGCTGACAACTTTATAGCTTTCTGCAAAAGCTGGCTAGACTACATAAGTTTTCAGCTGAAATACTTAAAAGTAAGAATTTAACTCAGATTTGGAAGAGTTTTTGAGGAACATACTTCCTTCTATGTAGATCCATGTATTTTTATCCTATTATTTATTTTCTGAACCAATTTTTCTCTTTCCATGTTGTTTTTTTAATGTTCATTTGGAACATTAAAAGCTAGGTTTGGAAGCTAGCTAACAAGAATAGCAACTGATAGGCTGAGTAAAGCTTTTATAAAAGTAACCAGGGGGTAAAACAAGAAATAAAACAGAAGAAAACAGAAGTGGGAAAAGTTCACTTAAAGTAAATTTAGGTGGAAATTGATTAAAATGAGAATTCTTAAGGGAAAGTGATATCTCATCTCATAATTCTTAATCACATCTGCCTCTTGTCGTGGGCTGCTATTGCAATAGCAGAAGTACCCCCAGTTTCTGTTTCAACCACTACTGATAGGAAGTGATCAGCCTCTAGGAAACAGTCTCATGTTGGGGAAAATCTCTCTTTGTTTTCGTCTGTGTGTCCCCACCTACTCTGACATAGTCTCTTGTGGTTGCTAGAAACACTATTGGCACACAAGCTGTCTTCTGCCATTACTGTTCTTTGTCCATCTGTCATTTACAAGACATAATATTTCTAACAATAACCTGAAGCAATGTGACCTCAGCAAGTTCTCCCTGCTCAGCATCAGATGCTACAACCAGCATTTGAACCCGTCTAGAAGTGACTGACCATCCCTCCCTCTGGCTGCTTTACTATTCTTCCAGGGAGCAGATAACCTTCCTTTAACCCTGGTGCAGACAGCATTGCAGAGGAATGGTCTTTTGTGTTTTGCAATTGAGCACCAAATAAAGGGCTTATTTAAGGATGCTCAGGATCCAGGAATGAACAGAGGTAATTCAATCCAGATTTCCCAAGTCTCAGCCAGTGCTTCAAATGCAAGTTTTTCTTATTTCTCTGTCTAAGTATTTCTTTAATTCACAATGTCATTCCTGTTCCACGTGTTGTTTAACATAAAGAAGATAAACTTGCCATCTGGCTGCATTCTGGCTTCCATGGAAGGGAGGAAGGAATAAACCAGGACTGACTAAAACCAAGCACAAAGCAACTGGGCATTGATAACTTCAGCCTGTTGAATTGAAGGGCATCCATTATAGTTGCAGAAAAGCAGTTGCTCTGGTAGAATTCCCAATGGCCTCTATCCTTCACGTGCTTTAGAGGGTTTGCAGTGTTGTTAGCCATTGCTGAAACTCATGACCATCTGATCTTGCCAAAACCATTGTATAATTAAAGAGATTGCATCAACCCATCAGGTGGTGAATTTGGCTAAATCCTTCACCACAGACCCCAGAAGTACCTTTCTCTTTCTGCACCATTGTGTGATGGTTGGAAAAGTTGTGGATCTGGGAAAGACTTCAGCTGAGTTGTGCAAAAGAAATCTCTGTACCTGATCTCAAAATTGATTTTGTAACCCAGAGTCTCAAGAATGGCTACATAAATAAACGAATCACTGATAAATTGACCAATACAAAAAATCCACAGACTTCCCAGTATGGTGTGTTTTCTTTTTTTAATTTGGGTTTTTTTTCTGTGTAGATATTTCTTTCTCACCCATCTTCACAAACAATTTCTCATATAAGGCCCATTTAAACATCCAAAGCACTTCTTGACAGCACATGTTTCACATTGTTATGGATGTAATACATTAGATGGGAGACAGGTCACTTTTTACCAGGCAATCTAAAGCTTTTACTGCAGATATCTACAGAGAAAAAATGGATTTAAAGTTGCCTGTAGAGACAATAAGAAAATTATTTTTTTTATTCAGTGAGATTTAAAGTATATGCAAATGTTTAATATAAGAAGGTTAAGAATTGCAGCTCACCTTTTACTTTGAGTAGATGACATTCCAGTGCACAATTTATAGAAGTAAAGTGAGATTTTTAGAATACATTGAAAAAATTTAACTCTAGAAATGAGAAGACTATTTACAAGAACATGTAGTGACAGGACAAGGGGGACTGTCTTCGAACTGAAAGAGAATAGGTTTAGATTAGATAATAGGATGAAATTATTTACTGTGAGGGTGGTGAGACACTGGCACAGGTGGCCCAGGGAAGCTGTGGATGCCTCATCCCTGGAAGTGTCCAAGGCCAGGTTAGATGGGACTTTGAGCAACCTGGTCCAATGGAAGGTGCCCCTGTCCATGGGAGGAAGTTGGAACTAGATGATCTTTGATGTCTCTTCCAGCACAAACCATTCTATGATTCTATGATGTTTATTAGTAGAAGATGTCAAAAATGTATAGAAAAAGAGAGGAATGAACTCCTCATAGCTTGGCGTGTGTTATGTTTTCAGCATAACCCTGCTTAATTAAAAATGTAGGTTTGTATGTTTCTTAAAGGAAGCTGTTGAATTTCATGCTGTTTCCTTTATGGTTTATGAGCCAGACAAACTGGCTTTAAAGCAATATCACTCCACTAATAGAGCCTGCATAACCCCTGCATATCACTGCTAAGTGCAGCCATCTTTTTCAAGCCATTGACAGCTAATTTCACTGTTTTTTGCAAAACAATGTAGAGAGAATTGCCTTGCTGTAAAGGATCTCTACTGCTTTAAGGAATGGCTCTCAATGGAGGAGAACTCTCAGAAGGGGATTTACAAACCAGGGCTGATGCTGCTCACTCTTCCTGAATGCAACAGGTTGCCCAGCCTGCACCAGAATCCCAGCTCCTGCACCCACATCCCCTTCTTTGGTAAGGTGGCACAGGCTGCTGATTGTCCAGAGAGCTGTGTTCTTGGTAAGGGAGAGGGGAAAGGTACGATCTATAATTTACAACTGAACCAGAAGGCGATGGTGGGTGCTGTCATCACCTGTGCATGGAATTGCGACAGCTGCTTTGGCTGTTTGCCTCTCTCGTGCAGCTGGCGTGTGGGAAAAATCCCTCAAGCAAATAAGGCCTGGATCTTTATTTAGAAGATCATAACAATCCCAAAAAATGGTCTTAATGATAGCAAAATTGCCACTCAGGTGCCTTTGCAAATAAACAAGGTGTTGAAGCACTGCCGGTGAAAGAACTTTTTCCTGTTATGTGCTTCTAAGTGAGCATCCAGTGATATTGCATCCTGGGCAATCCCTTCTTACACCTTGTCTTGTCTTTTTACAGATTTTAAGAAGGAGAACATAACCAGTAAGTAGACTGCTCCAGACTGTGGTTTTAGAAATGGACATGATATTCTTCATTGAAGCTGCCATTTGCGCAGTACTTTTGTGTTTTCTGCTGGTCCTGGCTGGCTGAATTTAGGTTATTACTGAGGAATGTCTGGGTTTCCACATTCAAGGAATGGGGAAACACATTTCCAGCTCTTTGGAGGTTGAGGAGGCCATGGGCTGGTAACTTTTTATGAGAGAGGCATGGTGGTTTTAAATAGTACCCTTCCCTCCAGATGTTTCCTTTTCTTTCTACCCACTGCCTCTCATTCCCCTCTAGCCATATTTGTATTTCTGATTCTGAGATTGTCCCAGCCTTATACATTAACAACATGGTTACCTATGTCAGGCTGGTCTTGCAGGACCTTAAGCTCCCAGAACTCTCCTCCATTCACCTTTGAAATCTGGCTGTTTCTTGTAAAAGCCTCCCATGACCAGTGGTGAGACCCAGACATTCCCTGCAGTGCTGCTTTGACTTCTGTCAGGCTCCCACCCTGCTCCTGGTCATGGCTGAAACATGCACACCCAACCCTTCCACTCATATGCAACTGCAGTTTCAAGCTCAGACACTGAACATTATCTAGGCAGGTGAGGTGTGCAGATTTGGCAGTGGCAAGCACCTTCTTCATGGAGAGACAGCTAAAGTTTAAAAAAGAAAAAAATCAAGAATTTTGGGGAATGTTCTTTAATGGAAAAACCTTGGCTCCACCTGACAACCCAAGACCTAGGGCCCTGGTGATGCATACATGGAGACAAGGGCTTCAGCACCCTCTGGTCCAATGCCTACAGCCTGCCAGAGCAGTCATCCCTGCCCTCGTGGAGGGACAAAAAGAGAGGGGTGTCAGCATATGAGTGGAACATTTATGGGATGGCTTCAGTCTCCCCACAGGTGTTTCAGGACATGTCCTCTGTCTCCTGTGTATGCATGATCTTTTTTGTTCAGCTTCCACAGCATTTTCCCAGGGTAGCATTGCACAGATATGTAACATTCAGTCATGAACCAGGAAGATTTTAGTAATATTTCTCCCTCTTTTTTACTTTAGACCCACTGTTATGTGCACAAGTGTTTGTTGAGCGTGAACTGAACTGTTTTCTAGCTTGCTATCAAATTATTCATTAATGCCTAGATGGACCAGCTATATTATTCCCTCTGTCCTGTTGTAGAAAGATTGTCTAGATTGTAGCAAGACAGTCTATGAAAGTATCTGCATTTCCAGAGTATGAAGAATTCGGAAGTTCTTTCTTAGTGTTGCTCTTGCCCCTAAAGCTCTCCACATTCATCTTTTTAGGTGTCCCACCGACATTTGTTTCAGATCTGCAGAGAAATCTTTTTCATATTTATTACTAGGTGTGTCGAGAGACAAAGACACTGCTTTCCTTGCCTTTGAATGTGAAACAAATTCAATTCTGGGCTCAGGTGCACAAGTATGTTCCAGGACAGCTTAACAAGTTTTTACAACTCTGCAGAGCTACAGATGCCATCATATGGGGGCTGCTATCTTTTTGCAGATGTGAGTCATAAGTGGTATTTATGTATCAGTCAAAGAAATCCACATTAGAAAATAAAATTATAGAAAAAAAAATTATGACAAAAGAATTTCCTGCTTTGTTAATTTTTCTACCAAGGCTAGCAATCCAGTGGACCCTAATATATGCCATTTGTGCCAATGTTAGCCTTGGCTCAGCTGAGTTTAGAGAATAAAATTGATTAAAATTGATTAGAGTGGATTGAAATGTGTAAGCCTGCATCCCCTCTGCTGTCTTCCTGCTTCCTAGATTATGCTAGCATGCATTAAACTCTACTATGAGGCCAGGTGTATGTGAGGACATATATCCTGTGAGGACATTAATGCCTATTCCTGCAGTAAAATCTCGAGATTTTCTGCCTAGTTTTTCTGCAGCTGGAACAAGCCCTGTGTATGCAGTAACTACGCTATCTTCATTATAAAGAACATTGTTTTATACTGGTACCATTCCTTAATCATAGTTCAGGGTATAGTTTCCATGCATGCTGAAAACCACAGGCTGTGAATCCCAGCTCCCTGCTACCAAACTGACGATCATGAGTGTCTTCCTATTAGTGCCCCCGTGAAAATGCAGGCTGTGAATCATGGAACCAGTGCTGTGATTTGCTTTCTGCCTTGGTTTGGCTTGGGTGGGTTCAATGTGGTTCTGCCCTGCACTTCCTGCATGATGTACTGTGAACTGGGTAGTTGCAGGTTAACCATCACAGGCACATGGCCTGTTTTCTCAATCTGAGAGAGCTGCAGTGCCCTCTTTGAAGTTTTACCAGATTTCCTTGCATGTATTGAGTGCAAAATCCATTAGTGTAACAGTGTGTCTTTTTGGAGAGCAGCCAGGGCCCTGCTAGATCCCAGTCAGTCTCTCCTGTAGAGAAACTGCTTGAGAACTGCTCAGGCAGCAATTCAAGCTCACACAGCCACACACGTTACAAGGCTGGCTCAGCAAGAGAGGTAGAAGGTTCCCAGCCCCAGATCAATTTCCAGCAAGTGTTTATTCCAGTGTGCTGAAGGTGAATCTGGAGCCAGAGAGAAGGAGCATGTGGTTTTTCTGTTATATAGAGTCTCAGGTTTGTGGGTGGTACAAAGGGCAGGGCATGGGGCAAGCGACCATAGGGAAGAGAGGAACAGGACACCAAGCCTCATAGCCAATGGGGAAACAGGGAAAGAGGATGCCATGGGGTGGGTGATGGATTTGCAAAACCCAGAGAGAAGACTGCATAGTGTCTGCAAGGGTTCATGGGGAAGAAGCCTTCTTTACACCTCGGGTATTTTTAATTTTCACTTTTCCAGGGCAAGGCAGTTGGAAATTCCTTTAATGGCATGAGGGACTCCATACATTAGAGTGTAAACAGGAGGTTAAGCAGTACCCTTCCTGTCCCTCAGTTAAGCAGTGCCCTTCTAGTCCTTCTGTGTGCTTCAGATGTGATGCTGTCAGATGGTGTCATGTAATGACATGAACTTTATTATCGTGAATCTCTGCTGCAAGACATGGTCTGAAATGCCTTGACCCCATGTTTTTTTTCTCCCAGGGACTTGCTACAGTGGCAATGGCCAGTTTTACCAGGGCACAGCCAATGTCACAGCATCTGGCATTCCCTGCCAGAAGTGGAATGATCAGGTGCGTGTCAGTGTGAGGCCCACCAAATGGAGAGCTGTGCTCGAGGTTTGCTTTTCCGAGGAGTTTCTCAGAGTCAGGCAGCCCAACCTCAGTGAAAGGGTTGAGTGGGGAGCAGGTTGCCTTCATTTTTGATGTCACTGGTGTTTAACAATCTTATCATATTTCAATCTGCAAGTTCCCCTTACTGTGTCAAGATGCATTCTTTCTCATTCCAGGTGACAGAAAGGCTGTTTCAAGGCTCTGTCTTTCCTCATTCCTTTGGTGTCTTTTTTCATTTTGTTTTAATAACAATAGCAGGGCAAATTATGTTGAAACACTAATACAATTTTCTGTCTCCCCCAAGGCTCCCCATAGGCACAGGAGGACTCCCCAGGTTTTCCCTGAGCTGTTTGATGCTGAGAATTACTGCCGCAATCCAGGAGGTGAGAACGAGCGTCCCTGGTGCTACACGAAGGATCCAGCTGTGACCTGGGAATACTGCAGTGTGTCTCCCTGTGGAGATGGTAGGCAATTGCACTTTATAATTTCTGCCACTGTGGTTGTTTTGTGGCCATGCAAAGTGTTTGCATCCTGAGTACATCAATCTGTTCTGAATTCTGGATTCAGCTAGTTCTGAGTCTTCTCACAGATCCACTCAGCATCTTTAACCAGAAGGTTTAATGTGCCCCATGAAGAGGAGAAAATGAAGACAGGGAAATCAAGCACCTTGCCCTAGGTTATATAAATGCCAAAGATGAAGTGCAATGTCCTGTGGTATTCTCAAAAATTGACTTGTCAGACTGTTTAGAAGGTAGGGTTTCAGGCTGCTTTCCAAAGCTGTTTAGTTTAGGGTGACTTTTTTTTCAGTAATAACACCCCAATTTTAACTAAAAATAAGCTTAAAAAATTTGGAGACGTCTTTGTTCTTTGATGTTGAAGCTAAGTCTTACTGTTATTTCATGTTCAAAGAACAGACCAATATTTGAAAAATATTTCATCCAAGATTCCCAGCTTCTGGATTTCAGGTCTTAGAAATAAGACTGCATTTGGAAACTTCCTGCATGGGGAACAGGGGTTCTATGGACACAAGTGAACACAAATAATTTTCAGTTTAGCTGGCAATTAAGAAGAAGAAGAGTTTCAATTTCTTTCTGGCTCTCAGTTGTTGCATGCAGAGAGTAGCATTTTCTAGAATGTCTCAGAAACTACTCCACAGACAGTTATGTGATTTTTTTTCCCCCCCTAATAATACATCCAAGAGTGCTTTAAACTAGTCCTCCATATTTGCCCCCTAAAGAGACTGAGATGCAAATTGTTGGGGGCAAGAGGTTATTTTGGGAAAGTATCACACTGTACTTAACTTGGTCTTACACTCCTCCCTGCAGATTCCTTTTAGGACACATGATACATAGTGGTTTACATTGTGCACCATTGATCTTTCCCACTGCAGACATTACTGTATTTGAATACTGTTGAGACTATCAGATGTGACCTCCCATTTGTAACTCTTTCAAATGTTCTATATCAAAACTGTGTTCCAAGCTTAATGAGAACTGTATGTCAGTCCTACCAGCTCTTGAATTTTCACATCTGGCAAGCACAAATGGGTTTTGCTTCCTGCAAACCAAGATTCCCTGGTATGGTGCCTTCATGTGGTCATATGGTTGTATCTCTAATGTCAGTAATTCCCAGGATGACAGGCTAGCTCTGAAAATTCCTCTTAGAGAAAGCTCTGTAATCTAGAAGAGGTGTAACCCTCTGATTTTATTTGCATTACAGCATTGTTATCACTGGGAACAAGAAAACCAAATGGAGAGACTCTAAATCTCCCCCCTCCTCCTCCATTTTCCCCTACATACTCCATGACCATTATCATCTCCATCATCTCCAGCTTTGCTCTGGCCGTGATCTTTGGCATTATCACTCTGGTTTGCTGCCGTCGTCGAAAACAGTGGAAAAACAAAAAAAGGTAAAGCTTGGAACTTAATTCCGTTCAAGAAATGCTGCTTTGAAAAAGGGCTTTCTTCTTTCTGAGAGTGGAGTCCTGTGAACATCTGGTAGGGGACAGCAGCCCTCTCTTTGCTTGTGGCAGCCCAGTGTAAGTTCTGTTGAACTCCTGTGCCAGAGCAGAAGGTGGCCTGCTGATTAGGGACATGGCACGAGGCCTTGCTGCAAGGCTCCTTCAGTAGCCCTGCTGCACCTTCCTTTTCCATCCTGAAAGACATAAGCTCAGAAGGAGATGTAGCTAGTTATCTCCTGGTTAAGGGCTGTGTACACATTGACCAAAAATGGCTTTGTTGTTTCAGAGAGTCAGAGACACCAACTCTCACCACTCTGCCCTCCGAACTGCTCCTGGACCGGCTACACCCCAATCCCATGTACCAGCGCATGCCTCTTCTCCTCAACCCAAAATTGCTTAGCCTGGAGTATCCCAGGAACAATATTGAATATGTGAGAGATATTGGGGAGGGAGCATTTGGGAGAGTCTTCCAAGCCAGGTAAGCAGTCTCTTTATAAGTCTCCTTTATCTGAGAAAAATCAGCACTGGAAATCATCCATCCATCCATCCATCCATCCATCCATCCATCCATCCATCCATCCATCCATCCATCCATCCATCCATCCATCTCTCAAATACATGTGTACCTAATGGTACACAACACTTAGGCTTGAATAATTGTTTTTGCTGTCTGCTGCTATCTGTCAATATTTGTTAAACTTTTGCCACAAATTACTCTTTTCTACTCTCTAGCAGATGTAACATCTTACACACTAAAGTCTAGTGTAAAAGTTCAGCTAAATTTTGCCAAAAGTACTGCCTGTGACATGTGACCTATTGTGAAGTTCTTTTGTTTCCCAGTATTTATGAGTTGTCAGTGCGTGGTGATCTCCATTATAACACCAATATTGATCTGTGCAATTACCACAGATTACATTATCATTGTGTCCTGCTACAGTTCAGTCCCAACAGAATTTCAATTTTATTCAGTGGGAAAACCAAACCAAACCTAAATTCCCCTAAAAAAACCTCCCCACATAGGCCAATGGGGAGATGGGGGGTGGTTGTGTGTCTGTGGTGTCCCAACCTTAATGGGAAATACGTACTCAAGATTTGTAGATGCTCATGGATGAAAAGAACAGCAGAAGTCAGAGTATCCACAAAAGTGTTCCGATTTTTATTAGTAAATTACACACCTGCCATGGAAATAGCTATTTTATAGTCCCTAACCTCCTACATAAGCACAGAGCAGTGGGTTATGAATCAAGGGGTAGTGTGAAAAGGAAAGGAGATAGAAAGATGGATTAAAGATGGAAGCAGAGAAAGAAAGGAAGAAAGGAAAAAAGAAAAGTGGCCCTGGCTCCACCATCAATTCTGCTGACAGGAAGTTTAGGGTCCTGGGGCACGTGTGTGCCCAGACTTTGTGGGGGTACCCTTTTATAGTAAAATTTCTGTGCCCTGGAGCTAACTTTCTATACAAGTGAGTTATCATGGGCAGCCCCTTTTTCCAGACCTTTCTGGACAAGGTTTGGGGGCTTCGGAGGTGTTGGGTGCTCTTGTTCCCACCTTGTAGTCCATTTCCCACCTACTTCTTGGACTCATTCCTGCACCTCTGATGTATGGTGTTGTGCTTATCTCCAGGAGCCAGAAAAAGGACACTTGTCTCAGAAAAATGTTGCCCTACCTCTGTATGGCCCCTTTCTCCAGCTATAACAATCCTTGGTTGGCTCCATAGCTATCTGGATATCAGTGTTTGAGTAACATACATAAATTCCCTTATCTCTAGGCTTCTACAGTGTCCCCTTTAGTTAGTTTCTCACTTTTTATTTTTGGAATTTGAAGCCATTGTTACCTGTTTTAAATCTAAGATATTAGACAAAAGCCCAGTTCTGATAATATCATGGGAGGTGAGATTGTGCACTTTCACAAATGTAAAAAATCTTTAATTGACAACCCCAAAAATGAAGAGGATGGAAGATGTCCTGTTTTTCTTGACAGAATCCATGATTTCTGCAAGACAATTTTTGGACAGTAATGGTTTTCTCCTAAAGTCCTATCCCCAGATTCCTAGAAGAAAGTGTACAGGCTGCATAGTTCTCTGCTTAGTTAGGGTAGTTATTTTTGTCCTTTGCAGTTAACAACTATGGGGCATGGCTGATTTTGTAGTTGTATCTGGAGTAGTGCATGATGACATCATAAAAACCCAGGGAAGGACCAGAGTCCCACCATGGGCCAAGATCTGCTTGGTGAAATGCTTCTATTGATTGACAAAGCAAAGGACTATCCTTGCAAAAGGCAATCATAACACAGGTATTTGTAGTGTTTATAGCTAAGCCTTTGATATACCTGCTAGAAAATAACTTCTGTACAGGTTAAATGTGTTACAGCTGGTAAACAGTTTCAATAGCTGTGATGGATTTTTTTTCCTAATGAAGGGATAAATTATTTCTAAAGGAAGAAAAGCAGGCATACTTTTTTTTATTACAGAGAGAACTAAAGATAACAAAATTCAAAGGCCATGCAGTGGGATTGTCACAGATGCTTAGCCTGTGATGAACTGTTAGCCTGGATGACCAAACGCATTGGACCTTGAAACAAGAACAAAGCTATAGAAACTGCATAACAGCTGTGCTTGGGGCACTGCACACCATGGGCACAGGGCAGCTCTTGTCACAACCTCAGCACAGCGCTTGGGCTGCCCTGAGGGGCATCACCCTCCTGCTCAGGCTGCAGGAGTCTTCACCTGTGTGCGAGCAGAGCAGACATTCTTCTTGCCAAGTGCTGCTTTGGCCTCACTCTGGGAGTTCTAATACAATTTGAGTGCTGCAAAGACCTTTCTGAGCTCAGAATGACTTTCACAGATATCAAGCAAGGCTTCTCAAAGGGCATTCAAATGTTACTAAAGTGCTAGTTAAGTAAGTGCCAAAGTGGTATGAAGACCTTTTTTGTGGATTTCATCCACTTCAGCACTGCAATTTATTTCGATTAAGACTTTTTGTTATTGTCAGTGGAAATTGAGAGAAAAAGACATGGGAGAAAAAAGGAAGCATGACACCTTATCTGGCGTTTGCAAAGTGAGGAGTACCACATTCTGAGAGATACTTGCTCTCTGTGGCTCAAGGAAGCAGCTACAGAAATATTGCTTCTGAGAGACCTCCTTTTTTTTCCTACCATCTCTATCCAAAGTGCCTCCAAAGCTTTATAATTCCTTGTAATAAGTTGTGGACATTTCTGTGCACTGCTGGCAAATTCGTGCAGACCGCTGATCCACTATTACAAGCTGTGTGTCTATCCATGTTACTGAAACTATCAAAACTCAGATTATTGCCTTCCCATCTCAGAAGGATAAAATGTACTTTCCTGCGTGTGTTAAATGTCCATCTCACACTAAGTTTAGCAATCCTCTTACTTCTCCAGCTCTCATGTTTCTTGCTCCTCTGTAAACAAAGCTCTGCACTCAGTGCCAGTGATGCCTTTGCCATTTGGCTGCTGTGAGTCCTGATTCAGTGTTTACGCACTTCTGGGTCAAGCAACATGTTGGGACAGGAAGTGTCTAGCTATCATTTACTAACTTCTCCTGAAAGGCTGCTGTCTTCACCAGGAGCAGCTTCACACTTGGAAGGATAAGGAAGTAACCATGCTTAGGACAAAATTCAGGACCCGGCTCAGGTCTGTTACAGCTGGGTCCTTGTGACTGATTCTCCTCCTGGGATGACCACATTGGCACCACAAGCCACCAGAGCACCAGCTCTGTGCCGTTCAGTGCAGACCAGCACACGAGTTTTCTCCCAGAGCTGGAGGTATGTGGTCCGAGCTAAGCCTGAAGATCAGGATTGCCTAAAAGCCAGGATGTGGAGTCTTAGCTAGTAGGCTGGTAGACCTAATCTACAAATGTTCACCTTGACACTTCTTAGGGACAAGGCTGTCCCTAAGGTCAGAGTTTCTTGACAGAAACTCCTCATGTCCTTTCCATCTGCAAAGGGTATTTCTTTGACCTGCTGTCTCATATATAGCTGAAAAATAGTGTGGGTATTCATTAAAAAACCCCAACCTTCCCTTCCCCCTCAAAAAGCAGCCACTGCTGATTCAGAGCAGTCTCCTGCTCACTTATTAACTTAACCAAAGGATAGGGTAAAGGTAGATTCCCACCAGACTCTATAGATGTTAATTGCATTATTTAATGATCTACGAGAGAAGCTACCCAATTGTTATGGTGAACAAGATGGGGACAGGACACAGTCTCAAATAAAAGGTTAAGACTGCTCCTTGTTTTTTTACATAGTTACTGCATAGAAACGACATAGTTTCTTTGGAAAGAAAACCTGACTGGGAACTTAAATCAGACATTCTCTAGATAGGCTCAGGGTGAAATTCCTAACTGCACCGCTGCTTAGCTCTTTGAACAGCATGTACTTAAATGCCAATTGATGCCTCTGGTGCACAAATCCATTGGTGGTGAAGCAGGCAAAGGAGTGTTGCTATCCACTCTATGCACAAACAGTGCAAATTTCTCCTCGCCTTTTAATTATTTGCAAGAGAGATTACCTAAGGTAATTTCTTTTGATGCTTCCCTATTCTGGAAGAGACTTAACCTATTTTTCAAAAAACACTGCCTTTTCTGGCCCTTCACCTGAATTTTCCAGGTTCAGAGGCAGCAGTTTCCCAATGCTACCTTGCAGATGTAACCCTATCATTTGTGCAAAGGCTGTCTTCAGGGCATGAAAGGGGTCAACTTTGATACCTATCTGCCAAGACTTCAGTCTCTGCCTCTGTGCCAAATTGGTGGGAGTTTCCCAGGTCTGCTAAGAACTGTACTGAATCACCACGAGCTACCAAAGGTGAAATTTCTGGCTTTAGCCTGAAGGCCAGTTAAAAGACTTTGTGCAGCTTAACCTCACTTGGTTACATTTAGGTGAGTTTACATTACAGGATTCAGTGAAATGGGGTGGTTTGGTGTACATCAGCCTGGGGTGAGTTTCTGTCTCCAAAGCAGTCAGGACTGAGCACTGCCTGCCTCTACTTTGGCACTGTGCTGGATCTGCAAGTCAGAGATGAGTGGTGATCTATGAGACTATTTGATAGACATAAAGGCCTCCTATTTTTACTTTTAAATTCTCTATTACTTTGTTCAGGCTACTGCTGCTGGCTCTAGTGCTGAGAATTGACAGCAGGTGGTAGGTGCTCATACTCCTCCCCTCCTACGAGACTGGAAACTTGTGCCAGCACAGGGGAAAAGAAGGAAGACATTGTGCTGTAATGGAGGCAGTAGCAGACAAGCGTGGGGTCTGATCCTCTTCTCTGGCATGCCAGACCTCCTTGCCTGAGTGTCTCAGCTGTGGTCTAGCCACCTGTGCTTCCTTTCTTGATGGACACCCTGCCATCCAGTGACATTTGACATTTACAGCATCCAAGTGCAACTGTTGCAACTGCCATGTGTCTGAAGTAGAAGACTAGGAAGCTGGAAGTTTGCTTTGGAAATTGGAGTCTGCTCTAGCTGCTACTGAGCAATAAAATAACCTGTCATTCAAGCAATGGGAGGGCAGACAGGCTGGTGTAGTAACACAACACATAAATGGGCACCACTCTCTGTGGGCTCTGGCTGGCTACCTTTACAGAATGTGTTTTAGCTGCAAGGCTCCTGGGAAGAATTTGCACAGGAAACAAAATGTACATCTGAGGTTTGGTGCACGTTTGAAGAGTGGAAATTTAGTCTTCTCTGGCAACAGCTACCCCATAATCTTTGGCAAGCCCTCTAATTAAACTTGTTGAGGGTGCAGGGACCTGTGGATAAGAAAACAAGTTTATTCCTCTAAGTCAGGATTCTGTCTCCTAAGGATTTGTGTCTATGAGTTTTAGTTGAAGTTTCACCAGTGTCAAAATGTGCATATTCACACATTAACTTGCTCTTCATGCACGGAACAGGTTTGCTTTGTCCCTTCTGTCCTGTCATGTGTTTCCACAATCTTGTAGGAATATTAACAGTTTTTTGGACTTCAGCTACACTACATTAAATCCAGCTGAAGTTAGCAAATGGTTTGAGATTGTTGAATTAAAGGTGCATACACGTGCCACACACACAGAGAGAACAGTAACAAAAGGTTATTTTCCTTACCAAACCAAGGGAATACAGGTACTGTAATTGTTATTTTCACTCTAACAGTAGTTATACCAAAGTCACCATTCTGCTAGGTATGGGAAAGGAGGCTCTTTCACCAATTTCATAGAAAATAGGTTATTTTTTAACTACACCATTATACCCCAAAAGTGAATTGTTGGGACTGAAGAGTCCATCCTGTCCTCAGTTAAGTTTCTGATGTGATCTCCAGCCTATGGAGAGGTTGCTTCTTACCAACCTTTTACTTATTTATGTCTTTACCAGACACGATAATGAGTCTGTAAGCAGCAAGATCAGTGATCATAAAAAGCTACATTGAATTTAGTCCCTCCTGAACCAAATTAAATGTCTCTATAATATGCAATGCATACTGCAGTCCCAAGAGATGAAACTGGGCTTTAAGGCTCCTTCTGTTGGTTCTGAAGCCTTCCAACTTTTTTTTTTTCCTTGGTCAGCCTCTCCTTTTGCATCAGAAACAGAACCTCTGTGCATGTGTTCATCACTGATGGTTTCCTCTCTTCCCTCTCCTTGCAGGGCCCCAGGACTACTGCCATATGAATCCTTCACCATGGTAGCAGTGAAAATGCTGAAGGAAGAGGCATCTGCAGACATGCAAGCTGACTTTCAGAGGGAAGCAGCTCTCATGGCAGAATTTGACCATCCGAACATCGTCAAGCTTTTAGGTATCTCAGTGAGGCATCCTATTGCCTTAACAGGATAGTTCATCACATCAAAGCCTCCTCATGCTGCACTGAGTACACTGCTGGCCATCTTTCTGCCTAGCTCTGCTTCCAGTCTAATAACGTTGGCACAGATATCTTAGAAGGGAAGGCATGAACTTCCTGGAACTGTGATTTATTTTGTGGGTACTGAAAAGAAATAGCACAAGTCTTATTAGTTTTATAGATCCCACTTACTGTTGTGATATCTGAACACTTAATAGCATTGAAAAAGACCAAAATCAAATGAACAGAAAAAGAAGCCAGTCACAAAAATGGTCTCATCCTTTCCTTCCACTGTCATCTGAAAGGGCATCCCTTTTTGTTGGATTTTTCTCAGAAAGTCTTGATGTTGCAGCTTGGCTAATAAGGCATTTTCTGAGAAGAGAGCTGCTGACCAAAAATATTCTCTTAGAATATTGTAATTTTTTGTCTGAAGTAGGTGCTCCTGGCCACCTTTATCTGGCAATCCTGCTCTAAGTTTTTGTATGCAGACCTGATTCTCAAGGGCACAATGCCTTCTCACAAGGACATCTGTGGTCTTACTTTATTTCAGTAGGAAGTTCCACAACATTTTGAAATGTATAAACCACAGTTTTGAGGAAGCTGGGTCAATACAGATATTTTGGCTACAGAAAAGCAGGAAATGCATCAAACTGGACTAAACTTTGTGTTTATTGTTAACACATTTTAGGCCAGAAAAGGGCAAGGGTGCAGGCACAAACTAGTGTCACACCATGGGGCTGTGGAGAAACAGCCACATTACTGAAGACAGCTTAGATGATGAATCTCTCACATACACTTGTCATGCTTATCAGATCCTAATGTCATCAGACTGGAAACTGCTGTTTGTTTTTCCTCAAAGATTCAAATATTATGTCATCAACCAGAATTTCAGATTTCACAGTGATTTGCATCACCACTTGCTAAATGATGGCCCAAAAAAAGGCAAAACACATACATTTTAAATGTTGCTCTTTGCTGGTTAGCAGGTTTATGATAGGTGCACAAATATTGCTTTATTACTGTATGAAAAGAGAGGCTCATGCAAGTGTGGTTAATTCTGGCCCGCTAATAAAGCTGATGAAAAGCCAAGCATATGCCCTTCAGTGGGACCTCATTCTGCATCTAACAGATATGGCAAATGTCTCCTTTCTGCCGTCTGTTTTTGATTTGTCTTTCTTCCATTTTTGAATATCTGTCATGCCAAAAGTAATTCCTCAACCAACATTTTTTGCATGAGTTGTTTGACAAAAAGAAAAATCCACAAGGCTGTGAGTTTCCTTGCAATTCAAGTGTTCCACTGAACTCTTGAACATGCTCCTTGTGAATACTTTTGAAGTCTTCCTGCTAATGTATCACCCCTACAACAATATTATTGTTGTAATAATACAATGAACGCAACAAATAAAAGAATTAAAAATAACACAATCAGAACTTTAAAGGTTACTTCCTGAAAGTCCTTGCAGTTCCACCTGGGAAGAGGCAACACTTTTGTTAATGTTAGCTTAAGCAGGATTGGGCTCTTAATTAAATGTGGCATCAAAAGGCTATGTTTTACCTGGGATGTTGACAAAAGTTCTGCCTGTAGCCATGTGCATGACTTGTTAGTATCACCCACAGAGCTCAGCCTTAGATCCCAGATGAAGGTCTTTGAAAGAGGCAGCATGCTTGCATGGATGCATGCAAAGTGAATGGTATTTGCATTTGCACCTCTTTCTCTGCATTATTGAAAGTCTTCCTTTAGTGTAAGTATTTTTGGACTTTTTGGTTTTTGCACAGCAGCACTCTCTTTGCTGCCCAAATGACCTGTGTGGTCTGTCCTCTCCCAGGTGTGTGTGCAGTTGGGAAGCCAATGTGCCTGCTGTTTGAGTACATGGCCTACGGGGACCTGAACGAGTATCTGCGTGACCGCTCTCCCCGCAACCTCTGCAGCCTGGCACAGGACACTCTGGACACAAGGCCTCGCCTCCCCAACCCCCTGGCACTGTGCTGCACCAGCCAGCTCTGCATTGCCAAGCAGGTCGCTGCCGGCATGGCCTACCTCTCTGAGCGCAAGTTTGTCCACCGGGATTTGGCCACCAGGAACTGCCTGGTGGGGGAGAACATGGTGGTCAAAATCGCTGATTTTGGTCTCTCAAGGAACATGTATTCGGCTGACTATTACAAAGCAAATGAGAATGATGCCATCCCCATCCGCTGGATGCCCCCTGAGTCTATTTTCTACAACCGCTACACCACAGAGTCTGATGTGTGGGCCTATGGAGTGGTGCTGTGGGAGATCTTCTCCTATGGCATGCAGCCTTACTACGGGATGGCTCATGAGGAGGTCATCTACTACGTGAGGGATGGGAATGTCCTCTCCTGCCCAGACAATTGTCCCCTGGAGCTCTACAACCTGATGCGCCTCTGCTGGAGCAAGTTGCCTGCTGACCGGCCCGGTTTTGCCAGCATCCACCGCATCTTGGAGCGCATGTACGAGAGGGCTGTGGCCAACATGTCTGTCTGAGGGATGCATTTCCTTCCTTGTCTCCTGCGTCCACCTATCCAGACTGACTTGGGCCAGCCCATGAGCTCCTGGGTGATGGTGGCTTCATTAAACTGTTCCACTCAGGGAGGAGAAACAGTTTGTTCCACTAGCCAGAGAGAAATATAGACTGTACCTCCTTTATGCACCTCCTTGAGTGGGACTATACCTCCCAAACAACAGGCTGACCTTTAGCCACCAAGACAGGACTGCCTAGGTTGGTGAGAGTGCTGGTCATGCTAACTCAGTTCCTATATATAGCATTTCCAGGAGCATAGAGTTGCCCAGGGAAGGTAAACCAATGTTTCTTCCCTTCCTAACAGACCCTACTATGCTCTTCTGCATTTACACTCTTGGCTTCTACCTTTTTTCCCCCTTTCTCTTACATTTTCAAGTATTATTTAAAAAAAGATTGCAGAGTTCAATCTTCTTTTGGGGATACTGTTTATTACATTATTTTTGCGTACTGTTTACTATTATTTTTTGCATACTTAGTCCTTTTTGCAGAAAAAGGATGTTTCTGAAGCCATAGGCCACTTTCGTCTTTCTTTTAATTTTTGCTCTCTTTCATTACAATAACACTGACAGAGTCAAAACAAGAGCCTGCTGGGATCACTGGCAGCCACCTGCATCTTATGTTACCAAGACAGGCAAATGCCTGTCAAGCATGACACTTGCCATTTTCCAGTGTGGGAAATTCAGAGTCACCTTCATTTGATGTTTGTTAAAGTCTCACTTTAAAGCTTTCCTTAAGCATTGCAGCACATTTTTCCTGCCTTCCTTGCCCTGAAGCACCAAAGCCATTTAGTACTATGGGAGATGTTCATTCCAAAGGCCTGGTGCTGCACCTTGTAGGCATCCAAGGTATATTTATTTGCCACTGCATGGTTCTCACCATGCTGAAAGCAGGGAGAAATGCATCCCCTCTTGCAGAAGTGTGGCAGGTTGCATTAATTGTTTTTTTTCCTTTTCCTTTACAATCTTTGGCTCCTGATTCTGGTTTTCCTTTCCTAACATACTCTCCAAAGTCCCCCTACAATATTTGCTGGTCACTTTTCCTTCTGCTGCAGTTTAGAGACAGAGAAGTAAGGAAGGTGGATGTCTGTCACCAGTGTCCTTTAGAGACAACCTGTCAGTTAGGAGAAGGTGGAGAAAGTGGGTGCAAACAAGGAGAATTGCAAACTGTCCATCTGCAGGGCAGAGATGAGACTGCCTCAGTTACACATATCCTGCAGCCCATTTCCAAACACCAAATGTTTCTCTGCTAAAAGTTCTCCAAATTGCAATGAATACTTCAGTGCTAGAGAAAATTTTATTCCTGTGGTGACAGGTGTAACTTTTTAGCTCCATTTGGAGCGAGAAACTGTTGTCCCAGAGCCTCATTGATGATACAAAATATAGCCTGAGGCAGGGATGTGCGTTGTGACTTAAGAGCAGGAGTGCAAGTGAATGAGTGTTTGGTGTGGCTTCTGTAACTGGGACGTACTGGTTTAGCTTACCCAGAAGGCAGCAGTGGAGAGCAGCTATCTATGGTTTCTGAAAAGTAAGCTTGAAAAGGTCTGTGAACCATTACAAAGAACAGAACTGGAAAGTTCATACTTTCCTCTGCTGCTCTCCTGCTTGTTTGGGTTTTCATTTTGTTGGTTTTGTTGATTTTTTTTCATATAACCATAGTTTTTTATGATTGTGGCCACAATAGCATAATTTAATGCTTTCAGACCACTGGTGTCACTTTCACTTGAAGCAAAGAGCTTGCAATTACCAAAGACAATGGCAAGAAAAGAGGTTTGGGCTGCAAAATGTTGAAATGCTAAAATGGTATCTTCAGAGTGAGCACAAAATGGCCATTGCTGTCTTACTACCATTGTGCTGCTATGACACAACAGTTTAGTGAGGTTTGGATGCTAAAGACAAATACCCTCAGGAAATCCCAAAGCACCCAGTTTCAATTAAAAAATTATACTGGAGCTCCTTATATAGCTCTTGTTATTGCATTATGATCACCTTGCAGTGTGCATCATTAAATTTCTGTTAAGTTGTATCAGCTCCCTCTCTGTCTTCCCTGTTCTGAGGAGGCAGAAGTGAGGAGGTAGGCCTGAAGGGATTGAGGGGTGATGCTGAGCTGAGCCCAAATACACAGCCCAGGACTTGCATCATCTCTGTAAGGGAGGGTGCATATTCAAGATCCTTGCAGTGTTCAAGGCATCAGACATTTTTTCGTCACCCTCTCAAGAGGGGGCAGGTCACAAGCTGTGTGTGGGTAGTGGTATGAGTCCAGGTACCTAACACCTCCTCTGAAGCTGGAATGACTCTTATGCTAAGCAAAGCACACACTAACAGGTGCAAAACCTGCACCATGTGCTAAAAATAAACAAACACACCCATTTACAGTCTGCCTTTCTACCTTCTAGGATCCCAGGCTTCAGTTGTTCATTCTCCCATTTCCCCGGGAAAATGATTTAAAAACCATAATCGCAATTTTCTTCTTGTTAGCTGCCTGTAATGCCACATGCTTAGAATTTTCACTCACTGTCTTTGTGAAAGAAGGACTCCCATAGACTTGGAAGTATAGCCCTTTTCATCTCATTTTCCTAGCCCAAATGCTTCTCTCAGTGGGCTCATATTTCGGATGACAGTGGAAAATTTAGTCTTCCTCATCCAGCATTCCACTTGAATACTTTGAATTATAAGCACGTACTGAAGCGTGAGGTAGTCGGTGTGTGCAGGTCAGGAGGGAGAAAGCTTCCTTTCTTGCAGGAGGAAAGAGATCCTTTCAAGACAGACTCAGAGAAGCTCTCAGCAACATGCTCTCCAGGAATGGTAATCGCTCCTGCGTACCGATCCAGCAGGAGGGCTTAGCACCTAAAGGGTGCTGTCCTTTGAGGATTAAATTGTAGTAGGACTTCTGCTGCCTTAGTCTGTAGCTGAATTTCACCGTTTCCTTCTGCTGTATGCTTTTCAGCTGGAGGTTGACTGCTTTCATGACATGCCCTCTTTAACAGATGTTTTTTCTCCTCCTTATGTTTAAGGTTCTGCTGTCTTCATTCTGTGTTATACAGTGTGCTATGCCAGATTCTTCTAGACTTTCTGTACAATTTTCATGCAACACAAATTATTTTGAATGGGAGTAAACAAAGGGATTATGAGAGAGTAGAAGAGCAAGAAAAGTTTGTTACTCAAAAAAGTTGCTTGGAAGCAAAAATATTTTGCTTCTCTAGTTTGGATTTATAATTCATATAGAGAGAGAGGATGAATCAAAAAATGAACATTTTGGTGTTCATTTTAGAACATTTGTGTCCTGCAAAGTAGAGCACTTTTCCACATTTAGTTCTGTCCATACTGGCCCAAAAAATATGGAATGCTTCATGAATTCACATGTCACCCTTGTGCAGGGACCATACTAATATACAAATTTAAAATGAACCTTTTTGGTGCTTCAGTTCCCATTCCCGCTGGTAGCAGAGGGAGCCAGCAATCTGGGGCACTGGGTGATAACCCCAAGAAGAGGTTTGCAGCACATTTGATATATCCATTCCCTTTGCAAATGTGCTGCCTTGAGCACATATACATGTTTATCCTGGGCGACATATTGTGGAATCTGACCAACCAAACAGCACAGAAATTCTCTCATGTTCCTCTCATGTGACAGTTGCATTTAAAATGCACTTTTATAAGAATAAATTCCATAATTGATTGGACACTGTTTGCAACATTATCAAATTTGGTTCAAAGGAACTTCCTCTCAAACACTTTGTGGGCTAAACATAACTGTCTTGTCTCATTTACCCAAGGGAATATACTACTTATCATTCTGTGATTGTTTGTGAAAGGCATCCCTAGCAGAGGTGTACATTTCTCGTTCTCTCAACCTGTGTAACTCATGTGTCCAATATTTTATAAAATAAAGAGACACTGAAAAAGATAATACTAATTCTGTTCTCTCTGTTCTTTTCCTTCTCCAGGAATTTTTTTCCTTGTGTTCAGGTTTTTTTGGTTGGTTGGTTGGTTTTGGTTTTGTGTTTTTTTTTTTTTTCCTGAAAATGAATGTATTTAAGTTTATTAAAATATCTTTGTCCCAACTGTAATATCACATTGGTTATACTGCAGGCAATTGCAGCAATAAGTTATCATATGTGCTTATCATATGTGCTCAAAGGCATGTTGTTTTGGTGGGTTAAATTGGATGCTGTAGGAAGTCATTAAGAAACTTTACATTATGAGAACACCATAAGGGCTGGACAAGAGAAAGGACAATGTTCTTACAGCAATGTGGATTGGAGTCCCTTGGCCACTATCCCAAGGTGTAAGATGCCTCACACAGATGGGAATTACATCTGTCTCCCTCCCAATATCTGCTGGTATTTGGGCCTGGGTTCTGGTCTCACATCTGGATGTGTGGAATTAAAACGTGATATAAAATCAAAAGGGAAATAAATGAGTTCACCGTCTGTAGAATACAGCTGAGCAAAATTTCATGTTGATGGGTTTATCTAAAAGGCTATAACTCCTTTTTTCTGCACATGATCCTTGAAGATGAGCTCACTCAGCAAGTCTGTGGGAATTTTAACTATTTCAAAATTAATTGCAAATCCTTAACAATCAGAAATGGGGAATCAAACAAAACTTTAATTTTCCTGACAATTAGTCAGGCAAACCACGAAGTACATTCTTTCTTTCTTGCTCTTCCCCTGCCGCCCCCAACCCCAACACAATCTAAAATGTTTTTTGCAAATCTTCTTGCTAGAAATCTTAGGGAAAAAAGTGCTTTGTAAATATTGTCCTGGCTAAGAAAGTCATTAATGAATTAGGAAAGGAGTTATTTTTTCCTTCTCTCAATCAGACTGAATTATGTTAAAGGGTTGACTGTGTCAAGCTTTTCAAGGCATAAGTGGTGCACTCATTTCCCACTACAAAATGAACAGATTTTGAATCTGTAGAGAAACATTCTTCTGGTGTGTCTAAAAAGTTGACCCTATGAGAGAACCTGTTGTCTTCAGCAGTACAATCTCTGCCAGACTTCCCTCCTTCCAACCCCTTCTGAGGTCACCTGAACCAGACAGCACAATGGGATGTCCCCAGTGCCTTGAGTTTCCCTGAATGTTTTGGGTAATTCAGCCATTCTGCAAGAAACAATGTGAGTAACTTGTGGCTGGGAAAAGCAGAAGCATGTAATAGATAATTTTTCTTTTTCCTTGGCTTTTTTATATGATTTTGTAAATGTATAACCTTGTGTCTGTGTATGTGTGTATGGGAAGAGGGTGAGGAAGCTTGATTTGTGGGGATGGCAAAAGAAGCCCTCTATGCAAATTCCTTGTTGTATCTTTCCATTCATTCTAAAACTTTGCATCTTCAGCTGAAAGTAGTAACATCTCATTTCCTCAAAAGAGACTTGAGATCCTAAGAGGCCTTTGCTAAGTTTCTGTCATTGCAGTGATGTGGGAGTTGCTGTCCCTCTGCTGCTGGTGTGAAGCTCTGAAGTAACGTGAAGCCGCTTTTCATATTCCATAAAGAATTCAGAGACTTTTGGTGGTATTCCAATGCAGGACTAGGATAATTTTATTATTAACAAGAAGGGAAAAAAGAAAAAACCCCTATCAATTTACCCATTCCACCAAAACCACAGAGCCTGTCATAACAATGTCACAGGTGTTTTTTACAAGTTTCTCAACCTTGGGAGAGAAATTATGTACTCATTCATTGACAAATCTGTAGAGACACTTTTTTATACAGTCTTGCTGTGCATAGCCAAGTTGCCTCCAGACCCTGGAGGTCTCTGTCCATACTTAGTGGTACAGTAGCCAGTTGTAACTGTAGAAAGGGGAACATATGAGGAGTTTGAAGCTGCCCTTAAAACCAGAAATAGCAATTTTCTTCAGTGCTCTTCAGTGCTGTAGTGGTAGCCCTCAGCAAAGGTCATACTTTATACTACTGACATATTCACATAATAACAGAGCATCTTATAATATTCCACAAATTTAGTATTGAATAAATAAGAGTTTCATCAGCAACTGATAGACAAAATATTTTATGATAAATTTGGACCAAAAAGCAATCAATTAATTAATTTATTATACTTATTAGAGAAATATTTTTCTTCTGTCTATGGGAATCCTTTAAATTTTGTGCCATTTACAGGCCAGTGTGCTTACTTTGACTGTGAGATAGCCACACATACATTTCTACTGGGCATAAATGAACACATTGAAGCACTTGTATGGTTATCTGCCCTCCCCCATAGTTCTTATATAAAAGAGATGTTACATTTTGGGAACTTAGACAGGCTAGCTAACTTTCATGCAAGCAAAAAGCTTAATGGAAGAAGGGATCTGTGCAGAAATGAGGAGTGCCAGATGAATGAATGGGGGTTATTCACACTCTGGATGTTGAGATAAAGCTGTTCTAATTTTGACTTCTTATTTAAAGTAGTGCTAACTTCAAAGCAGTGACACTGAAGAACAGGATGGCTTTGGTTATCATGAAGATGGGGAACTTCCCGTGGCTGGCTGAGAGCCGATGGGATAATGTGAGACCGTTACATGAAAAATGCAGCAAGGAGCAGGGCGTTCCTCAGCTGAGGGATACAATACTAGGCACAGTCAGGCCCATGCCAGACTCACTCAGATTTGGTTGAGATTTATTTGCAGTGCTTTTGTTACGTTTTCTTCTGTTCTGGAACACAATAAGATCTCTTGATGCTCATGCTCCAAGACCCTGAATGCTCCACACCTTGTGCTCTTCTCAAGGCAAGCAGCAGGACAGCCTTGCTCCCTTTCCCTTCCTCCTGGCAATGCATGACTTTCCTCTGATCACAGGATCCAGACAGGTGCCTGTGTGTGGAGCAGGGGAGCACCAGTAAAGAAGAGCACTTCCACACCTCCTACAGTGGTGAGGAGGTGTGCTTGTTTGGCTGCTGTGCAGAGCAGCACTGTCCCTACCCCAGGTGGGTACCTCACCTGCAACACAGGTGCAAGTCTTTATGGAGCTGGGAGGCTGCATTTTGTTTGGGAAGAGCTCTTGGAGAGGACTGTACAAAATGTTCAGATCAAACCTTCCAGCAATGAAAAGTCATCCAGGTTTGGGTGTCATTACTGGCCTTGATGAGATTTGCCAGGAGGATCTGCATACCGCCAGGCTGCTGAATGGCTGCATTTCAAGAGAAACTGCTCTGATTTATAGCTTGGTGTCAGTAGCACATTGCAGTCCAACAGCGTGGACTGGCAGAGGAATGGATAAGATGACTTGGTATTGGTATGTCTTACATGTGAGATCTTCAAGTCAACAGCAAAGCATTTTAATGATCTGTCCTCTCATTAATCTCAGATGTGAAAAACTGTGACTGTGCGGGCACCAGGTGACACCTGTCTAGACAAAACAATAAATTTTCTAGCTAATCGATTTTCCTGTGTACCACACCACATACAGACACAACACTAGGATACTTATACACTGCACTGAAGCAGACTGCGTCTCTTTTGCTAACAATATGCCCCAAGTCTAACTATTGCTAACTATTGCCCCAAGTCTACAGGACAGAAGAGTATTTGACTTAGCTTGCATGAGATAAATCCTGTCAATGAGAGAGACACTGCATATTTGGAAACATACCCTGATTCAGCAAGACTTGCACAAATTTTTTTCTTGGACAGCTACCATGTAGTCAAGTAGCTGCTACACATTTGCCCTTTTATGCCAATCCAGACAAAGCATTATCTATTAGCAAGAAGTTTTTCAAAATAACTTGAGATAAAATGTTAGATTAAATTCTTAAACATGAGATAAAAGTATCTCTGTCTACAATAAAAAATCTGCACAATTCATTCTTTTGGAACTCTGAGATCCTCTTTGCCTTCACTGGCAATTCTAACTTTACTCAGAGATTAGTGGAGCTGCTTCTGCCAACACTAAAATGAAGGGGCTTCCAATGAACTTCAAAACAAGGATGCAAAAAATCATACACAGGGCACAATTATATGCACATGAGGCTGCAGATGCCAAAGTATGAACACATTTAAAGAAAAAACAAAACAGATTACACACATTCGTATGGGAGAGGCCTGTGAATTTGTATTACACTTGATGGCTTCAATGCTTTAAAGTCCTGTTTTCTAGAGCATTTTGGAGGGACAAAGATCAAACAACCTACTTTATGGATGCAAGTATGACCTGAACTGATGCTTTTCTTAAACTATCTGCTGGCAACAGTTGGAATCATGATACCAAATACCTGTCCTTCTGATACCTGGTTTACTGCTCCTATTCTAAGATTCCTTCACAGAAAGGCCTGGTTTGTAAAATCTGGGCTCAGATCACAGGTGTCTCCTACCTGAATGATAATTGGTTGGTCTGGATTTGGCATTGGCATGTAACTGGATGAAAAAATGTTAACTTTTTGTTTACTTGTGCTGTGTTTTAGTTTCTCTTGTACAGTGCTTATAACACCTTCTGAACCAAGACCTGAGCATCCTTCAATGGGCAATTGCCCTGTGTGCACCTGCAGGGCTAAAAGAATCAGAGCAAACTCCTGGTGCAACTCAAAGTATTGGTACCCACTGACTTCTGTCAATGACTTTTGACCACGTTTCTGGCTGATAGAGATGCAACAGTATTAAACATTGAAGGGAAATAATGAAAGGCATAAGAAAAAATAGACCAGATGATTCAGAATAAGAAGCCAAGCTTATCTGCAGAGGAAGCTTCTAGAGACTGAAGCCCCTACAGCTGCACATGGTACCTACACTTCAGTTGGAAGCTAACCCTGTGATCCCACTGTGGCAGTAGGATTGCACACAAACATTTTCCAAGTTAAAATCACAAACACCTGCATTTGGAGCCCTTGTCTCTGAGCAAGCCATAAAGGAATGCGTGCTGACAGAAGAATGCACACTCCGCTGGATTCTAAAGTCCATCTGTGTCCCTAAAGCAACTCCTGCACTGAACTGATTTGGTCACACACCTCACAGGATCGTGTAATACTCTTCCTGCAGGTTTGGCAATGTCATAACTCGCAAAACACCAGCACAGTATCAGCAGCAGAACCTCTTAGCAAGAGCTCTTTCCATCTCGTCACTAGCAGCCCTCAGTCTCCAGCTTCAAATGATTGCAGCCAAATGCAGTTCTTTCAGTTCCAAACCATGGAACCATTGGCCTAAGCAGCTGGCTGCCTTGTGTCTCCTGGGGCAGTCTTTTTCCAAAGAAACCCGTGATTCATCTGCAGATGGCTCTCTGAATCAGCAGGCAGCTCCACCCACAGCCAAGAAAACTGACAATCCCAGTGCTTGCTGCCCCAGCAAGGACGTGAACCCAGGGCTGGCATGGACCTCTCTGCATTTTCAGAAACTTCTTGCTCAGAAAGAGCATTTGTTTCAGGCTCAATGCTTGGCTGGGTGGTAGGAAGGAGAAAGACTTGTGGGACACACTGTTCACCATGGTGAGAATCTGTGTTGCAGAAACACTGTGATACTGCAGGCCAACATCCACAAGGCACCCCAGGATGGGTGTGACTACTTTTGCGATGGCTTTTCTGTCCTGAGGAACACAATTTTTCCTAGCCAAGCAGCAGCAAGTGTGTTGATACTGTTACCAAATAACAGACATGGTTGGATACAGCAAGGATCATCCTGATCTGCTTAATTTCCTGGGGAAGGAAAAGTGGGGCAGTAGTAGGAGACTCATCCTTCACCCTCTGCTGCATTGTTAGTGCTGCTTGCTGGTGGTTGAAGTTGAACTTCCCATGATTTTGGCACTACCAGGAGAAACTGGCTTGCTCAGAACATGCTTGAAAATGCCAGCCTCACTGTTGACAGCAAAGTTTTTGTAATATCAACAGTTACGCAAGGCAAAGATTTATAACACCTAGGCTGCTGTAAATACGGACTGTTTTGATAACATAACACAGTATTTTGAGTTGCTGCAAATTCATGTGGGAGTTGTATAAGAATGACCTGCACTTGGCCTCCCCTGGCAATTTCCCACATGAAATTAGAGATCTTCTGGTGACAAATTAATGGTTAGATCTAAATATTTTGGCAAATTCCAGATATAGAAATTTCTGGTTTAGAAATAGCTGAGACTACAAATAGCCTGATTCTGCCTCAGGCACACCTTCCAGATGTACAGTTTTGGTGGCAGACAGACAGGGAAAATTTCTTGTCTTCCTCTTTCCTCTTTCCCCTTGCTTCAGAGATACTTTCATAAAGAAGAGCCTTCTGGTCACCCCTGCCAGTCTGAATTAATAACAGCAAGCTCTGGGGAAAGTGCCCTTCCTGCCCTTCCTATGAGGTTTGTCTTTTTAAAAATTAAATACATGTTTCAACAAGACCAAATACGATCATTTGCCACCTACTGCAGTACAAATTCATGCTGTAAGTCTCCCAAGTCAAAATGACAGGAGGGCACTGGAAATCCCCTGCCTGCTAACCCTTGCAACACAATGTAGATCAGTGCAGCAGAGGGAGAGTGAGGGGGAAAAACAAGGGAACATAAACCTCCTTGCTCAGTTCCATGGTTGTCACCTAAACCTTCAGTGGTGGGAAGAGGAGTGCTGTAACTTGTGGCTCCAGTCAGGCAAACCATGAGCCCCAGGACTCAATTGAAGGCCAGTCCAAGGGTAGCCAGAGGAATAATGCCAGCCCCATGGGAGACCCAGCTGACAATAGGTGCTAGGGCCATTGAGATTATAGAATTGTCAGGGTTGGAAAAGACCTCTAAGACTGAGTCCCACTTCCTTTGCCCTTAGTTTTACCTACATTCCTGAACAAGCAAATGGGTGGCCTTAGATCCACGGTGAGTTGCTCAGCAATGTTCAGTGAAGCATGCTTTTGTCTAAAAATAATTTTCCTAAGTTTGTCGAAACAAAGGCATCAAATGTACACCAACAGTATCATAATGGAAGTTTTGTGAGACCTACCACATCCAACTCATCATTTGAAGCTCATACAAAATGAGATAGTCTGCCTGTTGGTGAGCAAGGAGAGACTCTCTGCTCCTATTGTGAATGGATTGAGACCAAGATAGCAATTAATCCCTATTGTGTATTTTGTATGAGCTTCTGAGAGCTTCCATGAAGTCAATAGGTGAGAATACTTAAGCAAGCTTGCCCTAAGGGTGTGTGTAGTTTATCTCTTTCTGAACACAAAAGTTCAGTATTTGACACCGACTTGCCCATTAACATCTGACTAGGAACTAAAAACTTATTGCCAAACAGGATAGTTCTCTGAAACAGGCTCAACCATGTTCTCCACCCTGCTTTGGGTAAAATACAGACAAAAATATGTTATGTATCACTACAGCTGTTACATTTGGCATAATAGGGTCTAATTCAGCTTTCATTCAAGACAATTCACACTGACAATTCCCATTGACCTCACTTAAGAGATGGCTACACTTCACAGCCAACTGTAGTTAGGTTAAACACAAATCCAAACACTCTGAAAGCAATAAGGAGAGCTGCAATGGCTGCTTTTCCCTGGTATTGGCATCCCTGGGCTTCAAGATGGCAAAAGTACCTGAACCTTTCTTTGAGAATTTATTTTTCAAAAAAACTAGCCCTTAGAAAGCCCTTTCATAAGCTCCTTTTCCCAGCAATGAACAAACTTCTTCCAGAGGGATATTTTATAAATCAGTTAAACTGAAACTGTACTAAAACAGTATTTGAGAAACTGAGGCAGAGGGTAAAGATATCCATTCCTTTCTTTCATTCTAACATATATCACTTTAATCACTTTATATCACTTTTGCCCGACTTTCTCTGACAAAGCAGTGACAAATTTCTGCAGTTGTTCTGGGGCATGAAGCATTAATGTAAAAATTAATAGTGCCACAGTGTTGGAAATGGTTTGGATCACACAGGTTTCATCATCACTAAGCGTGGTTCTGGCTGGGCACTTTTGTGCTGTCTCTGTTTCAGTGTTAGTTGTACAAAGGAAAGAGAAGAGCTGGAGGAATCAGCTCTCATAGTGATTGCCCAAAATATCCACAGTGGAGACCTTCTTGCCTGTCCTCCCTTCTAATCCTGAGTAAACAAGGCAATAACTCGGATGACTCTTCAACTCAGGCTGCTTTACACTCCTCCCTCTCAAAAAACCAGTAAATTGAGGACAAAATAAGGCTAAGCATTGCACTCAGTAGCACTGAGATTTGTGGAGGCTGAGACATAAGTAGTGAGTAGTTCTGGGCTGCCTAAAAAGCTACAGGTTGCCACTGCATCAAATGGAAACAAAGAAAATTGGAAATTCATGGATGGGAAAAAAAGCCAAAATAAAAATCACCTGTGGTCTTTTATCTAAACAGAATTAAGAAATTTCAGGAAGAAGTAAGTTTCTCCCTCCAAAAAAAACCACAAACCTCAAGAGAACCTATAACTGCTGAGTTCCGTGGTTTGTGCTGCAGTGTGAGGAGGTGTCACACAAGAGTGAGCTATACAGGAATAAAGAGTAAAGGGCTGGGAAAGTGATAGCAGGTTTGTGGAGTTCAGATGCTTTGTAGGAGGTATGTATCTATTTTTTAGGGGATGCTGGACTGCCATAATATGATGCACACTCAAATCACAGCCACAGAATATGCTGCCACAACAGAGACAACAGCACAGAATATTTTTTTGGGGGGGAGGAGAATGAAATCTGAAAATCCGTTGACTCCCTTTGAAGGCAGGGAGGCCCTGCAGAGAGACCTTGAGAAATCAGAGGGCTGGGCAATCACCAACTGTATGAAGTTCAACAAGGGAGAGTGCCACATTCTGCACCTGGGAGGGGCAACCCTGGATGTACAGAGAGAACAGGGAATGAGAGGTTGGAGAGCAGTGTCCCAGGACCTGGGCATCCTGGTCAATGGCAGGTTGAACATGAGCCAGCAGTGCCCTGGCAGCCAGGAGGGTCACCTGTGTCCTGGGGGACATAAGGCCCAGCATCACAGCCAGACAAGGCTGTCCTGCTCTGCTCTGCACTGGGATGGCCTCACCCCAAATGCTGGGGGCAGTTTTGGGTGCCACAATACAAAAAAGACATTGAGCTCTTAGAGAGTGTCCAAAGGAGGGCCATGAGGATGGTGAAGGGCCTTGAGCGGAAGCCGTGTGAGGAGTGGCTGAGGTCACTTGGTCTGTTCAGCCTAGGAAAGAAGAGACTGAGGGGAGACCTCACTGCAGTTACAACTTCCCTGCGAGGGGAAGATGAGGGGCAGGCACTGATCTGTTCCCTGGTGACCAAGGACAGGATCTGAGGCAGTGGCATGTCAGAGAAAGTTTAGGTTGGATGTTAGAAAAAAATTCTTTCCCCAGAGGCTGGTTGGGCACTGGAACAAGCTCCCCAAGGAATTGGTCACAGCGGCGTTTGAAAAATGCACCTGGGTACATTGGATGACTCTTAGGGACAGTGCTGTGCAGGGCCAGGAGATGGACTCGATGATCCTCAGGCATCTCTTCCAAATCAGCATTCTGTGAAAAGAAAAAGTAATGGGGAGGAGCTGGATGAAGGTTATTTAATAGTTCCTTCAGTTCAGCTCTCCTTGCACGCCCTGTGAGGAAGATAAAACTGACTCTTGTCTAGCTGATATTACTTCCAGGAGGGAATAGAAAAGGTTTACAGCTTTTGCTTCATGCTTTGTTTCTGGACCACAGTTCTCTTTGCCAGCACATTTCTAGTGTCTTTGTGTGTGCTCTCATTCTTGTGGCAGTGTCTGCCAACTCAAGCAGTCTCAGGCCACACACAACATCTATGGACTCTCAGAAACAACAGCCGTTGCATTTCAGGGCAGGGAATTAGCTCATAAATATTTACAAGGCTGTCAGTTACAGGGACAGAGAGCTATTAGCAAGACAGCTCTGACCAGAATAGGGGAGATGGGGCTTCAGCGTGCTTGACTAATCTAGTCTGGTAGGTGCCCAGTAAAATAATTTTTGAGCATGGGGAAAGCAGTTTTCCTCCCCCTGCCTCACAAACAATGCAAGAGCATATATTGCAGCATGGCTGCAAAATCCAGTACTACTCAAAACATGACACTTGATGCTATATTTTTAAATCCATAAATAAATATATCTTTTTTTTTAGAGATTAAATAACTTCTACCCATAATCTCACATATTGCTGGAAACCAAGCCTGAACACATCAACTTGATCGTGACCCAGAGTCCCAGTTCACACAGTCCCACTCAGGCCAGTGCCAACAGGAGAGAGCTAAATGTCACCCCAGTGTCCTGACTCACTGATCTGCTTCCTAATGAGAAGACACAGCTATGTCTAGGGTCTCCTGCAGGGATACATGCTGCTCTCACCCTTCACTTGATAGCAAGGTCCAGGGATGTACCAGCAAGATGCCTCTGCCTGTGGATGAGGGCATGGTCCTAATCTCCTTTGGAGCTCCTGCAGCTGGATCACATCTGCAGGCACTAAATCAAACCTCTGAAGGCTATGCTGGCATTTGCCAAAACAGAAATTCACTGCTGCAAACTGGGATCCATCCTTGTCTGAAGGAACCACTTGGCACTCTTGGAAGACAGACCCTTGGAAAATGTAATGTCTTCCTAAAAATTTAAATAGATTTTTTTAAGAGGTCAAGGATTTTTTAGTCGTAGTATAGTGTTGATAAATAGGAAGCTGTTGGTGTTTGAGTGGTTTTTTGGTTACGTTTTTTCTTTTTTAAACAGACCATGGTAAAAGATCTGAAGGCTTAGAACAATGTTTTGAGCAGTACACCACGAGGTAAAAGAAGGGAAAAGATGAGCCACAGTGGATAGGTGCAAGACTGTAACATTTGAGGAAACGAGAAGGTTGATATGGATGGTCATTTTTTCCCTGATCCAAATCACAGGAGACACAAACAGAACCCAAATGGTTGGGAGTATGGGCTAGATTGGCCTGCAGCAAGTTCAGCAACAGAGATTGAATGAAACTTGTAGCTTACATTTTGGTGAGAAGTCCACAGCTTTGTGAGACAATGAAAAACCTGAAGCCCATGTATAATGCACAGAGCTAAAGTATATTGCTCCATTTCCAGTAATTTCTCTTCTGCTTCTTCCTTTTGCCCCAGTATGTGGCATTGGCTTAGGTCCTGCTCTAACTGGCGTATTTTGGGGCAATGCTTCACATATATCCCTGGAGCACAGAAGGCTATCATGCTTTAGAAATGGTATTCGCCAATTAAGCACTCTCACTGAGACTCTCCAAACCATGAGCTCCTTGTTTGATCTTCCTCCCCTTCTCCCTCCCTCTATAGGTGGCTGGAATTGAGAACTGGAGGCACAAAAGGTAAAGGTCACAGGTTGAGATGAGAAAAATTCTAGAAAAAAAAATACTAGAAACAGCAATGAGATAGGAAAATGAACCACAATGGTAACAATACTAATGACAGAAGGTGCAAGAAAGAGGCAAATAATTCACAAAGAAACCTCTTAAGAATACCCGACCACTCCCTGCACCAAATTATGCCAACCTGGCAGGGACACCTTCTCCTGGGAACAGATCCCCAAACCCTCTTGCCTGGCAATGACATGAGGTCATATAGAATAATCTCTAGGTCTTATCCGCGCCTCCTCTTGGCTACTGCAAAAAATTAACCCCATCCTGGCTGGAAATATGATAAAACTCTATCCACATAGATTTAATTTTGGGATTAGGTCTAAAAGGCAAGTTTTCTTTTGAGAGAGACTGGCTCTTATTTTATGTTATTCCAGCGCTCAGCTTCATGTACCTGTGATCCCAGTGAAGTCTGGGAACAGCAGTCAAGAAGCAATGGCACGAGAGTAGCAGCCTCTTTTTTGGCATATTTTATCGACTAGGCACTCAGTAAAGAAATTACATGTCTAAAGCCATGGGTCAAGTTCAAGGAGTTTTTTGGTCCATATTTCTGCACATCATTGGATCTGTCTGGAAAGATTCTGAAATTCCACTCTTTTTGCTGGTTGGTTTGGCTCTCAACTCTCTTCATAGATACATGAAAAGGTGGGAAAAGAAGCAATTTTTAAAACTTTTCTGTGGTGCTTGCAAGGCACAGAAATTCAAGGTGTTGGATGCCTTTTAAGATGTACTGGGAACAAAAGGACCATACCAGTAGAGGCTGAAAATCATGAGTCCTGCTAAACTTTTCCTGCCACATCCACTCTGGGAAATTTTTGAAACGTCACTACACTTTCTATCTCCTACCTGTTGTGAGAGAACGACATACACATTTGTTTCATCAGTGATCACATGAGACACTCTGATGTACAGTGAGATGAGACAACATGAGAGACAAGGCAGGTCATGCAACAGGAGTGGAGAAAGTTATTACAAAATCTCAGGTTTTGGCCAAAGAAGACAATAGTGTACCTTATGCTGCCCATGCTGTCTACCCCTGAGGCTACTCTCAAAAAAGCATGGCACAGGCAGCTCTGTTATCCTACCAGATGCTGCACAGGTGAACATCTGCAGGGCCAATTCATAACACAGCTGAACTAATGGCATGCAGTTCCCTATCTCCCATGGTATCAAACCCTCCAGCCTGGATGTGAGTCCTGAGAACATGACAGTCTCTGGCATCTCCACCGAAATCTTCAGCTTCAAATCTGTGTGCACACTCCACATATTATGCTCTCGTGGTAAATTATAGAGACTATTCATGTCTGTTCTATGTGTGGTCAGGAGGTTCCATGAAGATCCTGAATAATGAAACAGACTCCAGCATGTTCTTTTCACATCTCTTGATTTGCCTTATATTATAAAATACGAATGGTGGGGGACTGAGATCACAAATTTGAGAACAGATTTTGGAGATAAATTTAAAAGTGGAACAAATAATGGAAAACGTTTTGATTAAAAACCCCTGAAATATTTTGCAAACATCAATGCTACAGTATGAAAGGACTCAGTAGAGTGCTATTCCTTCTTTGCTGAGGAACAGAAGAAAAAAATACCACCAGTTTTAGTGGGACTCAGTCTCCTGAAATAGAGATAGAGGCACTGTAGGATTTTTTTTCTGGATAGAAATCAGATCTCTACTTAATTTGCGGAATTCTTGCAGCGGCAGAGAAATATAAAACCATATACGTGCAGGATAAAAGTAGATGTCTGAGGAAAAGCCACGGTGAATGCAATAGATATTTTGCAAAAATAAGAAGTACCTGTAAGCAAGATGCGCACTTTCTTCAAGACACAGAAAATAATTTCTCTAAGTGCTTTTCTGACAGATAAAGGTATATATATCTGCAAAAGGTATATAACTCAATGACTTAACTCTGCCTTTATATTATACTTCAAAATATCACCTTTTCTTTATCACTGGCCTCAATTCTACTCCTTTACCCTACTCAGCAAAACAAATAAATGCATGTTTAATTTCAACCACGTGTTTTGCTGGAGCAGAACAGACCCTTACCTCATGGTAGAAGCTGACCTTTGCAGGGGCTGCTGTGGTACCCCAGTACTTGGGAAGCTGGCAAGTCTTACTTTACAGACTTTTGCAGAGCTAGGAATTTGCTCAATTACTCCATGGGAATCTCTCTGTATGTGGGGGGTCAAGCCCTTCTCTTTAATAGAAAATGGGAGCTGAGATGCGGCACTCTGCCCATTTGGTTCCCAAGCACTCCCAGGAAGCTATTGTGTATCATTTTTGTGTATCCTATCCAGATCCTCTTCTTTTCCCTCAGCAAAGCTGTAGGTCCATGAACCTCTTGGTGATGTTAAATCCCCGGACTTTGCTTCCTTGCCCAAATACCAGGAGGAGGATAGCATGCTGTAGGGGGAATGTAAAAGTTTTACAGGAAACAGCAAGTGTCAGGTGTTGCAAGATCTATTCTATTTTAAGGCTGTATTGGTAACAGGTTAATTTTTATGAAAGAACTGAAGAAAGAATGGGTAGAGGTAAGGGTCCTTAGAGGATAACTTGATGTCACTCAAGTTATGTGACGTCACTCACCTTATGTCTGCATCAGTAATGTCCGCTGACTTCCCAAAACAGAATAAACTGGTCCTCAGCCAGTAATTTTCTCCTAATTAAATCTACAGAGTGTAGAGGCATTGTAAGATTTTTTTCAGAAAAATAATCTCCAAAGGCCTGTGCTGGGTTTCTGAAACGTTTTCATTACAGGTCTGTGTGCATGTAATTATATCTGTGTGTATGTAATTTGTCAAGTCTCCCACTTTGTCAGCAGGCAAAAACCTCAGGAAGATACATGCACCCTGCTTACCCTTTCATACCTGGTCAAGTTCTTTCCAACTCCTTTTTTTTTCAGTGAAGGTGCCATAAAGATTTCTGGCTGAGGTCCTGCAACAGGTGGGAAAGAAACTCTTCCCTAAAGATGTCATCTTCATGCATTATTCAGTGCAAATAAATATGTGTCCTTCCCTGCCCAAAACGTAAAGCACTGGAGCTCTTGCAGTCTGCGCTGTGAGAAGAACCGGGTCTTGCAGCCCTTGTTTGGCAGGTCCCGTCTGTGGCCAAGTGGTGGCTGTCATGCAAGAGAAGGGTCACAGCCTTTGTGACACTACATGCCTCAAACAATGGGGCAATGTCTTTTGAGCAGAGGAAGTACATCTCCCAGAGGGGAACACATACTGTGTTTCATATCATAGAAGATGGAAGCTGTTACAGAACTTTGGCTGTGGAAGTGCTCATGTTTGCAGCTCTGGATGGCCTCTGTTCCTCAACTCCCTAGCCAAGGGAGATTTACGAATAAATAATTAATACTGTTGAGGTGAATTTTCCCGGAGTTCCATAAAACACTGTGGTCAGTAGAAAACAAAACAAGGCCCAGTCCCTGGCAGATGTTCAGGACTTTGGAAGATTGAACTTGAGCTGAGCCAAAATAAATCCCAAGGGGAAACAATAAGTCAGCAACCTCCATTCCAAACAAGAGTTTCCTTCAGTTTATCCACTCCTGTATTGTTAGTGCTTTTAGTGTCAAGGTCCTGAAGAAAGCATTCTCTGAGACCAGAGGTCAGAAAATATTCTACAAAAGTCGTAGACACCTCTTCACCTCTCACAGTGTTCTGGACCACACACTACTGCAAGTTATGGGCATGCCTCCAAAGAGAGGAGAGGAAACTTTGGCAATGTTGCGAGCTACAGACTTCAAAGCTTTAGGAAAATAAGTAAATGTCCCCTCTGCAAGCTGGCCCAAGCCAGTACTTTAGGAAAACTCTCTGCTATTCCACTGCAAATCCCCTCAATATGAGGGCAAAGATAGTCTGTCCACAAACAAGTCTGCAAAGATTTAAATTGGGTCAGGGAGAATTCTTTCTGACACTGTAGACTACCACAGAGGTACCATTGATGCAGTAAAGTGCAAAGAAGTTGGTTTAAAACCACAGATTGAGCCTTTTAAGGCAGCTTGCAAAACCTGGCCATGCAGTTCTCTGCAGGCTACTGGGGACCTGAATGATCAGGGATTCATTGGGGTAGGGCAAAAAGCAGGTGAAAGAGTAACACAAAGTAACCTCCCCATCTAGTTTCAGACATAAGCATCCCAGTTTATTCAATTTCAGATTAAAAATTCTGCAAATAGTGGTTTCAGCTCTGAATCTGGACATACACTCTGAACCTTTCTGTAGCTGATAGAAATATGCTGGAAAAATTCTAGAGGCGGAACAAGCAAAAGTACCCTAAAGGCATTGTTTTAAACTATGAATGGCTTCTAATGCCATGCCACAACTTCTGGATGTTTGAATCTAGAGTTATTGCTAAGCTGTGGTACCAAAGCAATGCACAGGTCTTGAAACAATCTGTAACAAGCATGGTCTTTGTTGCTCAGAGGTTGTGCTCTGCATCATAACCAGAGGCGTAGCTGAACACTATATGGTTCTGAACTATAATGCTGAGTTTCACACCATGGGTTTTTAATGTCTCCATGTATTCCCTCAGTCAACCTCATGCTTTGAGTATACTGTTACACAATAATTCATTACACACGAAGAGTCATGTCAAAACAGCCATCCAGATGAAATTACAAAATGCTGAAGAAAGAGGCTGCCAAAGATCCAAAAAAAAAAGAAGTGACACAACTACTTCGTGACAGAACACAAAAAGAACTTTTGTATGCATGTATTTTCTTATCAGATGATTAAGTGAATCAGAAACTATATTAAGTTAATGTCAACATTTAATATTTTATATGATTTAAAAAGATGCAACAAGGTCACATGCTCAAAGACAACCTGAATTGCTGGATTTACATAGCATGATTGTGTTAAAATGAAACAAGTAAAAAGCAGAAAGTATGAAAGAAGTCCTTAGGGCTACTGCAGAAAACCCTGAAAGGTTGAAACTTTGTTCTTTCCAGGACTGTACAGAAAAGAGTGGGCTCTATCTCTGATATGCGTGTAATTTTTTGCTTCATGCAAGCTAAGAATATCACAGAGACCTACTCTTTCACTTTATTTCATTCTATTGATTAAAAAAATAATAATAAAGAGACTGCTTTTTTATCCTGAATATAATGAAGATCTGGAGATGCTGAAAATCTTAGTTCAGTGCTGGGATGATCCTTATTTCAGAAAAAGGGACAGGTCAAGATTTGACTTTAAAGTCTTTGGGGCCAAACCTGTTGCCAATTAGAAATAAAGTGTCTAATATTTTCAAGTGCAAACAGGTAACTTCATGGCAGGAGTGCCAAGAGAGGTGAAAAGGAATAGGGTAAGTTCCTGGTGAAAACAGAAAATGGCTGAAAGTCTGCGTGCATATATCAAATGAATATCTTCTTTTTTCTCTTCTTTGCCTCTTGCCTAAGGCCAAAATAATACAATGATCCAACTAGCAAGTGGATCCCTGCTGTTTTACAGTGACAAAAACCACAGATATCTTTATCCAGATGGTCTGACTTGAAAGATAAGCCAACCAGGGACAGTTTTTAAAGACGATATTGCAAAATAATCAAATTAATGTATAAAACACCTTGAGAAAGCTCAGAACTGGCACACTTCACACAGGCACTCACCATATATTTTCAAAGACACAAAAAAAAGTACACATATCTTCCTTCATGAAACCCAGCAGCTTTATTGCCACCTGTCTGCATTGCACCAAACTTTCATGGGAATGAATTACAGCCACTCTTCTACTCCCTTTGCTTTGCACCGTGCTTCTCCTGCACAATGCAAAAATTAAACAAGAAGAGAAAAGTGAAATTGAGAGATAAAAATCAAAGAGAGCCAACATATTGAAAATACATGGAACAAAAAGACACTGAAAGGGCAAATAGCAGGGCTGTCCTGTTCCACTGGGCACTGTAACAATGGCATATGGCTCAGGATTTCTATTATTTTCTTACAAGCAGATCATATGCAAGGGCCAGATCATCTATCCTGGGCAGCCTACTGCTCCATGCAGTAGGCCTTTTTGGCCTTCTTTTTTGTAAAAAGCTTTTTTAACTCCTCTTCCCCCCAAAAGGGTTCCTCCTTTTGCTCTTGCTGGTGTAGTTCAGTTTCTGACAGCAAGAGGAAACATGATAATACATGGCATTTAACTGTGGGGCAAGCTAGATCTCCACCCAAAAGATTTAGAAAGTGGCTTCTTGGCAAAATACCAGTTTTCTCAAGACATAAATCACACCAATCTGCATCATTTTCCTGCTGATGTGGATGGAGCAGCATCTATGGGGAAAGAAGATGTCTCATGTATCCTCATGATTTCCAGGTGCTGATCGACTAAAAGCCCATGGAGTCTATAGGGTGATATGTGACGAGCTGGGGCTGTGGGAAGTGGCATGGGCAATGTGAAGCCAACAGGTCAGAGGATCATTTTTCAAGTTCTCGATGTACAGATGGCCCAGCTATGGATCATGAGTGACACACAGTGGAGGGGTCTGTGAGCAGAGAGGGCGTGCAGCTGACAAAAGAGCAGAAAAGTATGCAAAACTAGAGAAAAATCACACTGTGCAGGACCACTCCATAGCCATGCACCCACACAGTGAACCTGGGCTTTCATAAGGGGACTGTAAATAAGGGCAAAGGAAACAGAAAGGGAAGAAAACCTAACACCTTTCTCAAGGAAAATTTAACTGAGAAAAAACAACGTAATAAAATAGATGGTCCTCTCTTTACCCTATAGTTGAATACAAGGCAAGTTGGAGGAAAAAACCTCCCCTTTCATGCTTCCCTAAGAGCACCGAGCACTTCTTCTAAGTTTCAGCCCTCATGCCAACCTTCCCTATTTATCTCTCCCTGTCCAAAGTGAGTCTCTCAAGGTCCTCCCTTGCCAGCTGTGTCCTTAGTACTCTGCTGTGCTAATTCAGGATTGTTAGTCCTTAAAAACTGCACCCAGCTATACAGAGAAAAAAGTGGAAACTAGTTTACCCCCAAACACCTCTTCATGAGGTTTCCACTGAATGTTTTCTAATAATCTGAACTGGCATGCAGAAAATCTGACTTTATAATTGTGTGATGGGGTTTTTCCTAGCTTTGTGAGCCAAGCTATTAGAACTACCTTGTTGCCTTATTTTATGCTCTTTCCTTCTGACAAAGCAAGCAGGCAGTTTTTACTTTACTGCAGAACAGTGAGGACAAGGCAGGGTAAGTTTAACAAGTTAGTCAGAGTACAGATGCATTTTCCAGGGCCAGGGCAGGGGTTTTGTCATCTGGAGGAATGTATTATCTGCTGCTCCTATGCGCCTGGCAGACACAGGGCCTCACCCATCCTGGCTCTGACTTCTGCATTGCAACTGTCTGACAATTTCTCATACTTGCTATCTCTCCATAAATCTGCAGCCATTTTTCTTCTTCTTTATGGAAAAAAATTCTACTTTTAAAATAACAGGGGGCGTGAGATCGATTCTGCCTTCTTCGATCAGTGTAAGCTGTACTTGCAGAACATCTCCTTTGAAATCAGTGAATAATATCACGAACTCCAGTGAAGTAGGGGCAGCAATTATTTGTTGCAAAAGAGGGACTTTTGTAGATGAAGGGTTAGAAATTAAACATAGATTGAAGCTTTCATGGAAGCTTTATAAAAATTACTTTAAAAAGTTTATTAGTAGGTGCTTAAAAGATTGCCTTAGTGTCTGGTAGTCAATTTTTAAGGAGTCCAAAGGGCAATGAGTTGCCTCTAGCCTTTACTTATTTCAGAGTTACTTGAAGTCTTTCATGACACACATTAAACAGGAAACATTTGAAATCTTGCATTAACCTATTATAAATCTTTTCCAACATAATTTCCATCCAAGTTGTAACTGAAATTGCTCTGCAGTGCATGACGCCCTTCCTGTCTGGTGGGTGGATATTTAGAGTCCTGTAGAATAGATCTATGCTACTAGAATGACTCACCTTTCCTGTAATCTTCTTCAGGATAAAACTTTAGGTTTCAGAAACTGAGGAGTCCCTTTGATGGGGCTGTGCCAATTGTGTTTGTAGCTCTGTAGCAGTTTTCATTAAAAGTAATGGGAGTTATTACCAAACCTGCTAATGATTTCCTATAGTTTTAATTTCAAGGCATGTGACTGCAAGGAGAGATTTGGCATGAGGTAATTTTATTTTTTTTCCCTTCTTTAGAGTCGGTTTGGGAATAATTTTTCATCTTTGGATATGGTTGTACCACTGCAACTTGATAAAAATCCCATACTACTTCTTTACTCAGAAAGTTTATTTCTTACTAACTCTGTGGTTAGCCAAAAATTCATCCCAGGACAGTTTCATGGAAAACAGTTGCCAGCTCAAAGAATTTTGATTTATTAACCAGACTGCTGATAGGAACTGGGCTGGGAATAGTCTTGAATGAGTTGTATGAAGTAATCCTCAGACTTTCCCTGTGATTTGCACAGTCTCTGTGTACACACAGCCACTCATCTTCTGACTGTGACTACAGGAGTGACCCCAAAGCTGCAACAGGGACAAGCTGGGACTCCTTGCCCAGGTCACAGTTAACTATTCTTTCAGTCCCACTAAAATCAGTACAATTGTGGTCACAGATCAATGGGTCTAGTAAATGGGAAGATATTTATATCACCATTTATGCATCTATTTTTATACCTGCTGCAGCATCTTTGTTAGTAGCATACAGCTACAGAAGAGGAATGCTTATGCAATACAAAAGGGAGAAATTCTAATACATACAAAAAAGAAAACAAAGTAATGTAAAAAAAAGGGGGAAAAAGGGCCAGGAAATGCAAATCTATCCTGTATCTTTCCAAAATCATGTTAACTGCTCCCCAAAGTCACAACTTTGTTTTCTCCAGCAAGATTATTTCAAATTTTGGAATCCAGAGAGCACCAGAAAATATCTTTCCTGATTCATATCTTCACTGATCTAAAAGACAGTTTTATAATTGAATCAGAGTCCTTGGAGGAGTAACCGTCTATTTATTCGAAAGCATTTTAAAGGGCTTAGCAACAGAGTGAGACAGAATCTCACATGTGACACTCCACACCACCAAGTATGCAGCTTATGAGTTTAGCATGCCATTTCTCTGACAGCACAAATTTTCTCTTGCTTTAACATGCAAGGATAAGCAGAAAAGAGCCTCCCCGATACTTCTTTTTGTAGGGTGGTCTCATTTAGGATAAAAACCATTATAATTTTGTGATGATCATTGCATGTGTAAAATGCCAAAACTTTTATTTCTTCCTGCTGGAACAAATCCTTAAAACATATCCTAACTTAAGGGGTCTAAAGTTGCTGCAAAAATCTTGGTGGTATCCAAGGGCTGTCTCTAAAGTTAGGACTTCATGGTCCTAGGTGATGCAGAAGCATTCAGGAAATAGAATAATTTTGTCCTATATTTATGAAAACATGCCACAGATGGGGGAAAAAAGAGGCCAGAGAGAGAGAGAGGAGAGAGTAAGGTAGCAATATAAGCATATTTTCAGATAGATAAGTGCAGCTAGTTTGTTGAGAGCTGTTGTTGGAGGTCCTTCTGGAGCTGTGTTTCTTCCTGAATTGTGTTAATTGTTTTTGGTCTTCTTACAGCACTTGGACACAAAGAAATGCTTGAATGATTGAATATTCCTGAAGAATTATGCTTGGAACAGCCAGAGCTCCAGACAAGAGGTTTTTTTCATGAGACTAAGAGTTGAGCTCAAACCAGAGAGTTGTGTACCTTAAATGAAACTTCTGAAAGATAGAGTTCATTTTCAGGTTCTGCTCTTTCAAATATTATGACCCAGAAACAGAAGAAATTTTCAAATGGAAAGTAAACTCAAGGAGCCCTGGTCAAAGCAAGTAATCAACAGGAAGTAGAACTGACTAGCAGAGCATCACTGAGTCAGGAAGCACTTGGAAGATGAGGAGCATGGTCAAAGAAAAATTAAGAGATGGAGAGGTAAAAAGAGGGAAGAGCCCTGATGTGTGGCAGCAGAGCTGAAGGAATCAACATCTCCAGCTGGTGGAAAATAAGGAATTGTCCTTTGTTTTTGAGGAAGACACTTTGCTTTTCCAGTGGTCAAACTAAGTTTTTGTAGTCTGGAGTTATTACAGGCAGTTAGATTTTTCCAGACCACCTCTAGACTTTTATAGAAGAAAGGTCACTTAAGAACACCCTTTCTTGCAAGAATCCATCCCACAAGAATTTCCACTAATCCCTTGGCCGTCACATTGCTGAAATATATATTTTCCAGCTGCAGGAAGAGACTTGTCAATATGAGCAGCCCCAAGTACTAGGATACTTTTTTACAGCTCAGCTCACATGACTATGGTGCTTTGTGCAGTTTCCTCAGGAGCACATGTTTTGATTCACTTTAAGATAATTTAGAAGACAGACTAGATGATTAATTTGCCTGTTCTGGATGCAGAGCTAAGGTATGCAATGTCAATGGATTTCCATATTCCCATTTCACCACAGAGAGATGACAGGTGTGGATGAAGAGATCCTCCTGTGCCAACACACAAGGTTTGATCTGTTTCTCCCAAGGTCCACAGTCGTCTTGGGGGGCTAGCATCAATACAGATGTTCTTTAAAGTGCTCTGAGTCCCTCTAGCATGCAAGGAGTACTTAGTGGAAGATGGTGACATTTTCTACTTGCTGCAGCAACGTTTCTTTTTTCCTCTCAGGTGCCTCAGGACAGATGCCTGCCTGTCTTTCTCTCTCTCAGGTCTGCTGGTAGCTCAGATTTCAGTTGGGTTCATAAGCATGTCCTGGCTGTTGGTGTTTGGGTTGTGTCAGCATATGAGTTAAAAGCTATATCCATCCCACAGTAGTTGATGAATGATACTCTAAACAAACAAATGCTTTTTATTGGTTTTGCTGTTTTCCTCACCTGTTAGCGGCTTTCTAGCACCAATTTCAGAAAAACTGTAGTGCCACATCTTATGGAAAAAGTCACCCCTGAAATCATGAGGAAGTTGTTTTAAACAACTATATGAAAGAGACATTTTCCTGAGTGAAAAATGTGTGCAGTGGATTGGAATATCCAAAGCAGTAGTTCTCAAACTACTTTGTAGTGACACCACTGCCTGGATCAGACAGAAAACCCTCTATCTATGCAGGCTGTGCCTTGTTTCCATTTCCTCTTTATAGGTCCCACACTTCCTTTTCCCAAAAATTTCTCCCTTCCTGCTGTTAACGCCTCTCCATACTGCGAATGTTGTCATGATATCCCTTTCCTAGAGTCATTATTCAGCTAAGTTCTCTCCTTAACACAACAACTATGAGTGCTCATTCACAAAAATAATAGGAAATGCAGTCAGTGCTCCTGACATGTCTGTGCCAATGTATAATGGATCATTTCTGGAAAGACCTCTAGCAGCCCCTCCTCATTCAACTGCATTACTTCTGTTTACTCCGTCAGAGTTTGCTATTTTTTACTTCAGAGTTTGCTGAAGGCAAGTCATTGCAGAGAGTTCTGGCTCCTCAGCCCTTCTGCTGCAGCCTGAGATGGGAGAGGCACATTCTGCGATTTGCAAGGGCTAGTGATGTACTGGAACCAGCCTTCTAATTCCCACAAATAATTCTTGGAGGCCAGAAATTCTAAGTATTTTTTAAAGCTAGCCCATCTTTATGCCTGAAGCTGTGAGCATTCTTCAGCTGATTAAGATCATAATTTTGGCAAATAAAGCATACACCAAAAGTATCCTTCACCCAGTCTCCCCTACTTTCCCTAAGTTTTCCTCTCTCCACACCACCCCATGATCTCTGTTTTTAATAAATATCTCAACACAGTGAGGATTTTCACATGAGGGAGTGAGTAGCCCCTCAGCAGATGTGCAAACTTTGGAAATGCTTCCTGAGAACAGCTCACCACATGGTCAAACTGAGCTGAAGAAGGAACTTACATGCCAAACATTGCATCTGTATTTCTGGTTGTTCTTCTTTTCAGTTTACTTTTGCATGCTGACTTATCTGCTGAATAATAAATACCTTAAAGAAAATCATTGTACACCAGTGCAAAATTTATTGTAGGTGGGTGACTATGTAGCAGATAAAAACAGTGAAGATCAAACAAAATGATTAACAATGTTATCATCAGGTATTTTTTTAGATTTCTAGAAGAACAATGAATAGACAAATACCTTTGAAAAACTGAAAAGTAAATACATTTCTATAGTCAAGTTCTAGGAGCACAAGGTCTTAAATGTCTACAATATATAAAAACAACTAGAGGAAAAGCAGGTTGTTCCACTTACTCTGAAACCTATCTTTGATACTATTGACAGTGCCTCTGTCTCTTGCCAAGGGTGCCACTGTGTTACTGGGTCTCCAAACACGATTGCTCCCCAAAGAGGATAATGTACCAGGAAACAGGCATTATCCTCACTGGATGTTGATCACTGCCTGACTTCAGAGCTCCAGTTTTTTGACAATCGCTCCTGCCTCTGAAAATTCTCCAAAATATGTGTACTATGAATGGCCCACAATTTGTAGTGGCAGCAGGAGACTGTGAAGGAGGGTGGAAATGTTTCTCTGAAACACATTTGAACTGTTGGTTTAAGATTCTCACTGGTTGTGACAAGGTGAGCACTAATTCTATCTAAAATAATGTGGAAAGGTTTTCTTTGGAAATCTCAGCCACTGCACTGGTATTATTTCAAACTAAAAATTTCATCTTTACCTTTAAAAAACCTCAAGAATATTGTGATGCATTTGATGATATTTAAATAGTGACAGTAGGAAACCCAGGATCCAGGCCAACATTCACCCAATTATCATGAGTGACCCACAGCCATGCTTGTGCCTTCCAGAGCCAGATCACTTGCTGCCACAGAGACAGGTCAGAATCTTAATACCAGTCCTTGGTATAGGGAAACTTTGCCCATGTTCTGAATATTTGTATGGACTTTGGCCTTTGTTTTTATTTTCATGAGTTTTCAGAGATTATGTCAAAGACAGCTATAGCTCCTACTTCAAAAACTGTAGAAGGCAGTGCCCAGGTTTTGATCTTGATCTTAGAGACATATACTTGGATTCGATTTTCTGATTGCAATAGGATCATCTAGCATTTCCAGAGAAAAAAGACAAGACCATGACTGTGTGGTAGATAGTAACACCACTTCCTGTATTTCATCTCATATAGTTCTGTCAACAGCTTAAAAGATTTATTTTAGTAGGAATTTAAACCTGTGACAATTGATTTTTCCAGGGTATGCCATCTGCAAAACTGTGCAAACAAGTTAATGATCTTGTTGAAGAAGTAGTTCCCACCTGTGCACTGAACAGTGCAGCAAATTTGATGGAGAATTCACGAAAAAGGAATACTATTTTTCTTCCTAAAAAGGGCCACTGGTCTGCCTGAAGAGCATTTGTTTGACCTAATGGAAAAATGTGCTGATAAAGTTGACATGAATGGTTGGTATTTTGCATTCCAGTTAAACCTCTGGTGTGGTAGCTTCTGCTTCCAGGGAGATGTCCAAGGACTGAGTGGTACTGATATTCTGAGCATCCTGAACGTCCCATATAGATTCCTGGTGCTGGGCAATATAGGAAACTCTGTGCTGGCTTCAGCTCCCAGAACCATTGGTGAGACTCCTACTTCCTTCCACAACAGGGATATTCCCACATGAAAGTCCCTGAAGTCAGTAAGTCTTTTATTGCATCACTTTTCGTGTCCTGGGAGAAGGTAGCAGACCTCTGAACTCAATGGTCTTTCAAAACAATTTAAATCAGAAGGCTTTCATGTGCCCTGAGAGCATTAGGATTTCATAATTTCAGTTATGCTAGAAGGAAATCCCTTCCAATAGCACCAACTTGGTCTGTCTTGGATGCCTCATTCACATCCAGTTATGTTTGCACTTGTAGGGGAAAATCATTTCTGCCTTTTTGTCTGTCTCTACAGAGAGACATAAGCACTTTGTCATGAGGCTTTTTTAGAGCAACTGTACTATCTTCCTTCTGAACTTAATTGTTACAACAAAATTCAAAAGGAGAGTGTCAGGTTAATTGTTTCAGTGAAACATAGCTGTGGCCATGGCCTTGGCTCTGGTGTGGGAAGCAAGGAACATGTTTCCAGCCATCAAAAAGGGGAGGAAAGAAATAAGTCCAACTGAACTAAACACAACAGGAAACTGGGGCTGGCAGCTGGATGGCTTGGCCTCCATCCCACAAAGAGTGTGGTGGAAATCAGTCCCCGTGAGCTTGCAGCTGGCACACAGAGGGTCACTTTGACATAGTCACCAGAGCCCGTTTTTCCCCATTTCATCTTAGTATTTATGAATGAAAATTTTTGCTTGCCCCTGGGGAATCACCATGCCTGAAAGGACCATAACCCCAGGGGAGAAAACCAGGGAAAATTCAGGTCATGTTTTTTCATAGAGTGTTGTGGATTCATGCGCCCATCCAGCAGCCATCTCACTTGCTAGTGAGTTTGATGCTGTAGGTTCCAGCCAAGATCCTCTATAATGGATCTCTTGTTACCTATGTCTGCTCTTACAAATGCTGCTCTGTGTTTTAGTCATATTTTGGAGCTGAATGTCTCTGCTCCCTGTTTTTCAGGCAAAGCTCATTCCTTTATTTCTCTCTTCCCAAGCACCACAGGCTCCCCTTCAACACCACTCCACAGGCCTACATGGTTCCATTGATTTTCCATAACCTCAGCAGTTGTAAGGGTCTGGGTTTGTTTAAATGATAAACCTGTTGACTAACTCAACCCTTCCAGGTTTTCAGGAAACACAGCCATTTCCACTTCAGCATCCTACTTTTCAGCAGTTCCTTTGATGTCTTCCTCATTTCCAGGCCTGCAGAAAATCAAGCTTAGCAGCCCATTAGTTTTCTGTCTGTGGTTCAGCAAAGCCTAATCACAAGGAGGTTTACATTACACACCTTTACATTTAATCCATTAATTTTATTTTTTTCTACAATTCTTCTTTTAGTTTATAATCCCTGAACATATATTTTGCTTTCTTCCTTCATTACTACTTTTTGGTGTCCAGCTGCATTCTTATGTAATTCTCTCTTTCTAGTCCAAACTTTTCTCCAAGAATGAGGTAAAAAGATTACCAACCAGCTCACGCCCCTGTTGAGAGTGAGTCAGCTGGGTGACAGAGTTGTTTAACAGAGTGACTCGAGTCCTGATGTAGAAATAGTCTCATTTGCCATTGGAAATGTTTTCCCATAAACACTTCCATTTATTGCTCTGGGTTCTGCAAAAACACATTACAGTGAGGTATTCCCCATATTGTAGAACTCATGGTGGAAAGGCAGCAGAGGGCATAAGCCTAATACCGCTTACTGGAATGGAAAACTTAAATGCTGAGGGCTAATTGCCTAGTTGTATATAATGTGTGGCAGAGCCAGGCATAATTTCTATGTTCCAGTTCTTGGCACAATATTTTATTCATCTGGCTGCATTTCCTCTTTCTTTTGATTATTCCTTGCATTTGTTGACTGTGTCCTGGGTCTCTGGATTAGAGGCAGACCACAGGGGAAAGCACGGGATGGCACAGTGTCTGGACTGCTGCATCCTACCATGTGATAGCCCTGTGCATCGGCACGGAGCCCCAGGAGAGGGACAAGCACTGAGACCAGAGCCACAGCCCTCCTCAGAGCAGTGCTCCACTGCTGATTGTGGGGGCAAATCCAGCCACAAATGGGCTGGGCATGATTAGGGAGGAAGGAGGAGGAGGAGGAGGCAGAAGCCCACCCAGACTGGTGGTGGGATTGCAAAGGCTCAGGACCTTTATCAATGGACAATTCTTTGATGAATGACTGGATCTGCTTTGTTTTTTATTGTATGCTTGACTTGCACACAGTGTTAACTAATGAAATTATGGGGTTTCTTACTAAAATCACATGTATGTCATTGCTAGTTCATAGCAAACAACATGGCTCCATTGTAAATTTATACGTTGTGTAATTTTTTTTCCCACTCTTAATGGAAAACACACTGTTTTGTTTGGACCATCTCCAGATGTTTCAGTTATGGCGTTACTTACTGAAGGTGAAGCCTCTGGGAGGTTGCTTTAAGCAACATTACTAGTAAAGCCACTTACTCTGAATATTGGCTGCTCTTTTACTTTATTTGGATGGAGAGCAATATTTTCAAAAGTGTCTGAGCTACTTAGGAGTCCACACTAGAAAAATTTCACTGGCACATGTTGGACTGGATGTGATGTTTCTCCTTCAATATTGTACCTTCAGATAGAAATACAAGACACTGAAAGAAAGGTGCCTTTAAGTGGTGCAGTTTCTTTTAGTTCCTGAATCAGATTTACCTAGACTGGCACAAGCAATAGGAGACTAACACAGATATCTTAACACAAGCTGAGTTGTGACTCTTCCATCAAACTCAATAAAATAGATGCAGCCACCTTTGTGCATATTTAAGGCACTTGTGAAGAAAACTGTTTTTGACTTTTTAAGAGCCAAATTACTGTAATAAAACTTTATGCTTCTTCAACTATGCAAATGCTTTTGAAAATGCTAGCCTTGCAAGTAAAAGAACAGAGCACAGACATTAAGAAGAAACCCAACAATGCTATAAAGACTTCCTTTTATACCACTGTTCATTAGAAGATGAGTAGCAAAAGCAAGAACTTGAATTTTGCATAGATGACTTAGATGGTTTTTCTTTCACCACTGCCTGGTGTTCACTTATGAATAAAATGTCTACTGTGGCTGTTACTGTGCTGCAAGAAACTTTCAAAACCCTACTCAAATCCTAGACAGAAAGAAAATCCCACACCTTGGCTCTGTGTGCAAGGTACATGCATCCTGCTGGCAGTACCTGCTGTGGAATGGATTCTGCTGCCACAGCACAGCCTTTGGGCCAGGCAATGCAAGCCAGAGTTGTCTGCTGTTCAGTACTCACTGGAGAGGCAGAGTGGCCAGCAGGCTGCTATTTTTAACACACACCTGGAAAGACCCTCTCATATTTTCAAAGCCATATAAGTTATTTGACCTGTCCTTTTTGGCTGAGTTATAGCCATGGAGCACAATTTAAGAACCATGCAGAGGATCCCGTCCTGAGTTCACTGTGGAGCACTGTGACACCTCCTGACAACAAGCCTTATCCCAGACAAAATTTATATCCTTGCTCTCTGGGCCAGGTCTTGAATCCTTACAATCCATTTTATGGGTTCATTTTAACCATATAGTTCCTTCAATCCCAATTTAGTAGTGTTCTGCTGTATCCCCACAGAGATCCCACCTCTTTGTAAAGTGCTAGAGGCAGACAAGAGGGTAGTCCAGCTTGCCTCCATTTCATATAACTACTTGCAAACATTTTTTGCCATGTTCCTCTTGCAATGTAGTCCTGTGGCTCGATTGTGGCTGCTGCTCCTGGTGGGCCTGCCTTGGCACACCTGCCCACACCTGAGCTGACTTCACACCTCAGAGAGACAAGTGACCCCCCCTCCACAGCCGTTGTGTCATGATTATGTTTTATGTGTGGCCTTAGCATAAGTCATTGAACAAGTCTGGTGTTCTCGGACCAAAAGAGACATCAAAACACAGACTGTGCATGGGTCCAGATGTCAAGAAAAGAGGTCTGACAGTCAAGGTCTCACAGTTTCCACTCTCCTGTGCACTCTGTCTGGTAGATCAGGCGTGGATGCCTTGTGCTTTTAAGCATGTGGACTGAAAAACAGGTTTTCCACTCTACAGAAAGTATGCAGGTTTTTTCAGGAGCACAAACAGGAGTGTGCATATGTCTGAACAGCAGGAAAAAAGACAGATGATCTCAAGACTGAACAACAGCTCACCTCTAAGCATATTCATGCAAAGATGTAGGAATGATGTTTCAAAACTAAAAGAAAGGTCAGTCACCTTTTTCAAACCCTTAACCCAGTACAGCTTAGTAAAGTTTGTTTTCCTGATGAGTCTCTTTAAGAAACAACATATGGGCAGCCAGCTTGCCTGAAGAACATTGCATTAGCTGTAGAGACATATATATGATACTGACATTTTCCCTGACACAAGAATTTCTAAACAAAATAATTGTCACTTGTTGGCATACATTTGTGGCTCAAAATCAGACATCACTGTGTGATCAGACAGGAGAAGGGTCTGGAAGGCAGTAGCAGCTGGAGTAGCTCAAATCAGGCACATTTTTGAGTAACTCCCTTGAACTAAGGAATGTTTACATATTTCAAAAAGCAGGATTGCAAAGAGACACTTGAGGACAAGAAGAATGTACGAACTTAAAAATCTGTGGCAGAATAAGCTGCAAAATATCCAGATATCATGAACTTTGGAAAAACAGAGAAATAGAGAAACCCCAACCTATACCAGTGATCCTTGAAGAATCCTTCAATCTTTTGAGTGGTAAAACACCATTTATATAAAAACAGTTTAATTTTGTGCTCAGTGCTCAGTGTGGGTGGTAAATGGGAAGGCTTCTCTGTATTTCAATTAGCCTTTTGATCTCTTAATGAATTAGATACACCTGAAACAACAAAGATTTTCATCAGAAATAAAAAAAAGTAGTGCCATGGAAGGGGCATTATTCTTTCCTCTTGAACAAAAACCACAACCAAGAATTCTTTCCTGAACCTGTCAGAAAGCCTTTAAAAGGGTTATAAACTGAATTCTGCACAGAAGGTAGGGGAGTGTCTTCTGCATTGTCCCTTACTTCTCAGAATTTTTAATTTCCTTCTTCTCTATATATTGTATTTATTTATTTCCCATAGAATCATAGAATGGTTTTGGTTATAAAAGATCTTTAAGATCATTGACTATAACAACCTATCACTGCCCAGCAACAATCCATGCTACTATGTGCCACATCTACACATCTTTTAAATATCTCCAGGGATAGTGACACCTTTCAGATATCATTGATAAAGATATGAAACCAAACTGGCTCCAAAACTGGGCCTTGGAAAGACCACTTGTGACATGCTTCCTTTAACTCAGTTTCTACCTTGTCCTCCAGGGAATTACAAAGGAACTGCATTTGTGGTGTAAAACACCTAGCTGCTACCTTGAAGCTTGCTACAAAGATGGTTGAAAGGCAACACAAATGAGGAACTGGAAGGACTGTGAGGGGTGACAAGAATGTTTGGCAAGAGGTTGGGCATGCAAGGGCTAGAGGAGGAAGCAGCAGATCTGTAACCATTTGAAGCCGCAGCAGTTAAGGGGAGAAAGGCTTGAGGTAAACATGAAGGAGGCTGACTTGCATCTGCTCCTGCTGGGTCCAGCTCATGAGAGGCAGTGCTGCCCACCCAGACACACCTGTTCTGAAGAGGCACAAAAAGGCACAAGGCAGGAAGGGAGTGCTGGCTCAGGCGGGGCAGGGAAGTGCACTGCAGGCTCTGGGCATTGTGATCTCAGATATGCTGGCTCTCTGCTCTCAGAGCTCCTGCCCTGTGCCTCTCCTACTGCGCGCTGGGGCTGCGAGCTGCGGCGCTGCACGTGTTGTGTATTTAATGTTAACAGATCGCCATATAAACAGTCTGACTTTCCCAGCAAATAGTGATCCAAGGCTTAAGCAGAAAATCCCAGAGCCATTGCAGTGCATTTTCATGAGGCGTGATTTATTCTGCAATTGTGTGTTTCGGCTTTCTGCTCATTATGTCCAGCAATCAAGCTCTGTGGGGCTGCTTTACATTACACACGCCATGCCATTGAAAGCCCAGCACCAAGGCATTAGTCATGAATCACCAGGATCTCGGGAGATGAAAAAATTTGAACTCTTCTCATTTTTTATTTTTGTACTTAACAATGCTTAGAGTGATTAGGAACACCAACTTCTTTTTCTGTCATTTTGCTGAAGCAGACACTTGGCTTCCATCAGTGTGTGAGTGATTGGCTTCTCTAACAAAAGGCAGGGGGCTAATGAACCCTTTACATAAGTCCTCTTTTCTTCAAAATGTGAATAAGATTTAGCAGAAAAATAGAGTCTTAAAGAACTATACTCAAATAACACTGAAAGAATAATTTTATTTCACTTCTGCCCACTTCCTATGGCAGATCTATGTGTGGACACATCCATTTCTATATATAAGCCAATCAGATTTGGTTTAATTAACCTTCTATGGCTAAATCAAAACTGCGGACACACTGTAGGAGAAACACGTCCATGCACAAAAAGAAGGAAAGGAAGGTGAAGAGCAAAAGGAAAAGGAAGAAAGCAGAGGGAGAAAGAAAGGAAGAAAGGAAGAAAGAAAGGAAAAAAGAAAGAAAGGAAGAAAGGAAGAAAGGGAGAAAGGGAGAAAGGGAGAAAGGGAGAAAGGGAGAAAGGGAGAAAGAGAGAAAGAGAGAGAGAAAGAGAGAAAGAGAGAAAGAGAGAAAGAGAGAAAGAAAGAGAGAAAGAAAGAGAGAAAGAAAGAGAGAAAGAAAGAAAGAAAGAAAGAAAGAAAGAAAGAAAGAAAGAAGGAAAGAAGGAAAGAAAGACGTGGGAAAAGAAGGAGTAAGTTTGTTTTCTCTGTGCAGGAAATGTTTTCTCTATAGCAACAAGATGAAGTCTGAGGTTAAATGGTGCAAATGTGAACTTCAAAGAAAGAAAGGGGTGCATATAAGAATCACAAACAGAATGGATTAAGTGATTTACTGGAAATAACCTGTCCCCTTGCTGTCCCTGTGTTTTAGTCCTATGTTATGTCCTTGAAGAGACAAGTCTGTGCCTCACTACAATGTTTGATAAATTCCCCTCCATATCCAAAAATACCAGCTCTCCCGAAAAAGGGCATTTCTTTCACACTCCATATTACACATGCCAAATACTTTATTGTACTAGATACAGCTTCTAAACATTTACAGTAAGTGCACTTAGTAACAAAATTGTTTGCCAAAGCTCATTGGCCCTCTCAATACTTTTGAATTACAAACACGGCTTTATTTAAACAGGAAAAATGAACAGATTCCTGAGTCTCCCACATACATTTCTGGTTATCACAATTTTATCACAGGCAAATGGGAACATTTCATGGAGGCTCATGTTAAAATGCTGGCAGCTATCAGTGTGTTGGATTTCCATGTACCGCAGAAGACAGCAGCATAGTTTAATATCCTTGTGCTCTGTGTTTTTCTTGGTTTTGTGTTTTTGGTTTTTTCTGTTTGTTTTTTGTTTGTTTGTTTGTTTGTTTGGTGAGGTTTTTGTTGTAACTTTTTTGTTTTGGTATGGGTGTTTTGTTTGTTTTCTTAAATATCAACCTCTATTTTTCTCCTTGATAGATTTAGAAAGGAGGAACTGGGTGAATAATTTCTTAGAAAATCATCTCAGAGAGGAAAATGGAAGGAAAAATAAGGACACATTTTCTTAAGGAGCTGTGGCTGAAAAGCTGTGGGTGTTACTACTTTTTAAGCTAGTTCTCTACTGATAGTGGCCTTTCCCACTATATAACTCCCTATTAGTAGTGGCCTTTCCCCAAATGGTAAAGCCCAAGCAATTTGTCTGAACATATGAGACTGCAGTTGCAAATCCCCTCCTCAAAGACATCAGTGTATAGCACAGATTGATGCCTCACAGCAAGAACTGGTTTGAAAGGACATGACAGGTACACCTGCAATAATGGGAAAGCCTTTAACAGGACCAGAAAAAGGAAAAGCCTGTATTTACCTCTGCAGCAAGTGGAAAAAAACAGCCAGCTTGCTAAGACTGACCTCTGCCAGCTACATCCAATCTCCCAATCAGAAGGTACCCAGAACAATGACAGGGACACCAGGAATGGGGTCAGGCCTCCGAAATGAGGCAGGGACAACGCCCTACAGAAACACCTTTGCCCATTCTGCTTTGTATCACCTTGATTCACACAGACTGAAAGACAGATCAAGAGTGTTTGCACCAAAGCCTCACCATCTGGTGGTGTTCTCTTTAATCCCACCTGGGAAGAGCAATCTGCAGGGTGGACTTTTATTTCTTTCACAGAAAAAGCTGCATGTTTTTTGTCTCTGGATACCCACTGCAGACAGATCTGGCTGCAGCAGTGTCACAGACAGAAAGCCCAGATGGCTTTACAGTAGTTAAGTATGGTATCTGGTAGCATACTTCTGGGGAAACACAAAGGTCAGAAAAAGCTACAAAACTTGCTTCAGAAGCAGAGTCCACTTGAGCTTCCCCAACACACTGCTCCTGGGACCCCTGCCCACCACACCAGTACAGATCAAAAGATAGTCCATGGAGTGACCCAAAAAAGTTTCACTTCAGTGCAATCCCATACTGGGACAAATTTATGTTGCTATTGAGAAAGTTCTTAGCAGAGGAAGGAAAACTAAGACGCTGGACATAAGACACGTCCTTTCCTCTTTGACATCAAAGTTACCCAGGCTTAGTTTGCCCCATGAAGACAGCAGGCCTGCCCTTTCCTCCAAGTAGCCTACTCCAAGCCTTTGTTGCCTGCTTTTTGAAATGCTGCTACAGCTGTGACTATTTGGCAAAGGCAGAGTTAAAAAAAAAAAAAAAAGGTGAATCCTGTGGCAACTATTTAAAAAAACTCCGTTACTGGTGCACTGTGAACAGAGAGGTATGCTTAATTTTAGAATCACTGAAAAAGCCTTATTTTGGTCCGCCCTATCTTCTATCTGCACAGCTTTTAGTATCTCAGTCAGAAGCCAACCTGATACTGCCAAGGGATCCCAGAAAACTCAAAACAAAAAACAGTGCTGACAAGAAAAACAATGTGTTAAAATACAGAGAATATATTTTCAATCTTTTGTAAAAAAGTCGTGCTTTTTCTGACCAATGAATCATCTAGCCTCTCTATGTATCACAGCAACAGGCAATTAAAATTTAAAGGCCATCTTTTAAATTAGTTTTCGTATTTATACTGTCACTGAAAAGACATGAAGTATAAAAACACATTTTCTTGATCTGCAAATAATATTCCTTTTAATACACAACTCCCCACCACTACAATTGCTGACACAAACACCATTACATTTGAACTCCAGAGGATTTACTTGGACCAGAGGCAATCAGCAACAAAAGAATTTTAATGACTGTGGGAGGATCGTTGGTATTTTAAGAAGTCTTCTAAAACCTTCTGAAGAATTTGAGATAAGTAAAAATAAGTGGGGCAATCTTTTTCCCTAAGTACTTTGCACCATATTTTCACATAGCAGAAGTGAGTTCTACAACTGCACAATGAGGCTGGAAATTCTGAAGAGAAGAACGAAACTCAAAAAACATTCTGAGATGAAAACAAATGGCTGGAACCATTCTAAATAACAAAGCAAATGAATCCTTCTATTCCAGGTTCTGGTTTTTATTCTCTTTGCTCACTGGAGCTTTAATTTCATTAGCTTGCAAAGAACTACTCAATTCACAAATCAGATTTCTTAAGGATATAGGAACAACATGTCAACAACACAAAGCAGTAATCAAATTTTTATACAGCAGCCATATGCCCAGTGAGTTCCTCTAGCAGAATTTCAAGCAATGTTCTTCAGTGCAATCCCATTTGATCTGAAACACTGCACTTCACCTTTTAGAAGAAAAGCCACCTGTTGTTAAGACATGCTCCTGGATTAACATACCTGACAACTGAAATTTAATTGCTCCTAAGAGTTCAAAAGGTTCAGCTTCTTAAACTGTTGAGTTCCTCCTTGGGTGGATCAATGTACCTGGACAGCAACTGCCATCTGTCACAATCAGAACAACGACAGAAAATCCCCTTGGGCACCTCTTCACAAGAGGCCTCTGGACCCAACCCATGTCTCAAATAACTACACCACCCCTGTTTTCGAGTTATTCACCCATGGCTTCTCTAAACCCACCAGACTTCTAGCAGGTTAAACTAAGGTGAATGATTTGCTGCTATTTTGTAGCATCATCCCCCCACCCTATCCAGATGAGATTCAATAAAAGCATGCAAACAGCACTGAAAAGAACACTTGGAAAGGGCATCTCCCCAGCCCAAAAACCTCCGAAACCCTAGAATAAAGTGTCTATGATCTACTTTTGTGGGGACGTTAGGAGAAAGTGCTCTTGCTGGACCCAAGGTAAAAAGGACCACAAGTGCTCTTGAGAAAAGGAAGCAGTTTTTCTGTCAGATGTCCCCTGTCTTTGGAGGCAGTCTTACCCTCTCCTTTCTTCTGCTTACCTGCACTAGTTCAAGTATCAAGCAGGAACTAGGGAGAAGTTATGAGTGGATTAGCAAGCAGATGCTTTTAAATGAAAAAGTTCATACAGCCTGGTCTTCTGTTTCTCAGTATAGTTCTGTGAGTAATACCAAATCAACCTGTACATTCACTTGCTCTCAAAGAGAGTCAGAAAAAAGACCAGTTTTGTTCAAAGCAAGGGGATATATTAAAAACCTAAGTCAACTGGCAGACAATGTTATGTTTATTCTCTCTGTCTAGTCCACTTTCCACAGTGTCCATGAAACACTAGCTCCACAGTTCAGGTGGATTTCAGTTTTACTGAAAGCAGTGTCAAAACTCTCACTTTACTCAGTGGAGGCAGGTTTTGTTCACTTGTTTCTTTTCTCTCTCTCAGCAAGGAACTGCCTATTCCAAGCAATTTTATGCTTGGAAGCATAAAATCCAAGCACCTCCTCAAAGAAAGAGATGCTGAAAACACCGGATTTTGCTGGGCTGACCCTATACCCTCCATTTTTTCCCTGCCCAAATGGGAGAATATCATCCCTTAGGTTACATTCCAGTATGGTGCAATGAAGGATGTATATTTCTGGGGGTTTTTTTTGTTTTGTGGGGTTATTTTTTTGTGAGTGTGGGTTTTTTTCTTTCTTATTTTTTTTGGGTTTTTTTGCCTTTTTCTTTTAGTTTGTTTGTTTGTTTTGTTTGTTTTTTCTTTTTGTTATAGAGACAAATTATAATGATTAAAACAGCGCCAGGAATTTACTATTGATATACTTTACACTGTTAGGAGAACACATAATTTCCTGGAAAGAGGTCCCAAGTTTTTCATCAGCAAGATCCCACCTTTGCTCACATTTACTCATGTTAATGAGTTTTGCCTATCAGTGACTACTGGCAATCAATATTCACATGAGTGACATTTTTCTTCAAATCAGTCTCACATGAAAAAAAACACCTGTTACCTTGGGTATTTATAACAGTGTACATATGTGGCTACTATCTGTAATATGGTCCAGTCATTTGCAAAATGACTGGAAAACCTTGTAAAATATTGACTTTACAAAACAAAATTGTGTCTTGATTCTTAGTAGCCCAACACTTTTGAAATGAAGGGGGCATCATTTGAATGGTACTCTACATATACTTCTCAGTGCAAAAATGCAAAAGGTGTTTTGTTTTCAGTTACAAGAAAAGTTCCATAAAAACATACTTTTTTTTCCCCAATTAAAAATGCGTATGCTTTTTGCCATTAACAAGAAAAGCATTCCAAGAATATGTCATAAATACAATTTTTGCAATCTACCAACCTGACTGTAGCCCTTTAAGAGCCTTAGGGATGTGTCCTACTTTAAGAACTTATCCATAAAATACTTGGTATCCCTCACATTACAAATTTCATACTGCACTTCAAAGAAGAACCTTATATACATTGTGACTAAAGTACTGTTTATTTCATAATCTAAACAAACACCGAAATACAGTCTATGCTTTTCTACTTTCCAACAGACTTTACAAAGAGCTTTTTTTTTTTATAATTAAAACAATCTGCATACACACAGAACATGCATTCTCTAACGCCAGTAAAGAAGGTAAGAAGAGTCAGTTTCCCTCATCTTCCTGTTGCCTGTGTTAGAAAAAACCCTTTTCGTTTTACTGTAGTTATGACAGTGTGTCTAAGGATACAAAGACTAGAGGACAGTTTTACTCCCTGCACAGAAAATGTTCATCACAAGCATGCTGATGGTGATACATATTACATGTCTATTAAATGATAGGCATATTTTTATCCCCTTTACTCCCTTTTAAAAAATACTAAGTGGCTACATGTAAATGCAGTGAAGCAGGTATAAGCTTAATTAATCAGAATTGATTCAGACTGGCACCAAGATGCAGCAAAGTCCAACAAAGTCTCAGCAAGGCTTTCCATGGGCTATTGATGACCTCCTCTGCAAAGAAACTCTGTTCTACTTTCTCAAAGTAGAAATCAAAGGCTTTACAGCATGGCCAATCCTGTGGACAGGGCAGTCTGCGCTGGTAGGTCAGGCCCCCTGGAAAAGAGGCACTTGTAGTCCATTAGTATTTGAGAAAACGTGAGTGGGTTACCTTCCCTGGGGCCCCGCCCGCCCCGCCCCGCCCCGCCCCGCCCCACAGCGCCGCCCGCTGCTCTGTCGGTGACAGGGCCGGCCGCGGTGTCACACCACGGAGTGGTCGTTGCTGTGCACGCCAGCCAGGATGGTGTGGTTCAGGGACGATGCCGACCGATCCGAGCCCTCGGTGGGGCCGTTGGTGCTCTCGCTGCGCTGGCAGCACAGGATCTGCTTGAACGTCGCGCTCATTTCCTTGTCTCGGTAGGAGTAGATGATGGGGTTCATGGCAGAGTTGAACTCCGCCAGGAGCAGGAAGAATTTTTCATAGGCCAGGACATTGCACTGGGGACAGCAAACATCGAGGAGCAGCAAGACTAGTCCTGGGGTCCAGCAGATTATGAAAGCACCTAGAAAGAGAAAGAATGGACAAAACACAAAGTCCACAAATGTGGTAATGCACCATTACTTATCAAAACACCACAAGAACCATCCAGACAGAAGCATCACTGGTCAATTTTCTCTTTCAAGAGCGTTGTTCCCACACTCTCTTTTCACTGACCCAATGAGAGGGATGTCTTTCAAAGATCTGTAAATGGTTATGGGCAGCACATCAAAAGAGCGAGACACACCCTCCAGCCCCAGCCCTCCACCATCTGAAACTCTGCTTGGAAAATACATTTACATTTAAAGCTGATAATGAGGAACATTTTTTGCTTCAGCTAGAGACCTCTGACTAATCAATCTCTTGATCAGGAGAAACAATACTGCAATTTACTTCTCAAACGAATAGCAACAAAGAAAACCCTTCTGTGAGTGCTGTGACTGAAGCACCAGTAATAGAAAAAGAGCGGCACAGGCAGCAATTCTCAAGAAAAAGAAAGCCTGGGTCTTGTTAACCCATTTTAGCTCCATTATGTAATGGAAAGTCCTAAACACACATCCTTCTTGCACACAAATGCCGTCCTTCAACGGATTTACTTCTTTTCTTAGGGCTCTATTCAATCGAAATTCAGAGGCTCATGAGGCTTCAATAGTGTCAAAGCCAAAGAGTCTTACACCGATTAAAATGCTTCCCCCCTCCTTTCTCTGCTTTTCAAAGGTCTGAGGAGAACAAAGCCCAGAACAAAATTCAGAGCCCAATGCAGATATTAAATCAAATGCCTTGTACTTTATTGGGAGTACTGAATTAAAGGAAGACTGTAACTTCTTGCAGGGTTAGAGAGACTCTAAATATAAGCACTGCTGGGGAAACCCTTACACACCCATCAGGTCAGAACAAAGACAGGGCTCCTGAGATTTTCCAGGCTGCTTTACTGAGGTGGAAACCAAGGTCTTTTCATCACTGAGTAGGATTAGCACAGGCAGCAGCAATGAGGGCTTCCCAGCGCTACGCAGTGAGCGCTGTTTTCAAACTCGTTCTCCTGCCACCGTGGTATTTATTTGTTTACATACTGCTGCTGTTTTTTCTTGAGTGATGGTCTCTTGCAGGACTAGCAGCTAAGTCAGTTCCCAGAGCACGCAGACTTTTTGCCATGCCTGCCAAGAGGGTGCCAGCAATTTCCAGCTTGGGCAGTGGCAACTGTAAGCTTTCTCTTGGACACCTTTCTGTTTGGACAGCAAACCCACGTAGACTGAATAGAAGATTTTCCGAAGAGGTCTGCAAGCCTGCAATATATGCCAGGTGACAGACACTGGTTACCAACCAAGAAACCATACACACAGGCTTTTTACATATGAAAAAGCATCCCTGAACTGAGTTTGTTTGCAACTAATGGTGTGGACCAGCAAAGCTCACCAATGGAAAGAAGCTGGGGAGTGAATTGCCAGTACAAATCATCAAGCCCTTTCACCAAATGATTTTGTTAGGGTCTCTGGCAGCAATTTGACAGCATGGGCATGAAACTCTCCCAAGCTGAGGTGGCATCAGACACATGAACTCACTTCATAGCTTTTGTCTGCAGCTCTTTTGGATTACAGCAGAAAAGAGTACTTGGAACCCCTGCAAAGGACTACAGGCTTTTGTCCCTTCCTTGTACCTGTTGCCATAAGAGTAGAAAACTGCATCTCTTTATTTGCATTGTCCATGCTGATAGAATCTTTCCCCTGCACAGAAAAGCTTTGCTGAGCTGGTTTTTGCAGAAACCAAGTCAATAATTCAAATTCTACCACTCACTGTTGGAATTGTGGATGTTGTGTTCAGCCTCCAAGGTAGTAAGGCAGCAGTGGACTTTGTTCTAGCTTAAGCATTTATTTTCTTCACTATAGGCTACCTTGGGAGAACAACATCAGAGAGGGGGACACTGCAAGTCATGAGATCTACAGTGAAGGACAAAAGACAATGATAGCATTCTCACCAGGCCTGCAGCAGAAAAGTCCAAGGTAGAAACAATGGAGCTAGCAGGAAAGCTCTCATAGCATTGTTCAAAGTACAGTTGAAAGCTTCCAGTTTTCCAATTTTTTTTTTAATCTGTTGCTGAGGAACAACAGAACATTCTGTTGGCATTATTTTTGATATGTTAGAAAAAGCAACAAGAAGTTTTATGGTGAGGCAGATAGGAATTTGCTCCTGAGAAACACCCAAAGCCATCCAGAAAAATCCACATGAAGCCCACTGCACTGAACACTTGTCTCAGATTGAGTTCCTGAGTCCCTCTGGGCTCCTCAGTATCTCAGACAGGTCTGATAACCTATGTGCTGAGGCTTGATTGGCTGCACTCAAGAAAAAATGGACTGTGGTTGAGCAACCAACTATCTGCTCAGTGCAGCTCAAGCTACACTGAAAACTGATGAAAACAAAGGCTGCCTTCCCACCCAGCTCTGGAAGGAAGTCAGTATTGCGCAAGTTGTCACCCTTCTGCTCCTAGCAAAACATACCCCCATGCTAATGGCTCTGGCAGCTTATTAAGCGCTTCTAAATGGTGACACAAAAATGCCTCAGGTTTGCTCACTTCTTATTTAACTGTTGGTGCACTAGAAAATACTGAGAAGCATCACTAATGGTAAGGATGTATTTGAGTTACATACAAAGGAGAACATAAATGTCAGGCTCTTAATACTTCAGATTTAGGAAAATTCATCTGTTAAACGTGGAATTCTTTTTCTGGAAGGGAAACAAGGATTGGAATTTCTTTTTTTCTCTCTTACTTAGAATATTTGTTGAAGTAAGTTGGAAGTGAGATTAAATTCTTCCCCTCCCAGAAATCTGTTGTGAATTGACTTCACCAAGAATGAAGATCTAAAAATATCACATTTAATAAAACAGTGACATCCAAAAGCTTCCTGCTTCCATATACTGGGAAGCCTTAAGCATACACCAAAATACTGATGTTTTTCTGCTCAGAATCAGGACTGAGAGCAGTCTAAAGTACAGTGTTAGTGATTTCCAGGTGCCTCTTAACGCTTTACAGCTCGGCCAAAATTACAATGATATACAAAGCAGATCTGTTGCATTCAGTGATTTGAACCTTTGTGGATATGCCATGGTCATACCATGGCACTAGGAGAGCCCAATGTACTTGAAAAAAAGTGCAGACTTTACATCCTTGGGTGGCTGAAGAGCACTGTTGTCTGGACAGAGAGCACCTTGGGATATTACTTCCAGCTCTGGAAGTTCTTTGAAGGCAATGGCACTTCAGTGAGCTAAATGAGCTCTTCAGCTGAAGCAGAAGGAACATTCCCACGGCCAAGGTCTGTCCTGAGAGTCAGGCCACAGAGGGCTGGGTGAAGAAGAAATGCCCATCAGGCTGACAGGTAAATGGCTAGCCATTAGACAGGAAAGCTTGAGGGAACCCGAGAAATAGCATATCTTCTTAAAAGACTGAAGGGTCCCTATGGACTGAGAAGCATGTTTTACAGCAGGAAATATGAGTTACAAAACATTTATGACCTAATCTAATTTTCTGCTACTGTGTGATACCTCTCATCCCAATGAGAAATGAAACTCCAACTCCTTGTGCATTGTTTGTCTTGCAAAGCTGTGGGTGAAGTCCACTGGAGGCTTTCCAATGACCATGATATGACTACATCACATCTGCCTTGAACCCTTGTCTGGTGCATCAGTGCAGATTATGTTTCCATGGTAGCTGAATGTTGGAAACCCTTGGGTAAATGAGACAAGGCCTCACAGCAAGGTTTGATTGCAAGAGACTAAAAACTCTTGTAGGCAGTAGGCATATGAAACCAGCCATGATAAATCACACAAAAATCAGTGAGTACAAGAACAATTGAGAAAACAACTCCAAAAACCAGCAGCAAAAAAGAAATAAGCTACACAAGAATAAACACTGATGAACTAGTCACTCATTACTAGGATACCAGACTGGATGGCTACTCATGAAACTTCTTGTGTTAGCAGGCAAAGTGTTTCCTTAGAGAGCCTATGTCTGTGTTTATTCTGCGAACATTTGTTTTCCTCTAACTCAAAAGAGCAAAATAAAAGAAGCACTTCTGCTTCTGCCAAGTCATATACTGCTGTCCTTCAGACACTCCAGAGGGATGTAGCTCTTGTCAATGCACACCTATTCTGAAACACCCTTTTTTCTGCCTTAACCACACTGTGTCCCTTTCATGTGCTCTCTTCTGTTCATCTTGTGTGCTAACCCTGATGTCTGGCATGGGCTCACACTCACCCTGCAAATTCCTCAGTCTATGTGGAGAGGAAAAACATTGAAATGGCCTCTTTTAGGGAATGAGAGAAGAAAAAAAAATCTCCCCTGTGTTTGCAGTTTTTTTAAGATTACAGGAATAGGATAAGGAACTAGCATACTAAAGACAGAAAAGATCCATTCCAGCTGAACTGCAGGAACATTTATAATCTGCTGCTGTTGCCCTCCTATTCTTGTCCACCAGCTGTGCTCTCCAAATCCCGTCCTGCTGTCAGAATGGCACTTGTGACAGGCAGCTGCACCCCCTCTTCCTCTGGGATAACGGTGACTGAGAGAGGAAAGGATACTGAACATCACTGCTATCACTGTTATCACAACTACCAACTGGGACAAGAGTCCTTCTGCACGTGATGCAGGCTAAAAGCAATGCTCTGGGAGAATGGTTTGTTTTAATCAAGAAAACCATGGCCAAGAAGGGCTGCAGAAGTGCCTGGCGTTTCCCATATTCTGATGTAATCCTACCCTCAGCAGGGAAAGCCACTTGCTATGCTAGCTGAGGTGCAAGCTCATCAGCTCATCAGCTGCAACACAACTGCACTTCTTCGTGCCCTAGCCATCTGTAAACTGTATCAATAACCCTCCTTATCACATTCAGCATTCTCTTGTGCATAGCATGAACAGAGATAAGCACTGCAAGCAATAGTGCTTATTTACAGTTATGTATTGCTTTCTCCTGACACAAATATGACAGCATGAAATCTAAAATGAATGAACGATTATAGATGCCAAAGATCATGAAGAGCATATATCTTGCTGTAAACATACAGAGTGTGGGAGTGATTCTTTTAATTCTAGTCTGACCTAATTTTTCCCAGTTTTGACACAACACTACTACAATATAGCTAGTAGTTCTTGGTAGATGAAAACACTGTTGTTGTTTTTTGCATTTTCTGCTGGAAATAATTAACATAGGGGTAATGTTTGCTTCCACCCATGGAATTTTTGTGTGAAGAAATAAAATGAGACTACCACATTGGGATCAGATTAATAAATTTAAAATAATTGTATGCGAAACTTGGCAAATTCTGAAGAACTACATATATGAAAGGCTTGCCTCTCAATTCACAGACTCCAAAAGACTTGAGGAGGATGACAGCGAAGCAAAGTCCTTGAAAAATACCCCAGGTAGGGGAGAGCTGCCTACAGCATGCCAGTAAGAATGGCCATGTTGAAAAAGGTGCTATAAGAACAGCTTCATTAATTCAAGGTGCCTTTATTTAAGGAAGCTGCATGAATTCTGAAAGAGTGAGAGATTCATAGCACACCCCTTCTGCAGTTTTTAATTGATTGTAAAATGCTGCCTTCTCTGATGTGCCTCTGGGAGACTTAAACACTATGGGTGCCTTTGTGTTTCAAGCCAAACATTTTTCTGGTTGGGCTGTGTGTAAAAGAAAGAGGAGATATCTTCAGAAAAAAAAGGGGATAGTAGTGTAAAACAGGAAATGAGAAACAACGCAAAAGTAAATAAAATCTACATTCATATTCATGCAACACTATCCTACATATACTTCTCTGAGATTACTTGAACCAAGAGGATGTGTGCACATGAAAGAGAATACACAACTAGAGAGCATATGAAAGGAGCTGGTTGATACAAGCCACCAGCTTGTCTGTCGTAACACTATATAGGCCTTAACCCTATGGATCCATGTTCTAGGCTACCGGGAGCTGAGCAGCTCTAAATGTGCAAGTTATAGATAAAACCCTATTCTCAGCTTTATCAAATATCTTAACTCCAGAGGAATTCTGTAACTGACAGATTTGGGAGACTTTTCAGTCTACTGCACCCATGGTTTGTAAAGGTATTTTAGAATAAACTGGTTCGGCTAGAATTGCATCAGATCCCTGATTTCCTACCTTTTCCACAGCTATCTGCACACACACAATCCAACCTCTTCCTGAATCTTGTTCTGGGAATTTCAGCTAGCACGTCTGCCCAGACTTTGTACAAAATAATGGCTGGATTGTGTAGGAACAGAGAAATCATGTCTTGCTCAAAAATGTGTTTCCTTTTCTCAGCAGGAATTCAGAATGTGTCTGCTTCAAACATCTGTCTTCACCTTTGAAGGTGCATAGAATTTTTTTGGTGTTTAAGGCATGGCTATCTTTGTCAACAAACCATCCCTTCTCTGAGGAACCCATCTGCTTCCATCTTCACACATTTGTCTGGTTTAAAACATGTTAATGACTCAATATGAAAGCAGCCTTGGGGCTCTGCCTGTGTTCTGGCTGGGGTTGGAGCAGTAGCAAGCCTTGACCCCAACGAGTGAAGTGCTGCATATGTTAGCATCACCTGTTTCTGGGCCTTAATATTTATTAATGTGTATTTCATGCGTGTCTGTTCATCCATCCAATCCTCATCATGTTCTTTCATTTCAGAAAAAATAAAGCAAAACTCTTTCTAAGGGGACACACCATCTTGTCTACCAATGATACTTCTGCTGGCACCTAAGACTCCTTTGCTACAGGCTGGCCTCTGCTCTATACCTGTTCTCTTCCAATACTCACATCACCACATTGCCCCTGACAATTTATTATTGAAAACAACACAAATATCTTGGTGAAATCTTTAGGTCAAAGCTTTTCTTTGAAACCAGACACACTTTGGCACCTACACTTGCTACACAAAGGGTCAACTGAAGAAACATCTGACCTATCACGGTGTTTCACAGGGAGATGACAACAACCACTAGCCAACAATTCCATTGGCACCACAAGCCGCACGACTCCCATCTCTGAACATGGAGATACTGTGGTCAGTAGGGCTGTATATAGAATGACCATACCTTCCCTAATCTCAGGGTGGGCCAACACCTTTCATCTTCTTTTCCTGCTTAACTTTGCAAGTTTAGACCAGAGGTGACGAAGAGCAGGTTTCCCTCAGCCAGACTCACAAGTGGCAGCTTTGTGATAATCTTTGTGAGCTTGCTTTCTGCAGCACCTTGTGCTTACTGCCCTGAGTGCTCACTGCCAAGCACTGGAGGCAGGATATGCTGACACTCAAACTCCTTCTGGATATCCTATTGGCTGCATGTCTTCCCACCTGGACATCATCAGGTGGACTTCCCATAGAGCCTGGCACCAGATGTGGTTGTTTCCAATACCACATGGTCTCCAAGCACTTTTGTATCCCTGGAGCATCTAAAGCTTTCCAAGTTTGAAACAGCAAACAAACAGACAAGCCTGGGGAGGACCAATAACAAAACTAACTGAAGACAAAATGAAACTAGGCAGTAGCAAGCCACCAGAACTGACCTGCTTATTTCATGGGTGCTTGCCAAACTCTAGCCCAGGTTAATACTTGATGCAAAATGCCTGATGCTTGCAGTCTTGCAAATGAGTGTACTGGTTTTTGGCCAGCTGATTCAGCTACCCTCAAGTATTCCACAGCTGACACCTCTGAAGGAGAATTCCAGTGCTAATGCAAATGGAGGAGACCAGGAGGGTTTCTCAATTGACATCTGCAAACCAAAGGTGTTTGAATAGTCCTCTTTTAGAACATACTTGTAATGGTTTTAAAAAACAACTTGAAAAGAGGAATGTACAAAACGCATTCCAAAAATAAAAGCAAAAGATTAATCCTGCTGCAATTTAACTGTATGCATTTGAATCCCTCAAAACAAGAAAAATGGAATTTGCTCCTGATCTAGTAACTGCAGGAGAGAGGTGGTGCACTGCCGCTTTGCAAAGGGAGAAACTAAGGCTTTTATCTTTAGAAAGCATTGTAGACAATAACAGGAAGTTATTAAATGCCAGTGGTCAGCATTCTGAGTGATTTCTAAATTCATAAAGATATGTGAAGCTCATGTCTGAATAAAAGCTTGGCTGTTGCCAAAGCAATCTGATCATTTATCTCTGTGAAAAGACAAACAGTAGTCCTTGCGGAGTTTCTCTGTTGCCAAAAAAAACTGACACAGAGAGGAAATTTCAGTGTCTTTTTCAATTTTTGGGTGTTTTAGACAAGCCTTTATGCTCCAGCTTGAAAACAAATACTCCTTCAGTCCCAAATTAGTTCTGGTAGCTCAGCCAGAAAATGAACATATAAGCCCAGCTGATAAGGGGCTCCAGATACTGGTCTCCCTGGGTCACAAAGAAAAGCAGGCAAGAGATGTCTGGGGAAAACTAGAAGCAAGAATCATAGAATCCTAGAAAGACTTGGGTTGGAAGGGACTTTAAACATCATCTAGTTCTAACCCCTTGCCATGAGAAGGGATGCCACCCACTTAATTAGGTTGCTCAGGGCCCTGTCCTTGAACACTTCCAGTGATGGGACATCCACAACTTCTCTGGGCAACCTTTCCGGTGCCTCATCACCCTCACAGTAAAGAATTTCTTCCTAATTTCTAATCTTAATCTACTCCTTTTCCATTTAAACCCATTCCCACTTGTTCTATCACTCACTTGTGAAAAGTCCCTCTTCAGTGTTTTTGAAGGCTGTTTTCTGGTACTGAGAGCTGGTGTTCTTCTCAGAGCCTTTTTTCCTTCAGGCTGAACAAACCCAATGCTCTCAGTCTCTGCCCTAGCCCTCTGATCATCTTGGTCCTTGTCTGAATCTGCTCTAATGGGTCCAAGAAACAACCTTTAGCTCATACCTGGCAACCTGTTTTCACTCTGTAGTCCAAACTCAGCTAAGATTCTCTTTAGGGGCCCTGATTGCTCATAGGACTTGGGAATTCAGGTGGGGGACAGACCTCTCCCTGGATTGCAAGAGGACCCTGTCTGAAGGGTCTGGGTGGGGCTTTCAGGTCCTGGATGTGGGGCAGATGGAGATCACCAGGTCTCCTGGAATGTGAACATGCATCTGCACAAGTGAAGGCTCACTGCAAGAGGTCATGTGAGGCAGGAGCAGGAGATCTGGCACCTTACAAGCAGGGCTCACAGACTGGACTCTCCTCTGCCTGCTTCTGCAAGGTACGTTTAGTGTGCTTGGGACTTGGGTGTTTTGCTGCTTTTCTAGTAGCTGCAGTTTCCAATCACAGAAAAATAATTCACGACCATGTTGAAAAAGTCCTGTTCTGCCCATTTTTCCTACAGAAATCCATACACCTTCTGCAGTACTCTGCTACTTTCCCAGACATGGTCAGAATGCTAGGCTCAAACAACACAGCATGGTTAGCAGATATTGAACAACTGCTATGTGAGATTGTTTAATTGTATTTTCCTTTGTTGTTAAGAACATTAAGGGACACATTAATACATTAATACATGTTACTGGTGTTATGTTTGGATAAGCTCCAGTTGCAACACAACATTCCAAATGAAGTCTGGGTGGATGCAATTTAATATGTAAAGGACTGCCTTGATTCTTACATAAGATTAAACTAATAATATTAGAAGAAAAATATTAGCCTCTGTTAGTTTCCTTAATAGGAATAAAACTTGTTTCTCTCATGCTAATACCAGACTCTGAGTAGGAGAAAGTGTTATGAAGTGTTACCAGCTCTACCTCAACTGCAAGAAAACTGTGTGTGCTTTCAATTTATATAGCCATACTAATATCTATCTGATTATAGCTATCTGGTTAAGCTGTGGTAGACATCCTTTGAGGGAATTGCATTAAGATTGGTCACACAAAACCCAAGAAGCAGAATCCATGCTGGCAGCTGTGCCTCCCTGAGAAAACGAAGAGCACAAGCTCCAGAGTGAAGTGGGCAACAGGGTAAGCCCCTGTGGACAAGGGAATGTCACTCTAGGATAAGTCTGCTTGGAAAAATCCGCCTCTCTTTGGACAAGTTAGTTTAGACAAGTTAGAAAACCCTTTCTACTCACCTGAATATAACAAGTCCAACTACTTCCTTAAAGCAGAAGCAGCCTTGGACAGACTGCACGAGTGGCACTATACTGAGTTGCCTGCACACCTCATCACCCAAGCAGTGTTAAGGTCATTCAGACATTACTCAGGCTATCAGCCCATCAGGGAGGCACCTACAAATGGCACTGCTAGAACAGAGGGGAGCAGACAGATGTGGCATTGCACATCACAGGAGAAGCACTGAGTGAAGAAACACTCATGCTTTGATTGTGGTAAGTATATACTTACAGATTATCAAAAGGGTAAATTCTAGGTTTTGGCACTTAGTTCTATATGTATCTGTTAAAATGATCTAGATGAGGCTGGTATCTAGGGCAGAAAATATAGGTTTTGTTCTGCATTTCCACACTGTAAAGATGAAACATTGTTTAAATGGATGCAGCTACCTTTTGGCTCTCACAGATTCTTCTGCATTCCCCATTAGGATGCTTGCTGACTTGCTGCATATAATTTCAGAGTGGTAACAACAGTATTTCCCATACTTCAAACGAGAAATTCAGTGAATCAGACTGGAAATGTTTCATGCTGCTGACAGACTCCAGGGGCAGCTTCTCTGTAATTTTTTTTTAAATTTACCATAGCAGAATCTAGATTGAGTTAAAGTTTTCAGGCAAACACAGAGGAGAGCTCTAATAAAATCTAACCTCTTTTTCAAATCATATCATCAAGAATCATATTGCCAAATCATGCATTATATGGGAGAAAAAGGTGTATCTTCAGCTAGCTGCTTCTCTCAGCAGTACACACTGGTGCAAAACCCTGGAAATGTAGTTACACCCTCATGACTACAAATGAGGGCATCCCAGTCTCATCCACTTAGAAGATTAGTCTTTAAAACTGCTCCTGGGTTAGACAAGTGATGTGTCTTCTCCCTGTGACTTCTCCCTCCTCCCTACAATTAGCCTTCCCCAAAATCACTGCATTTATTGGAGATGTGAGCTTAATTCAGCATCCAGAACAGATCCTGTTGTTTCCATTGGCTTACAGAAACAGTCTTCTACCTTTGGCAGTCTGCTCTCCTGTTCTAAATTTAACCTCTGCTAAGAAAAGTATGGCACCTAAAAGCACCCAGGAATAGTGCAGGACTGTGTTAGCACCACATCCTTGGTCACTTGGCTTGAAGATTGCCAAATAAATAACCTCTGAAACCACAAAAAAAGCATACTATCATGCTATGTTGAAGGTTACTCAGTCTGCATGTTTCTGAGGTGACTCCTTTGACCTCTGTTAGACAGTTTGTTCCAGTGTCCCTATAAAAGACTGTAGGTTTTGGCTATATATAACAAGGGACAACAATGATGAAGTTAAAAAAAAAAAAAAAGAAAAAGATGCCAAGTCTCTTAACTTTCAGTTCCCCTACTCCCACCCTCTCATGAAAGAGCAATTGAATGGCAGCAGAAGACTGAAATAACTGAACCAAAACTGGGCTGACTCCCAGCAACCTTCATCTCTTTCAGGGGTGTTTATGAGAAGTGCCAGACAAAGGCTATTTAGATCCAGCCCCTATGTGCCATGCAAGGAAAGCAGAGGTGTTAACATTGTTGCTTTCTCTGTAGCCCGCCTTGCCTAATGCTTGGGTTTGTCTTGGGTTTTCTGCTGCTGGGCATGAGCATGAGTTCCCACTGAACTCTTGGCCTCTCTAACGAGACTGTCAAAGACAGCAGTAATCATTCTCTTCTGTCACCTGTCTTCAGCCTAAGGGCAATGCCAACTTGTTTCTCACAGTGACACAGAGAAGAGTGGTGGCTGCCAGGGCAGAGCTCATGGCTGTGCTCACACAGGGGCTCCCCATGGACCTGCTGGTGAATGTGCTGCTTCTGCAGGGCAAGAACTTGCAAACTCTCACCTTTTAGCACTCTCTGCTTGCCATGGACTTCAGTCCTTAAGTGATGAGGGATTTATATGCCATCCAATGTACAGTCTTTGACAGTTGAAAATTAAACAATCTAGACAGAAGACAGCTTAAACAATTCTTTAAGATGTGGACCTAGGTAATCTGGTAAAAATGCACATCACCATTATGTACAGCAGGGTAGAACTCTACTTTTAAAAATAACCCCTAATAACAGTTCTACCAGATGTGGCAGATAACAATGTACAATGGCTGCCAGAGTCAGAAAATACTTGTGAAAGCATTTGCTTCACATTTGGAATGCCGGAGATTTCATGCAGACAGTGATGAAGCATCTAGAAAGCAAGTCTAATTTGTTCTATCTCATCTGACAGCCCTTATAGCTGTCTAATCTCCTCTGACTGATCCTGTGCCATCACCAGGCATGTCTGTGGAGCACGCTGCCCTGACCTCTCAGTGTGAACAGGCTCTAGGTGCAGGGCTGGGATGTCTGCTCCAAGGGAGGGGACAGCATACAAGCAGGGGGTCAGTCATCAAAGAAACTGTAACTCCACTAACTCCCACAAGCAATTGCAAAAACAAACAGTTGCAATCTCTACAGCTGCACTGAAAGCTAACCTCTGAAAGGAGAACAAAAGACTCCTCCACACTCTGTGGAAACCCACAAGAAATACTGGCAAAGTTATCAGTCCTCAGAAGAAGGTGTTAGTATGCCTAGACCATCTACTGTATTGTGTCCTTCTGCTTTAAACAATACAGTGGATGCAGGATTGTGAAATAGAAAACTGAACTAGCACAACATCAGTTGTGGCTGCCGGATGGAAGAGAAACCAAAGGACCAAGACTACTTCCAAACCACAAAGACAATTTCCACTTGCATTACATTCAGCAGTTGTACATGTCTGCAGCTCACCTATGGGGCTGAGGAGGCACTAAACTGATAAGACTAGTAGAAGGGGTGAAACAGGGCTGAGAGGATGAAAAAAAAGACACCTCCCCAAATCTCCTGCTCCCAGCTTTTGTATTGTTCCATGTTAGAAAGATGTACCACACCAAGTGGAAAGGCTGTGCCCACCAGCACATGCCCAGGAGGTAGAACCTGGGGACACAGGAAATATGTTTTATTGCAATGCTAACTAATCAAAGCACTTCCACTGACTACTTCTCCTCCAACAACCCCCCAAAAGTACCTGTGGGATCATTCTGAAGTTTTAATTCGTCATTGCTCACAGTAGTTCAAGTAAGATTATTTTGGGACAGACATGCTGGGATATGAATCTGAAAGACTTCTCCAGGATTGTGGTTTTTTATTTTGTTTTAGCAGATACTTGTAGGCTTGTGCCTAAAGCAAACAGGAAACTGCATGAGATAAAATGAGACCTTCCAGGCAAAAAGGCCCTCCACTGAGGAATTTTTGGATTTTAAAAAAAAAGATAAACAAGCAATTAGTACATGGTAAGAAAATCACTTGCAAAATCCTTCTACTCAGCAAATTAATTGCTCCTAAGAAGTACCTCTGCTGTTCAGAATATAATACAAAGTTTTCCTTTTTCAGAAAAAATGGAAACTCTCCTAACTACTCAGCAATGCACTGAAGGGCACCACTCAAAGATGATTTTCTTTCAAAATGTTTTAGCAATGGAATATTCAAGCAACACTGAGGTAAACTCCAACACAGCAGCAATAGGGAAGGTGCATAAAGCAAAAACCCTGAGGCACACTCAGATCAGCTTTTGCTGGACTTCATTTGAAGTTCCTGGTGATACTTGCTGGCTTTTCATTTTTCTACAGAGCTCAGAGCAGTGGCCATACCAAAGTCAGGCTAGCTAAATGAGGGACAAATGCAGGACAGAGAGGCCATTTCACTGCTGTAGGAAAAGACCATGCTTCCAGCTCCTTCTCTGTATAATTTTATAGCCTGGAGATTGATCACAGCTATGCCTTAAATAATAAGGAGCTAAACCAACCACCACTGCAAGCTTTCTATCAGCTGGGCTCTAACTGCTCTGCAAACTATGAGGGGAGAAAAAGAGCAGAGATTTCTCTATTCCTGATACCTTCTAGGAGGGGCAAGCAACAAGTTATGAGCCCACTTATTTGCCCTCCAAAATACTGAGCATTCAGTTTCCTTAGGCATCCAGTGACACCACAAGGATTTTACCAGCATTGGTGTTCTTGCTGTTGTACTGCCACCCAAACCCTGATATTCTAATTGTGCTCATTATGTATGAGCATGAGAATACATAGCTATGAACAGACTGACCTACTGCACATTTGTTGATTTCACAGTATTTTCAGCACTTATTTCTCTGAAAACAAGCACTCATTATATTTTTCATTGTCAGTCCTCGTGTTTTTAATTTCATTCATTAGAGAAGGCTTATTCAAGTTTCACCAGCTTGAACTCCTTTAAGAATGTAGCATCAGTGACTAAGCTACAGGTGCAGAGCAAGTAACATGGTCTGTGCAGGACAGTTTTCACTCCCTTCTACTTTAATCCACTTTTTGTGGAACTCATGTGCAAAGCTGGCTGAGCACTTTACAAAGCCTGCAGTGTTGGGATGCCATATGAATCTCTTGGTGGGTTCCATGCTCCACTGCACAAGATATAATCCTGGTTACAATCCAGCCACCCTTCCCTCTTACTGACACAGCTTTCATGTGAACTTTGCTCTCCTCCCACATGACCCATGGCTGGAGAAGCTTGCATCAGTACCTATCAGTTTCAGTGAACCACAGGGTTTTGTAAAACCCAAATTGTGTTGCCTGGGGAAGGGAATGAATGAGAATGGGGAGAAGCAGTATTGCTGGACTCCTCTTACCCTCCCCAGACAGGAGAGTCTTGCTCCAGTAAGTTATAAACAGTGTTACTCTCTCAGATGGTACTGGTTCTAGTGTTTTCTCTGTGGGCCAGGGGAGCTCCCTTGAGATTAGAACTGCAACTGTTGAAATCCACCTTCTTGATGTTCGCTGGCTTTGATGTGCTCTATGTTTGTGCAATTATGGCAGCATGTTTACTGCAGTTATGGCTTCACATTTTGTTCATAAAAGAAACAAACAAAAAACCAACAAAAAACGCACCTGTAACTGATCTACAGCCTGGATGTTCTTCATCTCTCCCTTATTCTGCAGGACAGACTAATTCCCATATTCATAAGGGTTACTTTTTTCAGGGTTGATGGGAGAGGGCTGAATGCAGAGATCTCCCAAGGTTCAGCTGTGGCTGTAAAACCCTGCTGCTAGCTGTGAAGTCTGAGCTTGAATGTTACTGCAATGCAAGCTTTTTTGAGAGGAAAATTCAGATATTCACAGTAGATGGTGCAGTACATTGGCAAGAGCAAACTCATCAATAAGTAAGGAAATGAGTTGGTTTGCTAATTGCAGTAGACATTGTCAGGAGGCTTTAAAATAAGCAGTGAGATGACAATATACAGGGGTCACCATATGAGCACTGTCCATGAGCAGAGAGAAAGGGAGAGGCAGAGGTAGCAGTGCCTGCAAGAGCATTGCATATCACTGCAACAGACACATGTAAAAGATTATGGATGCAACTTAAAACTCAATCTTTTCCAGAGAAATGTTGTGTTGAGATCCGTCAGCCAGGTAGAAAGAGACAACCCCAAGAGTTGCTTTATGGCAGAAGAGTTGCTTTATGGCGATATGTAACTTGCCACCTCTCCATCTTTATCCCTCTCAATGTATCCAGGGATGGGCAAGGGTCTGTACACATCTCCTCACCCATAGGAACACCTATTGGGTCAGACTCAGCTATACTAAGTGTTATACTGTGGGAAATTCAGAAAGCTAGCTTATGTTGTCATCACACTTTTAGTACATATACTCATCTCACAACTTAATGCATTTTTCACCATCTGTATTATTTGTATTATTATGTATCATTGTGCTTTCACAGAGAGTGTATTGATAATGAGCAATCCAAGAAGAACCCACATCTCTGGTGCTGATGAAATGACATGATTTTGTACCTGGCCATGAGAGCTATTGAATGCTATCAGATCTCTTCATTCTGGCTGTGAGGGTTCACTGGGCACACCTAGGCTTACAGTGTATTCTATGGTATTGTTCTACCTGTGAGTCTGTAATTGGAGTAGTTCTTATTGAACATGGCTGGATTTCAAGTGCTGCATGGCCTCTGTATTTCTGTTACTTAGTGTGGAATTGTCTATGACCCAGAATCTAAGCCCAGCCACTACCAGCCCCTTTGATATCCGAGGCCCAGCGGAACCACAAGAGTGTTTATCTTCCTGTTAAATTTCCTAACTCTTCATGTGTCAGGAAAATTTGCCTTACTCTTAATCTGAGAACATCACAGAGGTGTCTTTATCAGCTCTTGAGTGCTCTGAATGCCAAGCAGGTCCTGGAGCCAGAAGACACTGCCACAAAGAGGGCAGCTGTGGTCACAGCAATAAGGGGTCTCCTGGAAAACCCTCATATCAAGGGCACGAATTGCAATATGCATACAACACCCTTTAATCAAAAAGGATGAAAATATTCTAACACAACACCTCCATCTAAATTAAAGAACAATTCATACATGAACTGAGCTACTGAATCATTAAATATTTCCACAAATTTCTCTTACTGATACCTCTCATGTTGGTTCATCAAGTTTCCAAACCTACTGCTAGCCTAGCAACTCTTTTCAGAGATCTTAAAAAAGCTGGCAATGTGCTTGGTGTTTCCAAGAACTTTGTGTTTTATTTTTCTGAGGCATGAGAAATAGAGGTGTTTAAACACCAAAAATTACACTACCCCCCTTCCAAGTATGTGGACATTTCTTGGTTTTTTTGAAAGTGGTCAGTACGTGTCACAGAAGTGGAGGATATCGTTTCAAGATGTGGTAACAAACATTTCCTCCTGACAGATTTCAGCACACACACAAGTCCACTATAATACACTGCTGCATAATGCTGCTTGCATACCTGCAGATATTTAGGCAATTCTATCAGGGTACTAGAGCTGTGCACTGTACTGACACTACTTTCTATTAAAAAATCCAACTTAACTCTTTACAACAATATCAGAAGCTTTCTGCTTGGGCTGGCATTTTTATTTGTTGTGCTTTCTGCTTTCTTACATGCATTTGAGGAGATGCTCAGTGAAACTGCTGCATCCATTGGACATCTATCTCTTCTGCAGTTGCTTTCTTGTTTGAAAGCAACTGCAGCAAAAAGAGGCAGTGAACTTATATTTCAAATGAAAAGGATGTCGAGCTTCTCTAAGAGAGCCTCTAGCAAGTATAAAATTTTCTTTGTTATTTTGAGAGAAATCTGCACTCAACAGTGCAACATACCATGAAGACATCCCATAAGAGACACTTTGCAAGATCCCCTGTACTGTAGGAGTCAAGGGTAATTCTTGAAAGCCTGTGGATGCAGAAGACCGCTCTGCAAACTGTGGGGAGAAAGGTGAATTGTTTTAAAGTAAAGTACATAAAGTACAAAGCTTATGAATACTTCATGATCAAGACCAGGTTTGAAATCTGGTTTGTGTCCCTGCTAAGATTTCATCAGTACTCGTGGAGAAATCCTTGTGTTTACACAGACAAGTGCAGAACTTCTGCTTCTGCCAGCTCTCTCAACTGATTTTAAATGCAGGAGATTTTGGAATCTGAGGCACTGTTGTATGCATTGTATCCTACATCTGTGGCTGTACGTGGTAAATACTTGAACAGGTGCAATTTCCTTATGGATCAAACCTTAATTGGCCATTATTTCTGTACAATCTACTTTTTTCAATTACTGATGATCAATGAGGTCCTGGACTTAGGAACTGGAAGTACCAGACAACTACAAAAATAAAAATAAAAATAAAAATAAAAATAAAAATAAAAATAAAAATAAAAACAAAAACAAAAATAATAAAATAAAATGAAAAATAAAATAAAATAAAATGAAAAATAAAATAAAATAAAATAAAATAAAATAAAATAAAATAAAATAAAATAAAATAAAATAAAATAAAATAAAATAAATCTAAAAAAATATCTTTTTGATGTTGAGTTTCCCAAAGCACTGAGGAGAGGTTATATCCTTGGAAAGTCATGTATCCTCTGCACCTTTAACCAGAGGATATATCTCAGCCCTGGCTGATTTCTGTGAGCTCCTTTGGTTGGATGAAGAGGGAGCTACCCAAGGAAAGAAACCCAACCCTTAGAATCTCAGCAGCAATAATAAATTGACCTGTGCCTGGCCAGTGGCCAAAGACAGCAGGCTCTTTTGCATCCTGGTGCCTCTCTTTCTTGGATCAGCAGTCAGGGAAGGTGGGAAGCAAATGGCTGCCTACCCAGCAGGCAAAGTACTCAATACTCCTCCTGCTGAGGTACTTCTCTCCTTCAGTCAGAGAGATAAATCAATCAGAAGACTAAATGGTGAACTGGCCGGGTAAAAATGTAACAGATGGGCCTGTCATTTCACAACCTGGTTCCAATAATCCAGGAAAAAAAATATTTACTCTTTCTTCTAAGAGTAAATCTCTATACACTGGATATTTATGCCTATGATAGTGGTTTGCAGAAAGGTGGCTACACTTTGCTTTCTGGAAATAGGCCTGGAATTGCTTTTCTATGCCATGTCTCAAGCCAGGACAGTCTGGCAGTCCAGTCTAGCTCAGAGGCATGTGAGATGGGGCCACTGGTGCTCCAGGACAGGGTGGTCTCTACTGTGAAGGCCCCAGAACATCCTTTGACAGCTCAGGCTCCCGGGAATTATCCTGGCAGTTAGGCTGGCTGCCAAAGGTGCTGCTCCTGCCTGCCAGCTGAACAGGGACAAAACTAGGCAGAGAAAGTTATAAATAATGAGAGTGGAGAGATGGGAACAGAGGAAAAGGAGAGGCAGGAGGGAGAAGAAGAAGAAAAAAATTAAAGAAAAGGAAAACCTCACGGGAAACAGCATCAATCAGTACTGTGTTCTCTAGAATGTGCTTAAAAGCTCATATTTCTGGAGCACATATGGCTTTATCCACACCTCTCAGCCTACTTGCTGTGGCAAGGCCAGTGTACCCGAAAGGCTTCTGCTTTATAAGAGGACTACATGTGGTGAGTGCAGTACTCAGGTATTTGATGGGTGAATTGGCTGAAAGTTCATCTAAAGAGTGCTACATTACTTATTTCAAGCTAAGTACTCTGCTTGGTTTGTTTACTTAAATTGATCCCTCCTCCCCATAGAGTGAACCAAACCAAGCTTTTCTGCTGGAAAGATAGAAACCCACACAACTCATTTTGTGCAGAATTCTGGCTAAATAGGCAAGGATCAGATGCAGATCACCCTCAAAAAAGGACTATTTTCAGTCCTCATGGTCTACATTACAGTCTATTAACCAATATACATTCACTTTACCTTATTTTTGTGCGTGTGTGTGTGACAACAATAGAAAAGAAGTTAAGCTACAACAAACATACTCTGATATCATTCTCTCCTTGTTGAAGAAGGGTAAATACAAAATGCAACTCGAAGGCCAAGTGTGTTCACAAGGCTAAGTATTGGGCAGGAAGCAGGCTGCAAGTGATGATCCCTGGGCACCCAGCACCCTGACAGCTATGTCCCACAACATGGCATCTGTCCAGTTTTCAATTTTGGTCTGTTTAAACGAAGAAGGTGGCAGCCATTCTACAAAAACGCAATAGTTTTACACAGTATTTTCTTACTCTCTATGTAGTGAGCTTTTGTTTAGAAAATTCATCTCTAAATTACTCCTTGTACTTCTCTAGAAAAGTAAAAAATGAGCATCTTAAAGCAGCTTTAAACAAAGGAAGATGAGAATTATCAATGCCATATGTCAGAACAAGTTCTTTCTGAGGTTATATCAATACCAGAAGATGTAAAACAGCTCCCTCAAAACTGCTTTTAGAAGAACAAGGAAGGTACTGAATACAGGGGAGCTTGGCAGCTTTTCCTCCCCTTAACAGCTAAATCCCCTCCCTTTTCTTCAGGAGATGACTTCTCTCATGAAGGAAGATATTTCAAAAATCTTAACTGTTCCCTCATATCTATGGTTATATTAACAAACTTGTAATCAGATACCAAATACTTTGTTAAAACAGAAAGACCCAGGCAGATAGCTCTTGCTCACACACACAAAAATGCAACAGAATTACTCTCTCACTCCTCTCAAACACGTCTTGACCTTTTGTCTTTACAGTAACCTCATAGGTTTTTAACGCCAACATCAAGGAATTAATTACTTCAACCTCTGCAACACACAAGAGGCTACTCTCCTAACAGCAGCACATGGCACCCCCATGGCATACATGTCTGGGGCAGTTTTACAGACCAAGTTCTCACTTTCCCAGTTGCAAAACTTTAGATCACCCTATCCATAAACTTCAAAGCACTCATCCCTGTTCAAATTCCTCCTGTTTGCTGGTGGGTTTGGAAATCAAGGATTTTCACTTACAGCAGTTCCCTTTGCTCCAGTAAGTCACTAAACAGCACAGAGTGACAGACAACACCAGAGCATGGAAATGAAATACCTCAGATTTACAAATGATGCCACAGCTTCAGAAGTCTCATGACCTTCCATACAAGCTCTGAGCTCTTGCTGTTCTCTAGGCATTGATGGGAAAGGTTATGTGTCCAGCAGTGGACCTGTCATGTTACACAAGCAGCACACTTTGACATAAAATCAGAACTTCTCCATATGGATCCAGGAATATGAACTTCACAGACATTTTCTTATGCTGAGGAAGGTAGAAGTGTGACATGAAGTTTTCCCAAATGAGAACTACAGAAAGGATGGGGATCTTCTGCTGTTGTTGCTGCTTCCAGCTTTAAAGAAGGGTACCAAATGTGGAAGTCTGTGAGAGAAACTTACAGTGGACTGGCTGGGGAAAAAAAAGGGGGAAGAAAAAAAACATAAAAAGATCTTTGAAAGAAAAAAAGAAAATAAAAGTAGACCATCAGTGAGCTCAGTGACAGCATCCCATGAGCATGAAACATGAAAATAGGAAGCTTTTCTGCTCCCACCAGAAGAACTCAAAATAATATTTTCCTTTCACATTCAGATCCAATACATTTATTTTAAAAATTGCAGAAACTAAGCATTTTTGAGGAACATTCCTTTCATGCTGAGGGTAGAAGGATGGAAGCATGGCTGCTATCTCAAAGCTGTCAATCACTGCTGACCATTTCCCACTGCACTGACTGGCTGCTGTACCTCAGATGTCTCAGCAAGTTTTGCTATCAGCAATAACTCTGTGATTTAATGTTAAGAGCCATAGTTTCATTGACTACTATAAAGGCAAAAATAGTTTTATATTGAAAATTGTCATTCTTCTGTTTTCATGAATTATCCCAGAAAAAAACAAACCCAGAATACTTAATTACACTGCTCATGTGCAATGAAGCAATGCAAAAGGAGCACCACTGCTTCTCTTGCACAAAACAGTCTGTTGTTGTCAGTGCTTTCCACTGGTGGAAACAAACAATAGTAGAGTGCCTCACTGAATGCAGTTTTACAATGAGACAAGTTAACAGCTGGCATTTTTGTTCACATAATTTCTGAAGCTGAGGTCTAGGTGTAAATTTGACTTGGCACTTCAGGGGTGTTTCCTGAAACAGTGGAAAGACAAATGGTATCACAAAGGTGAAAACAGAAGCCAGTGGCTGGACATGGACCTTACCCTGTACCTTGAGACTGCAAATGCTTTCCTTTAAGCATTGCCAAGGATGTATTAGTTTTAGCTGAGGGGGCAACAAATATAATCTGGAAAGTCAGTGAACAAAATAAGCAAAACAATTAGAAGCAAGTTCTCCATATGACTATATGCTTTCTAGAGGACAAAAATCTTATGTGGTGAGCAGCCATTCTGTAAAAGCACTATTGTTGCCTCTACTAAAGAAAGGATGGGTTCCCATCTTCTCTTCCAAAAAATTAAAAATCCTCAAATTTTGAGAAATCATTAGGACTTGGTCATGTTCTGGCATTTTACATTTTACATTTTTCTGGCCTTCTTGTACATGCTGATTTTCCAGACTTCTTCTTGGTAACAATTTCTGCCCTGGGTATTCAGCAAAGTTTACCAAAGTCTCTGTTTTAGAGCAAAGTCCCACAAAACATGCCCATCTGCATTTTGGAGAAGCTCAGGCTGATGAGTACTCACTCATGGATGTAGTACTGCTATGCAGAGTCTGATCTCAAAGCAAGGTAGGTTACCTATTAATTTTGATTTGGTGTGGATTTTCAGTAAGTGAATATCACTCCTTAGTCAGCAAATCCAAGTGAAAATCTTGGATTCTATTTTTCAAGATCAAGGTGAGATTTCCAAATCCTATTATTAAATATAAAGGAAAAGAAAAATCAATTCTCAGAGCCTGTTGAGAAATATACCTACTTTTGCCATTGCAATTAATTTTTAGAAGCTTCTTGGTAAAAGGACAAAACATATGCAAGCAAAATGAATTAATTTTTTGTTTATAATTTTTTTTAATCAAAAGGTGAAATGCAAGATCTATTTAAGGTTTACCCCTTTCAGGCCATTCCTGGAAAAATTAAGAGTGCTTTCAGCTGCCCTTTAAATTTATTTTTCCCCTGAAAAGGTAATAAATTATATTGAAGTCAGGGAAAAGATTTTTATTAAACAAGACCTCATTTTCATCATACTTAAAGGAATGTATTTACTTGAGACATTTTTCCCTCTCAAGAATAAAATAAAATGAAACCACATTCCTGTCTTGGGAAATGATGGAAGGTCCTCAAAGTGCATTTTCAAAGGATCTTGAATGAAAATAAATAATTCTTATTCTTAACTGAAGGGGGAAAGAAGGAGAAAACTTCTAAATGGATTCCCCAGAGTGAAGCATTGAATGCTGTAGGGATACTTGGAATACTTTAGAGAAAAGACAGTCACCAGGGGTGTATCAGCGTTAACTGTGGATGCAATAGAATTAACTGAAAGAGTTGATGAAGAAATGAAGCAAAACACTTAAAAGAATGAGACTTCCTACACATTCAGCCATACTCTGGGTTCAGAGAGTTGCCTGGATACAAGGCACCAGTAACTTCTGCTTCATCAAGTGAAGCTTGCATGGGCTTGTTTTGGAAAGGAAAGCTACTTATGAAGTTTATCACACAAACAAATTGACCACATTGTAATTTCCAGACTCTGTGCTTCCTTATTATTTTTCCTTTCAGCATCCTCACCAACCAACAAGCAACAGGAAAAGATTTGGTTTGCGACTGCTAGAAAAAATTCAAGAAAATCCACCAGAGTTCATCTGCAGGACTATAAATAAAAATGATCAGTGACTGAGATTTTGAGACAGAGCACACATAGTACTGCTTTTACTAGCAGGGTAAAATATAACAGGCAATCAAGAAGCATCCTACAAAGGGTGTTAAATTTAAAATACACTACAATCACTGCATAATTACATACATACTGTACTTAGATCCTTAGCAAGTTTCCATGCCTCCATTATATTAACTGGAAAAAGAAAACTTTACTTCTAATAATTCTTTGGGAAAATTTGTCTTCCTGTTAGAAAACAGTGTTAGACCTATATAACATAGTGATCAAGCTGTATTTATCAAGAAAATAGGATACAGACATTTACATTTACAAACATAAAATATTATTACACTTGCTATGAATCATTGACTAAAAGTTAAAGTTCCTGTTATTAAATCTGAATGATTTCAGACCAAACCTGAGTTACACCTTCTAACAAATATATGCAATAATATGAAGACTTTCATCCCCTTCCTCTACTGGCAAGCTAAAAGCACACTGTTACTTAAGTCAATATTAAAATGTCATTAAGATGCATGGGAAAATAAAAAAAAAACCAACAAAACCAAAAAGATAATATGTAATACACAATAAGTGGTCATGGCAAGGCCTGGAAACCACTGACTCCCTAAGCTGCAGCTTTTTTCCTGCAAGGATGCTTTTGAGGAGCAATCAGAACTACTTCTAAGGCGGAGGAGAGGGAGGAGAGGGAGGAGAGGGAGGAGAGGGAGGAGAGGGAGGAGAGGGAGGAGAGGGAGGAGTCCAAGTCATCCAAAATCCAGTGGGATAAATAAGGTGTACTATAAATAATAATTTTAATCAAGATTTCACTTTTTTTGTGCAAATATTTGATGATATAGCTTGAAAGTACTGCTGCCACACTGCATTTCTGAAGGCATGCATTACAAACCTTTGCTCTCCAAACAATGTAATAGGATTTTATCCATGAAACTCTATGAGCTCTCCATTTAGACTACAGTTATCAGCAACAATTTCCCAGTTTACTTGACTGTAGGGTTAAATTCACTGTTTATGCACATTTAAAATATACTTATCTAAAAACACTGGGACTGCATATAACTGGAACAACCTGTGTGTTAGAACAGAAAGTCATTGATGCTCAGACTTGTATTGCCCAGACCAATTACAGAGTTGACTGCCCTGTTTTCCTGTCAGGATTAAATCAATACACAAGTGACATTTCTGTGACATGGGGGTCAGGCAGGGTTGGTGACGCTGAACTGGCGCCCTGTGCAGACCACAAGGTAACACGATATTTATGGCTTCACACTGCACCACTCCAGAGAAGAAGCTGTGAAAAATGCTGTTCTCATCCAAACTTCAGCTTGATGTTACTGCCCAGCCCAACTCTCCATGGAACATGTAATAATTACAAGGAAAAACACCTGACTGGATGCTGCTCTTCTCGCCATGAGGCCACTGTTACACTGGACTCGGAGTTAAATCCTGGCTTCTCCAGAAGATCATCTTATAAGCTGCATTGTGCTAAGAGGGTTGATGCTCCCTTTGGCTGCAGGAATAATGTTCCACAGGCAGGGAAGGTCTGTCGAAGTTTGCGTGGTACCATTACCAAGGGCTGTCTAGACATGATCATCTTCATCTCAGTCCAGGATCACAGCCTTGTTAACTGATGGAATACCTTTAATATTGTTTAAGCCTTAAGGCCAACAAGATAAGCCATTTCAGTTAATTACACGATGCTGCATGAGGGATAGGGAAATAAAGACATGCCTCTGTCGAGGCACCATGTGCTTTCAGTCAGGTTGTAGCACTATTTCATAGTCTTTTTCTATTCTACTGCTAATCAAGTGCTTTTTCTGCATGAGAAGAAAAAGGGAGTGCAGATGCAGACTGCATGTCAAAACAACCAGGCAGAAAGGTTGAAGTTATCAATAATGCACTTTATTTGCTTCAATGGTATAGCTAGAGTATATGTGAACATCATGTGCATAAACAGTTTTTTGCTGTTTTCCAACCCTATTTGGTACCTAGATGTGAAAGAAAAGCTCAAAAGTACAAAAAATAAGTCTCATGAAATTCACAATTGCAGCAGATAGGGCAAGAAAAAAGCTGTTGCTGAGCAGTTCTATCCTTCAGGATGTTTATACTGAACTTCCAGATCTTTTTCTTACATTTATTTCTTTGTTAGACTAAGTAAAGGACTGCCTTCAAACAGAGTGAGACTCCTTTAAATCAAAAGTTATACAAACTCAAAGTTTATACTTTGAGAAAAAAGAACCTTCATCTTTTTTATCTGTGCCAACATTCCCAATCTTACAGAGTAAACCACATTCCTGCAAACAAAGTGGATGATTCTACAGGCAGGAAAGTCCTAAGTGGCTTTTAACTTCCTAGGAATATAAAGGGTAAACAATTATGAATTCATTGTTTGGTCTCCCTACATCCTGGGGGCTAGCTGTGGTTCTTGGCTTAAAAGACATGCCTAATTTTGGCCAAACAATATTGAGAACTCACCCAACATAGAAGACTAATCATCAGGATTAGTAAAACACAAATAAAAAGGGTCGTTAGTATTGTGCTTATTTGAAATTCAGTTATAAACCCTCAGTATCACAATTTCAGAATCTAAATTCTAAATCGAGAGGAATGCCCTAAGATGCATATGGAGGTATATGGCAGAGGTATCCACACTGTAAAAACAAGTGGTGACAAATTAGAACAGATATTTAATCAGCTTTTAGGCAGGAGAAATAGAAGCCGACTTTCCAACAGTAACATTCTAAGCCAGTACTTCTCTACAAATACAGGTATGCACCTGAAAATACCTGAAAGACCCTAGTCTTTCATGACTTATTCCAGGCCAAGGAAATCCAGACCAGAGCTAGTTTATCCAGGCCTGGGCTCTGAAATCCTTAATTTGGTGTTTTCACTGCTTCTTGAAACAATAGTTAGATATTGTCATCCACTTTTGGGCCAAACCTACAAATGGCCCAGACAAATGCTTTCAGAGTCTAACTAGGATCTCCAGCAGAAAAACAGTTTAGCTTTGTCTTTAAATGTAACACAAGAAAAAGTGGAGAAAAGAAGAAAGGATGCCAAGTTTCAGCTGATGTATCTGCTCAGTTTCTGCCTGTTCCCTGATTGCTCATTTAAAGGGAACACATGATGGTGGTGAAAGGCAAAGTGTCACTGAGCTGCAAGCCAAACCAGACATGATTTTATGGTTATGTGCAGTACACAGATCAGTCCTTCCTTAGTTCCAATGCAAAGGAAAGGCATGATTTAGAAAAAGAGCTTTATGTTCCTTGTTACTTTTGAAAGATTTCAAAAGCAGCCTTGTTAAAAGAAAAAAAGGGCTCAGCTATGAAATCACTTCCTTCTGTTTAAACTATTTTACTCAAGGAAAAAAACAAGAGGGCATGAAAAAAAAAATCTGTTCTCTGCTTCTGACTTGTTCCTAGGATTCAGCATCCCACCCGCTCTGTGGGATGACACAGTGTGCCAGATCCCGACTGCTCCAGTCAGCGCGTCAAGCGGCCAGAGCCCTCCCCACACAATCACCCCCTTGTCAGAGGCAGCTGGCACCTTCCCCGCACATGCTGACAGCATCACTGCCTGCAGGACTGCACCCCTTTGGGCCAGCTCCTCTCCTCTTGGAGCAAGGCAGCAAGGCACGAGGAGGGCAGGCCATGTTAAGCAGCTAACAAACAAGAAGCTCTTGTGTTATTCCCTCCCCCACTGTGTCCACCAAACACAGTGAGAATGTAGACAGGGGAAAAGATGCTCTTCTCCTTGCAGCAGCAGTATGGCTTTGCCTGGGAGTACAGCCAGCAGGACAACTCCAGGACACCCGTTTATGGAAGTTTAAAAGTCAAATGAACAGTTCAGTGCTGCCCAATTCACAATGGGGTACTTATGGCTGAGCAGCATTTTAACAAAGATTCTAAGATGAGGAATGGCTTGCCTCCCTATGCCAATGCTCACAGGTTTACCCAGAGCCTCAGTTCTGTTTTTCTTTCAATCCCAGGGCACCCCATCTCTCCTCCAAAATGAATTGTCTTCTCATGGGTAAAGCAGGCTGACACAAACCAGCTCCCTTCCCCAGTCAACTGTGGGATAGGAGGGAGACAGATCTTCAGCTCTGCTTTCTTTCCCATCTTCACTTACTGCAAAAAGTTGGTTTCTGCCTCAAATCAATGTATTGAGTAATGTATTATTACATTAAGAAAGGCAGGGGTTCTTTTCCTCCATGTTTTTGAGGCTCACTGATGTAGAAAAAGCCAGATAATTAGAGATAAACATTCAGCAAATTGCTCCATGCAGCCTAAGACACTCAGCTTTTCTGCCCTTCCCAAAGCTTCAGTAGACCAACTTACAGCACTACGTTTTCAACAAGGCATTCAGGAAGTATGGCCCTTGAAATTAAATCTTCTGCTTAAGAAAACTTTAAGCCAGACTTACAAGTAGACTGCCAACAGTGATAGAGCATCAGCACACATGCCTGATCAACATGCTGACCATACTGTTTGCTTGAGAGATATCTACTGATATCTGAGATATGTGTTGCCCAGAAGTGCTTTCAAGTGATGCTTAGGTTTTCTTCTTCAGAACCACAAAACAATCCTCCCCTGAAGTGCAAATTCAGCATTATGGGACGGTACTCCCCAGCGGACGGCAACTAATGAACATTTCTCATGGTGCACCTAGCAGTCTGGTAACACCTTGATATACAAATATTTAACTCCTCAAAAGTCTCTGTGGTTACCCCAAAACCTACTTCTTGACTTCAGCCTATTTATTTATTTATTTACTAAATTAAAGGAATTTACACAACAAACCCACAGTTGCTTCCCAACCATCTTTATCTTGCAATTGTGCCTCACAGGTGGTAAGTAGGTGAAAGCACTGCTGCTTCTTTACACTACAGGCCTATGGCTGACATCCTCTAGCTGTCCTCTAGAAACCACTTTTGGTTTGGTTGGTTGACTGAACTACTACAAAACTACATTGTTCAGGAAAAAAACCCTAACTGAACCAAAACCCAACCATTTGCAAAATAATACCAAGGTGGGAGCTGCAAAAATGAAGAGTGTCACAACCTATAAGTGCCTTTTTTTCCTTTAAACAGATTTAATAAAATAATAAGTTATTGTTTTCTGTAAATGGTATTTTTTGCAGATTAGAAGAGATGCTTAAGTACAGTGTGTGCAAAACACTGAATGAAGTACAGCAGTAATAAGAGATAAGATCCTGTTTGAATTTTGAAGAAAGCTCTGCCACTTGCACAGTCCTGAAAAATCTCAGGTTAATGAGGAATCAGAGGTATTACTGAACTACATATGCAGCTAAACTGAACTCACCTTCAGTTTAGCTAATGCCCCTTAACCCCTGGAGCTGTTTCACTCTTTCTAGACCAATACCTGAAAAAATATACTTATTAGGGAAAAGAAGGGTCACTTTAAGTTCCTTGTACACCACTACTGTTGTGGCCACAATGGGTGGCCTGTACATCTTCCCTCTGACCTCTTCTCACAGGAGAAGGAAGGACAGTGTGGTCACCACCTATCCTTCCTGCTGCATACACATACCTCTACTACCATACATGCTTGGGATTAGCTGACATTTGCTATTTATTCAATGACTGTTTGTTGCTACAACTCCACATTGCATTGGTAGAAGTACCTACTAGTTTCTACCACTTTTTTTTGGTTGTTGTTTCTGGGGTCTTTTGCCTTTTTTTTTTAAGTCTGATACAGTCTTTCACCTCGTAGGAAATACTACACTGCTGTATGAACAATAATGTCTTCAGGAAGGAAAATAGGGAACTGTTTCCTAAAAGAGGACTACAAAACCTGAACTTTATTTGTATTCTTAACCTAATCTTGCCTTCTGTCACAAAAATCATGGAGATGGGGACAGATTTTTGAACCACCAGGAAGCCAGGAGAGGTTTTACCAACTGCTACAGTCTCCTCAGCAAAACTCGTAGAAGTTCTTTCCCTGAAGAGAAGACCAGGACATGGAGGAATACATCTTATCAATGGCTTAACAGGTTAGTTAACTGCACAATTCACATTCTGGTTAAAAAGCAAATCACTAGGTCAGAGTACAACATGTAAATTGTTAAACTAACAAGGGAGTTGACACAGTGACTCACACTGAATCTCTGCAGCCATTCTGCCACATTTGTGATAGAAAACGCAAGTTGCAGCATAAACCTGTGGGAACCATAATGTCAGGGAGAGAAATGGGGCTAAGTTTTGGGCTTTGCATTTGTTAATTGCATTAACAATTGCATTTATGGACTACTGGGGCAAGCATGTGATGCAACTGGGTAGTGGGATACCTAAAGACCCAAGTAACTGTAATGGAAGACCTGATAGGTGAGAACACATATTGGGACAAGGAGAAAACCTGCATCATTCTTGCTGCCTTCAGCTCACTATCATCTTCAGCAACAAAAAACAGAACAAACAGCGAAGAAGATCACCAGGGAATGGTACTCAGAATTCAGGCTGTGCTTCTGTATAAGGAAACTGGGAGTCCCAGACAAAAACCCAAGTACAACTGTTTACAAAATGACAAGAACCTCCTGAATCCAAAGTGTGTTATGTGTGTTATGTTATTTTCCTCATGCCAAGCTCTGAAGCTTAGGCACCTCCTCAGCAATGTGCTGAAGTACACCACTATCTCACATGCTACTTTGCTGTATTAGCAAATGGTCAGATACTGACATGTACCAAACATTGTTGGTACTGAGTACATGCAGTCCTGCTTAACACTCAGTCTTTTTGTGAATAGTCTGTAGCCCCTCACTGTTCTCCATATACTGGAATATTGCATGAATACACACAACACCTTTCAGGTGGCAAAAGGAGACCTTCAGTGGGATACTGAACCTTCCCTGTACTATTTTAAGTTTGAAGCCATTTGGCTTCTTCAAAGGCAAAAGGGCAAACACTCTGTATAATAGGTTGCTACAAAAGATTTTAAACATGTGTTGCTGCAAAAAACCACCACATTACATCTGGATTTTCACCAGTTTCATGTTATATGGCTGAGTATATTACATCAACTTCCATAAATAAGCTGGATAGTCCCAGTGGTCATAGTAGTGAACTCTGGGTGTTCTTATTGTCTGCACCTCTTCTAGTGTCTTCCAAATTCTGTGGACCCCCAGGAGCTGACCACGCATTACTGGAATCACCTGACAAGAAACAGAGCAGGGAGAACAGGGTGGGCAAAGTAAGCACTTACCAAGCACAATGACCACAGTCTTGAGGAGGCTCATCATGGTGTCCCGATTCCTGCGGGGTCCAGAACTGTGTCTGGACATTCTCATAGTCCTTTGGCGAACGTACCCAAAGATGTGAGCATATAGGACCACCATGACCACAAAAGTGACCAGGTTGAAAATAGCCCAGAAGACCAGGTAGGAGTCACTATAGAGAGGTGCCATGTTGGAGCAGTGAGTGATGTCACAAATACAGTTCCATCCGACACTTGGAATGGCACCCATGACGATGGCCATAGTCCAGATAACAACAATCACAACGACCACCCGGCGGTTGCTCATCCGAGTGTGCAGCTGCATTCGGAAAACTGTAATGTGACGCTCTATGGCAATGGCCAACAAATTGGCCACAGAGGCTGTCAGACTGGTGTCAATGAGGCCCTGACGGAGAAGCCAGGTGCTCACAGTCAGTCTTCTAGTGTTGGGTCCTGTGTTGAACATTAAGTAAAAGTAGGCCAGCCCTGCAAAAAAGTCCGCAGCAGCTAAGTTGGCCATTAAGTAATAAATAGGAAAGTGGAATCTGCGATTGACATAAATAGCCACCATAACCAAGAGATTGGCCAGCATTATGAAGATGCAGACGGTAATCCCCAGTCCCATTACAAGCTTGCTGACAGTGTTCCATTCAGTGGCTAGATATTTTCCACTTCGGTTATAAAAGAAGGCAATGGTTTCATTGTAGTAGCATTGTGGTTCGCTCATGGCCGTGGACTGAAAGAAGAGGGGAAAAAAAAAAGAGAGAGAAAAAAACCAGAATGACATCAGAACTGAAAACATATGATTGCCTTCATGGATGAGACATACACAGAGTGGGGAGGGGACAGGAAAGGAACACACTTCAGAACAAACTTATTTTTCAGACCAAATGGCATTCCACAACTCACAAACAATTGCTCTGAGGAATCTAGTAACAGCAACCAGATTAGAAACAACCAGAAACAGTTTCATCTGCTCTGCGAGCCAGCATGATTTTTGATGTAGTTGTAAACTGCATGGAAAATGAGCTTCTGGCCAAGCAGACCTGCTGAGAGATCCAGTTAAAGGGAAAGGCATGCAATTAATAATTACGAAAAGTTAACTCTGCTAGACACCTTATTTATGTTATCAGTGCACAAAACTGTCGTTTTGCAAAATGTGCATTACATTTCTGAGCAGCTTTTAACTCATTCCATTTTCCATCATGGGTATTCCTTCCTGTCCTGTCTTAAAATGTGGGAAGAATACCCTAAATAAAGATTGTCAGTATGCTCTGAGACCATGAATTACCAAGGATGATGTATGTCCATAAAAAGTGCTTTTATGACCAATAAAGGAAGCATGACATAGCATTTCTATGAGCACCAGCCACATTTCTAGAAATGGTTTGAAATACACAATGCTTTTAAATATAACTCACCAGAACTGACTTATTCCAATTTGAAATAGGAGTGAGCCAAGAAATAAGAAAAATAATATTTGGCTTAACTAGTGTTAAAAGCATCCAACCTTATTTCCTGCATTAAATGTTGTCATATGGCTATGTCAGGGAACACATGACTAATTTTCTTTGCAGAGTACTCCTGAGAACAGCTAGAGGGGCAACAAACAAGCCCGTATTCCACCAGAATGTGGAAGTTTCAGATAAAACTGTTGGCTTATAAGAAAATGAGTTTCCTTTCTCAGTTCCATTCAATTACTCAAGGAGCAATTCCCAAAAGGCAAATCTCAAGAGAAGAAACTCCTCTGAATAACATCCTGGTTCCTCGTTTAGTATGGGTAAACAACAAAGACACAAAAATAATAATGAAAAAAAAAATCAAACCAAGAAACACATAACAAAAAAGTCTCTTTCTATAAGATCTGCCTTTACCTCTCTGCTTTTATCACTCTGGAACTCTATGAACTAAACTCAAATTTTTACACAAACTGGACCAGTTTTAGCAATGCAGGTAAGAAGTCCAATCAAGGAACAGATCAACAACACTAAAAGACAGTAATTTCTTCCCATTTAAACATACAAAGTAAACCATATGTTTTGGACAGCTACAGTTACTCTGCAGGAAGTGCTACAGCTAACTTAACCTTCTTGTTGAAGAGAAAAATGTATAGAATTGGGAAACAGAATTCATAACTTGACTCAAGTGAAAACAGTATCTGATAAAGATCTCCTTAGAATTGCCCAAAGCTGTTTCTGTTTCTTTTCACTTCTACATTTGTCAGTGCAATTAAACCAATTCCAATAAAGCAATATACAAAACTTTCCACCAATACCCCAATTGGACTACATGACATTTAAATTTATGTTAAAGAAAAAGGTCTTTTAAGAAAGATTTCACCTCCAGCCTAAACATTGACCAGAAACATTTGTAGGGCGAGGATAATAAAAAGTTAGAGGAAATAGTATTTCTCAGCACAGTGAGTATAATACTTTTATTGTTCATTTAGGATACATCAACCCTTGGGTTTGAAGCCTTTTAGACTTAATTATTTAAGAAATTTTAAAAGTTCTCATGTAGGATCTGTTGCATATACAAAAAAAATATTTATAAAGGACATTTAACAAAAGGAGACCTAGCTACAAGACATCTGGCTTTAATTCTTTGGTTAAAGACCTTGTAGTAATAACAGGTCAAGCATAAGAACCCTTGAGGGAGAGAGGAAGTCATATGAATGAATTAGTGGCCCTTATAAAAGCTTGCCAACATCTGCATTAATTATGTAATGCACAGGATTTTTAGTCTCCGTAGGAATATCTGGATGCAGGATGTAATGGATATTTGTGATCTTGAATAAATTCTCTTTGCCTGAGCATTTGTCACTCTGTTTTTTCTTTCAGATATCTGCTGCCCACATAATGATTCCTGCTCCACTGTTGCTCCTGTGGAAAGAGGCCTGTTACACCTGGAAAAACATGTATTTTTAATTCAGAAATTTAAAATGTGGCAGGTATTATGCCTTTACATTCTTTTTCCTTCTTTTTTTTCTTTGCATTTTTGTTTTGCACATAGGCTTAAAATGTGAATTATTCCCTGATTGTGCAATACTCTTCCCTACCTTTTAGTTTGAAATCTGAAACAAAATTTGACAAAAAAGTATGACTTATTCACAAAATGCCAAGCCAAGGTGCAATGTACATACACGCATAAGAACACGCAAAATGCTACAGAGCTAGACTTGTTCAATTTAAAAGCAGGACAGCACTTCAGCAATCTCCGAAAAGCTAGCATGAGGCTCACTTGCTGCTTCTCTCATTTTGAAGACAAAAAACAAAATGCTGTGTTCATTCAGAACGTAAGGGATTTTGGAGAAGTTTAGTTTTTAAGGCACTCCAAACTAAAACCTAGGACCTCCTCTAAAAGTAATCTTTTCAAACACACCTCCCTCCCTGCCCCCACCCGACAAGGGAAAGAAGAGAAGAATATGAGATAGTTTGCTGGCAAAAGTTCAAACAGGGGACTTCCAGATGATCAGTTTCTCAGATGCCAGTGTATATCTTAAAGGAAGATTTTGACCTCCCAGGTCACAAACATTAAAATCCCAAGGCATCACATTTTGCTGTGATGCTGGCTGGAAAAGCTCAAGCAGGAGAGAAATGCACTGTATCTCTCAGTACTCAAAGTGTTAACATACCACAAAGGCATATGCAAGCAGGCAGATCCCATCCCCTCTCCTGCCCCTGCAGGAAAAGGGGCAGGGAAGTTTATATTTTAATTTCCTGAAGTTTCACTCAGTGTGTTTCACTGCCTGTATAAGCCAGATGTGTGGTGCCCGGAGATTTACCTCATCCATTCAGTATATCTCAACAGAAGTTTAAAACATACCGAGCTGCAAATTGCCCATTTTAACTAAACCTCTAGGATGCATTTGTGTGGAAGAAGCAACATTGAGTTATAAACCAACAAGACAGATAAAGAAAAATGGAGCAAAAGCAGGCTAAAAGCAAAGTCTCCTCTCACCATATGAAGATGACCCAAGACAGAGTTGTCCCAAATCAAAGAAGAAAGTCACAAGTACATGGAATTAAATTTCTTAATATCATGAGACACAGTTATGACCACAGCATGGTGCACACAGACCAGGAAATTTGGCAACAGGACTTAATAAACAAAACTCATGCTTCTTCAGCAATTCATCATTCAATTCACCTTGGCACTGGCCTTTTCAGGCATTATTTGCCTGGTTGTCTCATCTCCTCTGACTGCATGGGATCACACCACAGGGGCACCAGTGGGAACACTGGGAAGAAGAGCCCATGCAAGCTTTCCCAAGTTTTGTGCCTGATTCATCTTGCTTCTGCCCCACCTCTGCATCACACCCAAAAGAACAGGGTGAGGATTTGGATCCACAGAAGCTTGACCATTGGATGTCTTTGGGAGAGCAGCCCTCCTGGGACAGAGGCAGAAGTGGAGAACACACTGTCTGCCTGGAGAAGAAAGTGAGAAGGGATCTCTGGATCCTTCCAGCTCCATGGTGAATGACAGATCACCTGGCGAGGGCTGTGAATGGAGGAATGTTTGGGGTGGAAAAAAACATCAAAAATTTTAAAATACCATAGATGGATTCTGCCTAAACAAAGCATTAATCAGCACAAGGTGCCAGAGGGGAAGACGATCACTGTACAAACTCCTCTGGAATCTCAGAGTTTGACGAGTTCCTTGATCCACGAAACAAAAATAGGCAGGCCACCATCTCCCCACCCCCAGTACCCATAGGTGCATCTATCTCTTGTTGAGAGAAACAGAGAGGAACATTCTTTGAATATTAAGACCTGACTTGTGCAGCACTTTTCAAACTTGTAAGCCAGAAAAAAGTGTCCGTATCCAGGAAATCTCTTAGAAATATCTTAACCCTAAACTTTTCAAACACACTCTGCTCCTCTCTTTTTTGTCTTTTGCTGAATTAACCTCAACATGCCACTGTTTTCTTATCCAGAACACAGAGAAGATGGAAAGCAATTAACTTTTCTAATATTGGTGTGGTAAACTAAGACTACAAAACTCTAATAACTGTCTTATATCTTTACATTTAGTGTGCAGTGAATGGAAATCACTACCACTGCTTTCAGCTTAGGTAAATACTGTAAGTTTACCAACATACCAGGAGCCAAGCGGAAAAACTTCAGGGAACTACCAACTTCAAAATCCCCGAAGAAGGGTATAAATTAAGAGTATCTTTAAAATTAGGATAAGCAAGTAAATATAGGCATAATTGAATCAATATGTAAATACTTCACCAACCCACAACTGCTAAACATGGGGTTTTTACAAAAGTAAAGTTGTAACAGATGAGAAAAAAATTCCTATTTGCAAAAACAGTTGTCCATTAACTAATGAAAAACACAGACTACTTTTCAAGCTGCAGAACATGAAAGAAAAGCTTTAAAATAAAGTGGAAAAGATGTGTTTCCTTTAAAGATAAAAGTAGAAATAAAAAAAAAATGAACTCACAAGACAAGGGTACTGATCCATTACAGCCTTATGCACAGACATATTTTTCATCTGCACAATGAAAGTATGAAACCCTATCACCAACATAGAATGGCTGCTTTTCTTCAGAATTGCATCTCCCAAAGTAACCATTCAACAGACTTAAGGATAAAGCTGTATAATAAGATGGGATGGTTCTTTCATAGCAGGGTACTTTCATTTCACTAGATTCATTTTGCCCTTCACAAAGCTGACAAGACAGGAGGAAAATAATATCTCTGCAAGGGGATTCCTTTAATGCTATTAAAACATCCTAAAGCATGAAGTTACTTAGTGCATCCAATAATTTTTAGGATGCTTTTGTAACAGACTGTATTACTACAGAATCTCAGAGTTGACAAATGTCTCAAAGACTAGAAACTGAACCGAATTTAATTTCTCTGTATGCTACAGTTAATACCTGGAAATGCAGCTCAACATATCCAGGCGCTCCGTGTATTAAAGAGACACAGTCAACAGCAATGGTGTGGAAAGAAGCAATTTTACTCTTGGAAGATATAATTCACAAGTGAAACAGATCCCATAGATTAACTATGATTATGACCCTTACAGATTAGCTCTAAAACCAGGGAGGTTGTTGACCTTCCAAAATTCTGCAAGCAAAAGAGGATTTAAGAAATTAAAAGCTAGAAGAATTGGAAAAAAAAAAAAAAAAAAGAAAAAGACAGAGTGACCTCATCCATCCACAACTTAGCCAGCCATATACACACCGTTGTATTGTTGCTCCTTTTCCACAGATCCAGCACTTCCATATAAGCTGTGTCCCTCACAAGTACTACATCAATGTTCACAGGAAAGTTTCCCAGTGGAGAAGGAAATAAAAACTTTGAATCAGGGCATAGTTCTATATCATCACACCCTCACTGACATTCCTAGAATGGCTTATATATGTTGATTACTAAGGATTTATTTTTTCTCTGCCACCTCATCTCTGCCTTCTCTTCTCCTCTCAAAGGGAGATCCCCATTGAAATGTGGAGATATTGCAAAACAAAAGCAATTGGCTGTGGCACACACAGGTAGAGCATATTGAGCCCGAACTGGGTACTTAAGCCCAAAAGCGTAGAAAGGGCTTTTGCAAAGCTCTTGAAGCTTTCTTTCCTTCAGGGTAGCTTTCATGACAAGCTGAGCTTCACAAACACTAGCCAAACATGGGCACAGGCTCAACACTTTGTGGCTTTGTGGGAGACACAGGAAGACAATTATATTCCATCGTCTCATTTAGCGACTGAAATATTCCAGCTCTTATGCCTTCAGAAAATGTCTTTGCCATGATGCTGATTGGGCTGCTCCAATATATTGCTCAGTTCACCCCCAGCTGCCCACCTGCCTTATCCTCAACCTGAACATTGCAGACAGACGTCCAAATTGCTGTGAGACCCTGAATGCTGCTGTGAGGATGAGTGGAGTGCAGGACAGACCTTAATCAAATATCCCCACCTTGGGAGGGGTTTTCTGGAGAGAGGTGCAGCACATGGAGTCCTACCTGTGCTCTTCAGAAGCCAGAGTGGAAGCAGACAGAGGGGAAAAGAAATCTGCACCTATAACCCCCTAAATGAGCTTTATGCATAATGATTTACAGCATGCATCCTTTAGGCCCAGTTAGTAAAGCAAAATGGGAGTTAGTTATTGGCTACAGCAGCTCAAAGATCGCAATTTTACACTGAAAAAATGCTGTGGGCTGTACTAGGGCTGCTTCCACCTCCAGGGCACACCTCCCATCACTCCTCACCAAACAAACCAGCAAAGCGAGCACTTGGGAGAGCTCAGCCTACAAGCAAAATGCTTATGTCTACGACCACGGCAAGCTTCATTTTGGGACTGGAAAGAGAGATTTTACAGATGGAAATAAGAAGACTATTCTTACTGTATATACATTTTTTTCATTAAATATATGTTAGACAATTTGGGTTTCTTTTGCTTTGATATATTGAAATATTTGTGAAATATATAAACAGAGCATAGAAAGTCTTTGTCTCAGTGCTTTAGAAACAATGGAGTCTCTATAACCAACTTGTTCACACATTACTAAACAGTTCCCTTTAAGGCAGTATTGGTCTACTTTAAAAAAACGGAGATTTTGAACCTCCAGTAATCTCATCTAGTAAAATAATTTTTTTAAAAAGTGTACTGATATTTTTAGTTTTCCCTATGATGTCAGTAATTGGGTGGATGTACTTTTAATCACAAATTGTTTTTTCCAGACTCACCATTTCCTTTTGTTCTCTTGTTTGCTGAATTTACCACAACCAAAAGCCTGTTTTGGTAACAAGGCTAATTTGTTTATTCAGCTCGAGGGGAACAAAAAAATCCACACAATTGCTGACTGCAGAAACCTGGGCACCAAATCCATAATGCAAATTGTGTTGCACTTCACTGGGGAAAGGGGTGACAACAGCTATGCCAGCCCACAGCAGACTGTTCTCAAGCATATTATAAGAAGGATAACCATTTTCTGGCAATGATAGTTTAAATTCTTCCACTCCAATTCAAACAAAACAAGGAGAAAATAGAGATGTATTCAATGGCAGAGTGGGAGAAGTGGGTTTTGGCTCTGGCAGTGAAAGGCCATTCTAATGGAAACTGCTCTGGATTTCTCTTTGGAACAGCTGCAAGACAGTTATTTAAACATACATACATTTGCTTCTAGTATTTGGCTGGTAGGATCCACTGCTGGCAAAAGCAAAGAGAGAATAATGAATTTTTTGTTTTTTCTTGTTTTAAGCATTTCTGAGGCACTGTTGGAAGTCCCTGGTTCATCTCATGCCATTCACAAAGAGAGAAACTACTAATCACTTCAGAGAATACTTTCATCAGTATGGGTCACCACTTGTGATGGTTTTTTTCTGCAAACAGCAAAGCCCTTTGGGATGTTAAATGCTTCTTACAGAATTATTTAACTTTGTTTAATGCATTATCAGACTAGTCAGGTTTCTATGAGATCATTTTACTTATCCATATTTGAGGTACGAAGTCGTAACACATATACAAAATATCTCCAAATGAAAAGATCTGTTATGTTTTATTTCTCTCTCTTTAAGAACAGAAAAGCTTATCTAATCAGAAATCATTAGACTGTGATTTATTGTGATTAATTTGAGATCTTTTTTGCCTTACAATGAATTTCCACGGCAAAAAGCTCAAAGCTTTTGGGAATTTTTTTTTTTTTGTTTCATTGACTTCTTTGACTTCACGTTGTGAATGCTGTCCCCTAACTATTTTCTATTTCAGATCACAGCTATGGACAGGTAAACTACCTTGAAACTTTACTTATCCTTCACTTTTACACATGCCCAGGATGCCTGTGCTCCTAATCACCACTTCTTGTGGCTGGTAACAAGATCCTGGGAGTGGAAAAGAAGAGAGGAAATTTGAATGAATTAGTGCTTTGGGAGGGTATGAAGAAACATGACTGTGGCAAATGTGCTGCTTCAATGGAGGGTTGTAGAGAAGCACCAGAAGCAGGTCCTATGCTGACAAACTAGGTGTAAGAATATTTAAGACAGTATTAGTAATTTCACACCTGGTACCCAGAAGTGACTTTCAAAAACTTTTTCAAAATGTGAGCCTTTTGCTACCTGACACAGAGTATAAATCTTGGGAAAATACCATTTGCCACTAAATTAACAGGAACTTCTCTTATTGTGGTGCCACAATGAACAGCTGTGAGACTGAAGTCCAAGAAAAAACCCATCAGAAGGAGCTCTGGCTTTAAAAAAGGTCTTGTTGAGGTCTCTCAGATTCTCTCCCAGGGAAATAAGCCTGTTTGCCTGGTGCAGTTAAAGGACTGATGATAAGCAGAAGAGTATTTATTACTGTAACGTATAAACACGTATGCATATACATATACAGGTATACAAAATAGATAATATTTACTTCTGAGTATAAATTGACCTAATGTGAAGGAAGCCAACTATGTTGGCAATGCCAAAGGAAAGTTTAAAGATAGGGATTTAAAAAAAAAAAGAAAATTTAAGGTAAAGTAGCAAAACTCCTCTTTTTGCAACTAAGATGTCATCTAGCTCATGCAAGAGGCATGCAAGGTTACTTCCAAATTAAAAAAAAAAAATCCCTCCTTAAAAAACTAGTCTCTAAATTATTTCTGCAGTACACTGTGGCATCCCCTCAGTTTCAAAAGGCAAAATAATGTTCTCTGGGGAAAAAAATTATTTTAATCAATATTGTTTTCTAAACTGTATCCAAAAATTCATTCCAAACATGAAAGGCAAAAGCCCATCCAGCCAAGTATGAAAAGTGCTTTACTTCAATATTTAATCTAATGATTGTCTCTTTATATACATATCTGACCACGCCCTTGTCTGTTAAAAAGGTCTTCTTTACTCTCAGAAACTTATAGATGGCTCCCAGCAGATTGTCTGGAGATGTTATTCTTTTATACAGGATTGAAGACTTTTATCAACTGTCATGTCCACAATGATTTACTGAAATCTGTGGAAATTCATGCAAGCATTTAAGTCTTCTCATACAGGTACCAATTTTGAGCCTACTTTTACAACATGAGGATGAGAGATTGGCATTTTTTTTTCTACCATAATCTCCTATACTGAGATACCAGTCTTTCCTTTGCTTCTTGTCATTTCTTTTCGGCTCCCAAGTCAAATCTCATTGAAGCGCAGTTACTAAAACTTGAGTGTGGAGAGAGACCTCTAGATTACTAATCAATGACCAGAATCATATATTTATTTCTAGTCTTTGGCCTAGTGATAAGTCCAGGCAGAATTTTTTCAGTGAAAACTCCCTGCTGACCCAGGATATGTGCATTTATTCAACAGAACAGAAAGGTGACCATGCTGATCATCAAGTCCTTTACAAGTAGCAGCTCATTCTCACACTACAGCTGCTCTTATTCTTCTTTTGAGAAGACATTTGTCCTGAACAACAATCCCTAGACACAAACAAATATGAAACATGCTGCAATCAAGCAAACTACATGAGTGAAATCTCTTTGGAATAGAGGGTGGTGGCTGGGTTTCCAATATGGTGAGGGTTGGCAAATTGGCTGCATTGGACCACTGCCAGAAATACACCAAAGCAAGAGCTATTCACCATAGTTGAGGCAACAACTGTCTGTCTGGAAACATACCCTGTAAACCATTGCCCCTGCTTGGAACACCATCTCCGGCCTTGAGACACATTTTGTAGCGACATGGTACACCAGAGGGAATCAAATCAGACAGTGGGACTAATTTTCAAAATAACCTCACGGAGTCTCAGGCAAAGAAACACCACATTGTGTGTGGATATATCACATCCCTTATTACCCATGAGACTCTGGGAAGATTCAGTGGTATCGTGAACTGCCGAAGACCATGTTAAGAGCATTAGGTAATGGGGCATGGAAGCACTGGGATGCAAATTTAGCAGAAGCCATTTGGCTGGTTAACACTAGGGGATTTCCTGACTGCCCTGGTCCTGCCCAAACAAAATCCGTTCGGACTGTGGGAGGAGATACCATCACTGCACTACACAGGGAAGTGGCTGGGGAAGTCAGTGTGGGTTTTTCCTCCCACTAAGGCAAACCCATTTGTGGGACTGTCTTTGCCCGTGGACCTAGGAGTACTTGATGGGTAGTGACTTAGTGGGGAATGCAGAAGGATGGGGAGACATGGTGTGTGCCTCAAGGAGATCTAATCCTGGGGGAAAAATACACTGTGGTGTAAGTTGTATGTCACAGGAAGCAAAGTAGCAGGGGTGACATGAACTGATTAAGAATGAATTTTACGAGGAGCAAGGAGAATGTGATGGCAACCCAGCTCAGGCTGGTGTTGGTGCCCAATGAACAAGTATACCACTCCTCCTGTCCTGACCACTCATCCTGATGGACCGGAGATCTGGAGGGATGAAGGAAGCCCATCAAACTGGAAAATAATATCTGTGAAAGAGCGGTGGACAATAGTTAATGAAAATGTATGTTTGGTGGAGAGATGGTTTAAGGATGTAGTTTGAGCTGTATGTGTGGGTAAGAAGGGATTCCAGTCATGAGAAATAAATATAAAGGAACAGTCAGAAGATACGTGAATTGTGTGGCATCTGAGTGTGACATAAATGGTATGGAATAAGGGGTGGAGATTATATTTAGGTCTGGCTGAGCAGGAGCTCATTCCCCCATAAGAGCCTCCACAGTGCTGCTGCACTTTGCATCGATAGTTGGAAAGGTGCTGATAGCACACCAGTGTTTTGGCTATTGCTGAGCAGCACTGGCCCATAATCAGCGCTGTCTCTCCAACATTCCTCCCTCCATAAAGGGGGCTGGGGGTGGGCAAGATCCTGGGAGGGGCACAATCAGGACAGCTGAGCCAAACTGACCAAAGCAATATTCCATGGCATATGATGTCAGTTCAGATACAAAAGCTGAGGGAGGGCAGGAGGAGGAATGGGAGGCATTGGTTATTTTACAGTGTTTGCCTTCCGGAGCAACCACTCCAGATGCTGAAGCCCTGCTTCCTAGAAAGTGGCTGAGCATCACCCACTGATGGGAAGGAGATTAATTTATTTTTCCCTTCGCTTATACAGACACACAAACTTTCACCTTTTTTTTGATCAGTAAACTGCCTTATGTCAACCTACAAGTTGTTTTCCATATCATTTTTCTCTTCCCTGTTCCACTGGGAAGGGGATTGACAGAGCAGCTTGATGGGCAGCTGGCACTCAGCCAAGGTAAACACACTACCTTCATACAAAAAGAAGGCTCTGAAGATGCGACCCACAAAGACAGGGGTGCAAATGTGTGGTGATGGCCAGCAGGAACCTTCCCCCACAAAGGGAGAGGAGTCTGGCAGTAGCTATGCAGCCTGGGACACAAGTGTGCAGCATTCATCTCTTACCAGGTGTTCTGCTGTGCTGTAAAAAAACCAAAATCCTTCTGGAACCTTAAGAGAGACTCAAAAAGTAACAAAAATACACTAGTTCTCAATTTGAAACACAGGAGGAAGAGTAGGGCTAGGAAGCGTCTCAAAAGCAGACTTTGGATTTAGCTCATATCATATCATCACCCAGTACTGGATATGTTTTTTCCTAAATTCACGGAGTCTAGGGATCTGTGAAATACGGCACTTCTCAGCGCCTATTGCTGACAGCTACAGTCTCCTGAGCCAAATAATCTACAGCAAATTAGAATAACAAAATAACAAGCAAAATAAATATTGGATGTCCAATTTTTCTAATATCTACCTTAATTATTGTGGTGCGTTTTTCAGTAAAAGACACATCCTTAAATGTTTTAAGTTATAACAGGCAGTTGGGTCTCCATGAAGTCAAAAGGACTTTTGAAAATGCTTTTCTGAAATGAAATCTTGACTGCTATGAGCATTTCCATTTCTGTTTGTAGTTTTCACTTTATCAGTATAATCAAGTACTTGGTGTTCAGCACACAAAGCTAAGAAATCACTTATTTATAAATGAGTCAGACACACAGTGGATTCATGAAACAAGATTAGTGTGTTAATATTGCTAAATGTATTATTAATTTTACTACTGCTTTTCACTTAAAACTTTTCCGATAAGAACACTGAAAGTGAAATTTCCTTTGGTATTATTCCAACTTATCCACATTACAGCCTCTATTTTGTATTTTTTAAACACAGCAAAAATCAAGCTGTAGTGCAGTGATCACCTACATGGAGTCAATAAAGATCATATTTTGCCGTATATGTTCTTCTACAAAGAGTACTATAACACAGCAATGTCACGTGTATGTCAAAGTATAACAACAATGTCAAAGTATAACAACACTCTTAGTAAGTGATGAGTGTCCTTAATGTAGTATTTCCAGAAAATTCTCCTGATGACTTAAAATGAGAGAGGAGAAAAAGCTAGGATTCAATGAGGAAATAGGCAAGAGGTTTAATCAGTTACCTGCTAGAATTTCATCGTGGTCTACTCACCTCAGTCACCTCAGGTTGGGACATCATGGACGATGGCACCAAATCTGTGGGGATATCCATCGTAGCTCAAAATGCCCCTCCTGTCCCTGCACTGTCCTCTGCACCAGCAAGCTCTTGGTAGGAACACAGGAGCCCTTCCTCAGACTCTAGTCATACTGGTATTTACTCCTAACAGGAGAGAAAAAAAAACTGTTGAGAAGAACAAGAGAACTGGGTAAGCAGTCAACAACCAAGACCCTGGACTGCTGCAAAACCAGTCTGAGTTTGTACAGCCCCACTTGCTGACCTGGCCATTCACAACAGATTTGCAGGAGAAGTTTCAAAAGGCATACTGGAATTTGATCCAGAATAGGAAAAAAATTCACTTGACAATACAAACTAGACTCACACAAACTGAAATCAGCAAGAAGGCCAATGCACAGACTTGCTTTTCTTTCGCAAGGAAATATGGTCACCTACAGAACATTGGAACTGTGTTCCCCCCACAATTACAACAAAAAAAAGAAAATCCCCACAAAAGAATATTCATAGAATTACTTGCTGGAATTCAGAATACATTTATTCCCTCAGTTCAGGGATCACATGAACTTTTCTTCTTTGTTAAGAAAAACAACTTAGTATGACTTAAAAATGTGACACACCTTTTTTCCACATAGTCACAGATTTGTACATGAGTACACCAAATTGTAAAATTTAATCAATATAATTGATTAAATATATTCAACTGAATGAAGTTATCTCCATAGCTATCATGTTTACCAAGGTCAGTCCAGCTTCCACAGATACGTTCTTTTCTTTTTCTACTCTTGTGTGCAAAGAAAACAAACAAACAAGAAGGTGGAGGGGGAAACCCCTGTAAATGTCCAAGATATTAATTTAATTTAAAAATTCTAGACTAAAACTACTGCTGGCTTTTTCCCTTAGTGAGACCAGACATATACAACACAACCCATAAATTAGTCATCACAGAAAGGATTTTGGAGAGACACCTATTGCTGTCTTCATCTATCACTTCCTATTTTGTAAGTCATGGCAGAAATCTACTTGTGCAAAGTGAAATCAGCATCCAATAAACACACTAAAAATTATTCCAAACTTCAGTAGTATTTTTCAAACTGAGGTCATGCTATAGTTACACAGACAATGCCAGTAACTTTCCTGGCCATAAGTTCATTTTTTCAAAGGCAATATTTAGCAAGCCAAGAAAGAACAGATAAGTGCTGAAGGAAAGTTATGCTCCACATGCTTTTCTGATTCAGTTATGTCTTTTTTTTCCTGTCTTGTTAATTTAAAATCAGCCTTTGCACGCCTCTGTGGAAATTATTCCTCCCTCTTAAAAAGCATAATCTTGAAATGCCTGCTTCACATTTCAACACATCTCCACATGCCTTACGTCACATGTAGCTGTCTCATCTTCCAAGCTCTAGGATCACTTTTTCCATCTTTATATAGCTTTCCAGTGACCCCTATTCTTTCCTACTCAGTTCTTGCTAGTAGCATTTCATTCTTTCCACTCCCTGCTCCAAATTTCTTTTCCTATACTCATGGGGAGGGCAGAAAATGGAGACGTAGCATCTCTCCAAGATAGTCTTCACAAAGCAAAAGAACAAATGCAACCTTCAGGCTTCCTGTTATCTTTCAAAAATGAGAGTTGAACTAATTTTCTGAAATCCACTAGTTTTCATGGCCAGATGAAGGAAACAGATAGCATCAACTTGGAATTCTGACTTAGGGAAGCTTCTGCAACTTGACAGTGATTTTCAGTAAAAATGAACAGCCTGAAAATCCTCAACCCAACATATCTCATCAATGTCTTGTGACCTGTTGCAACTGTAACTTAAATAAGATCTCAGAAGACTTTTTTTTCTGTTCTTCTTCATGACATGCTTAAAAGCAGTGGTTTCACTGCACCAACTTCACAGCAAGCCATTGTTAGTTTCTTTTAAAATCTTTTCTCTTAATCCTGAAATGCTGCCACTTTTGGATGATGAAGGTGGGAAAAAAACTACAGCTGAAGCTGACTTTAGGGAATACTGTCTAAATCAAAACCAAAAGTATGCTTAGAATCCTGTCTATCACACAAAAAGGAGAGAAAACAAACATTTTTACTAGAGAGTATCATAAAGAAAAAAAACCTGAAAAAGTAAGAAAAATCTCTGAAGTCTGTTCACCTTACAGTGTAAAGTACTAACTGATCCCAGATTAATACATCCTGTAAACTCAAAGAAAATAAAACATTTGAACGTGATGCAAAAGAGGGGAGAAAGTAAGCAAAAGATCTCGTACAAATGTCACACTTTGTACGTCACAGCTGAATTTTTGCCATCTGAAAGTATTCATTTGGCATCACTCACCTCTGGCAGCCTTCACTAAACAATCCTGCATGTAATTAATTCATTCAGCTCACAAATAAATGCATGACCCCACCATGGCAGCCTTACCAGTCACAAATAAAAATGAACGCCATCCAGGGAAGAGCAACAGCAATGGCTTGTCCTGCCTAACATTTCATTTTAGTACTTGAAGTGATAGTTAGCATAACAAATGTTTTTCTGCTGTCCCAAATTGAGATAAGAACAATTTACTGGAAACAACAATGATATAAGCACACAAACAGTAACAGCAACAATATTGATAACATTAAGTATACATAAAGAAGGTGATTTACATGCAGAAGTGCTCAAAGACCAACCTGGCACCATGCTGTCCTCGAGACAAAGAACCATGCACAGACCCTCTGTGCCCATATTATTCTTCCCTACTGTGGGTCCCTCCTCTTTCTTGGAAGCAAGATTCCCTTACTTTCAGCCCCCTGTGGTGATATGTGTGGCACAGAACAACCACCTAGGCACGGGGCTCCAGGCTCTGACATCTCATGGCTACTGTGAGAAAATTAACTCTGTCCTAGCCAAAAAACAAGCACTGTGCACCCCTTATTCTATTCCATCTACATCATGCCCCAATCCTACACCTTCCACCTTTACACACATACATTTACAGATACACATAAACACAGATATAACTTCCAGAGCCAGTGGCCATCCCTCCAAGATATCTGTTGTGCTCATTTAGTCCATGACTGTGGGCTCTATGAGGAGCTCATGACTGGTGTATCTGGAGCATCTACACTCATTGTCCTTGGTAGTTACGGCATACAGTGGTAGTATCATTCAGCAAACAGTATTATTTAATTTAACATTACAAACTCTTCTTACCCAAAAAGCAAACATATCATATTTCCCCATCCCTCTGCATTAACCACCAAGAGCACTCAGGTCCTTGAACAAAAAAATCCCACAGATGGGTTTGCTTTTTCTTGAGGCAGCACTAATCCAAACTGTCTTCCCATACACATTTCTCATATGCATTACAGTGACTTTATACCCTTCTACAGTATTTGGAGATTTGGATTGGGCAGGGCCAGCTCAAGTCGTAGAGCAGAGCCTCTAGTGTTAGCATTCACTAAATGTAGATCCCGATGTTTGAAGGTCCCACTACCCATTGCTTTCAACATGGTTTTTGGAAGTCCATTGCACTGTTCAATTTTCACAGAGACTGGTGCACAGACTATGATAAACCCCCTCAATCCCATGCTTTCTGGGCCAATTGTCTATTCTTGAAATGAGTCCCGTTGTCAGACTCAATCCTCTCCAGGGTGCCATGTCTCCACAGGACTTGCTTTTCCAGGCCCAGGGTGGTGTTCCAGGCAGTAGCATGAGACACAGGGTAGGTCTCCAACCATCTGATGGTGGTTTCCACCACGGTCAGCACACAGCACTTGCCTTGGTGGGTTTGGGGAAGGGTGATGTAGTCAATCTGCCAGGCCTCCCCGTACTTATATTTGAGCCACCGCTCACCATACTATAGGGGCTTCACCCGCTTGGCCTGCTTTATCTCAGCACGTGTCTCACAGTCATGGATAACCTGGGAGATACTTCCATGGTTAGATCCACCCCTAGATCACAAGCCCATCTGTGTGTTGCATCTCTTCTCTGATGATCAGAAGCATCATGGGCCCACTGAGCCAGAAGTAACTCCTGTTGCCAGTCCAGGTCCACCCAAGACACTTCAACCTTGGCAGTTCATCCACCTGTCTACCGTTGCAATGCTCTTCACAAGCCTGACTCTTGGGTGCATGTGCGTCTACAGCACACACTTTTACAGCAACTCATCTACCCAGGCAGAGATGTCCTGCCACAATTCAGAAGTCCAGATGTGTGTTCCCTCTGTGATGCCAACTGTGTTTTTTCCATCGTCCCAGCCATCCCCAGGGAGCGTCTGGCACCATCCACGAGTCAGTGCAGAGGTAGAGCGCTGGCCACTTCTCTCATTCAGCAATATCCAAAGCCAGCTGGATGGCTTTAAGCTCTGCAGCCTGACTTGATCCAACTTTTTCCTCAACGGCTTTGCAACTTGCCATATAGGACTCCACACAGCAGCTTTTCATTTTTGACATATCCCTAAGATATGTCACTGTTGCGGCGCGTGATTGAGGTTCTTAAATTTGTATCTGTATTTTGTTATTTGTCTGTACTTGGTAGATTCCTTCCAAAATACCCACAGCCCTGTATCCCTGATAACACCTGGTATCAACCTGTCCTGGACCCACCCCTTTCCTTCCCCCATTGGCCCAGAGTGTGCTCCACCCAGGTGCGACCCGGTAAGAGGAGGGCACAGGGCCCAAATTGCTGTTCTGGCACATGTTCTGGCAAATGCACTCCTGGCACATGGAGCTGCACTGAATAAACACCTTTTCCAACCCAAGCCAGAGCCCGCTCCGTTCTTCCAGCCTTAACCACGCTCAGCCAGCAGATTTGGAGGACCCACGAACAGTTCGGGTTGGTCTGGGGAACTGCTTTAGCCAGTAAGCAGCCCCCATGGGAGCAACCAGCCAGCATGGCACAAACTGTCAGTAAAGAGAGAATATAGATTCTCATTTTCAGGTAGCTGATTATATGGTAAGGCCTCCTCAGCCCATGCCACCACTACTTCCTCCTCCTCTTCTGATGATAATCTGAAATTTTTGCTTTTGTACCAGTCCATGATGACATCTGGTGATTTGGATTTCCTATTTGATCTTGCTGTGTGATCAAGCACAACCCACTTAGTCCACGTAACATCAGTGGCATGAAGTGTGGAAAGGACTTTCTTTCCCTTTGAATACCCAGCCCGGTGCTGGGCAGCCAGGGTGACAGGAGGGACTGTACTTTGGTGCCAACCACTTCTGAAGCAGAATGATCCCCTCCATAAGCTGCCAGATATGCTTTTTCAGCCAGGGCGTAGGATGTCTTGGATCCTCTGTATTGCTGACTTCAGAACCCCAGGGGTTGTCCGAGTCTCTCCAGGTACTTCTTGTGAGAGACTCCAGGAAGGTCCATTCTCCCTGGCTGCAGTGTAGAGCACACTTTTACATCCTCTTCCATCCTGACTGGCCCAAGGGCTGCATGAACAATCTACTGTTTAATTTGTCCAAAAGCTTGTTGTTGTTCAGCATCTCACATGAAATCATTCTTTTTCTATGTCACCTGATAGAGGGCTTACAATCTGACTCTACTCTTGAATATGAATCCTCCAAAAAACCCACAATTCCTAAGAAAGTCTGTTTCCTTCTTGCTGGCTGGTGGGTACACAGCTGCTATTTTGCTGATTTCATCCACTGGAAACTGACAATGTCTATCTTGTCATTTTATTCCTAAAAACTGATCTTCCTGGGCAGATCCCTTGATCTTACTTCACCAAAAACCAGGACACCACCAAAGCATAAGGACAAGCCAAACTAATTTGAGCTGTTTTGAGGAATATAGTTAATACAGGTAGTTTGGTGTGTGCAGGTTGCAAGCTGAGCTACCTGCATTAAGTGTGTTCCTCAGTGGAACTGGTTATGATCTTTACAATTTCCTCCTAATTCTGCCCTCTCTCTGTTCCATGGGGTGTTGTATATGCAAATGAGGATAACCCCCTGCACTCTGTTCAGTAAAGGAGCTTCAAGAAGGTAGTAGCTGTGATTCAGTGTTGGGCAAAAGAAGCAGAACAGAAATAAAAGCTATTTCCAGACAGATGGTGCAGACCATTGTTGTACCCTTGCCCTAAAGTTCTTCTGAAAAACAGTGAACAAATTTTTTCCATGTAACGAAACTCCCCACTATCTCCCCATCAAATTTCTGATGTCTCAGCAAAGAGACTACTGTTTCTCCTGCCTCAGCAGATGCACTAACAGTTTGGAAGCTAGCATAAATTTAACAGTTCCAGTCAAACTTTGCTGATAGGGTGTGTTTGAAAACACATGTTTAACAGAGCAAATTCTGCACATTGGTTGGTATCAGCCCAGCTCTATTACCTGACACCCCTATCCAGAAAGCAGGATAAAGGGTGTCATCACATCCACTATCTATTACTATGGCAATAAGTACTGAAATAGATCTTGTATATGGCATTGATTAAATGTGTTCAATAGTGGTGACTGCAACTAAGCAGCACACCTTCAGACCAACTATTGTCTTAAGTTACAATGTAAGATACAACCAAAAGCATGTATTCTATCACCATTTTCATAAGCTGTTAAAGCCAGGTGAGGCAGCGTTCTTTATCTCTTCCATGACACATCCCTGATAACTCCCTCCAAGGGATATCTTCTGCTCACGGACCAGCAAGGTCTCACTGCATGTCTCATGAAATTACATCATCCCATTGTGAGATGCTCCACCCACAGGGAAGAACCAAGATTACTACCTGGATATAATCTGAGATGTAGAACACCAGAGCATCTACCACTGGGTTCCCAGAGGAAAAGAGCTCAACAATCATCACTGGAGAAGAACCAGACTTTACTACAGGATCACCACCTCAACAGAACCACATCCATCATTTAACTGGACCGCTATCACCACTGTGACCAACCAGGTGTCAGGTTGTATTCTGACTCTATTTTAAGCTAGTGTTTTCTGCCTTTATTTCAATTTTCCTATTAAATTGTAGTTCTGACTTGGAAGATCTCTCAGTGGTTTGCTATCAAACTGGTACAGCTACCAACAAAATGCCAAGTTACACCTGTTCTTACAGCACATGCAACACCTCCGTTGTCCCAGTGAAGACCAGTTCTACAAATATGTCCACCCACAAAACCTTCCTGTCTGCTGTTTCTAATCACTGGCCAGACTGCTTGAAAAAGCTACAGAGCTATAGCTTCTTGCCCATTTGGAAACTCTTCATAAGAATGAATAAAGCCAGTGTGAAAATGGATTTCTGAAGTATTACTGAGGGGTTGTTGAAGTCTGGAAGGGGAGTGCCAAAAACAAGGGACAAGTTCACCACATTTCCTATGCTGGCTGCACCATCAACCCCCCTGGAAACAGTCCCTGCCAGTAAAGCCAGACATTTCTTGAGTCTAGCTTCACTGTCTAGAAAAATAGAATGGAATTTGCTAACATATGAAAAGGTTCAGACACAACAATAGGAAATCTTTACCTTGCAAACATTGAAATAAAAACAAAGCAAAACCAAAACCCAGAGCAAGACATACATGATTCTGCCCTTTCCCAGTATCAAGAGTGACAAAAGTTACAAAACTAAAAAAAGTTACAATCAGCCCTAAAAAACTGGTCAGATTTTTAAGTTTAAGAATAAATATCGAAGATGGACTGAAGGTACAACAAAACTGAGCTTATTTGTCCACTTCTGCAGAAGAACCTGAAATCCTCACATGAAACAATTTGAATTTTTCATGCTGCTGTTGGACTAGCATGCTATAGGGGCAAAAGCTCTTACATATGCACTGAAGACAGGCATTAACTATACAGAATAAAAGATGCTTATATAAATACTACCTCATCCCCCAAACACAGTGCATATATTTACTGAAACCACAACTGGAAATCAATTTATATGTAGAAACATTTTTCCATCAAATCCCTGTCCCCGTGGAGGAGTCCCCTATGGACCTAGTAATTTCTTTGCAGTCGTCCATAGTTAATTCACTTTGACATTAAATGTCAATTCCTTGCAGATATTGTTTAAAAGATCAGAATTTTCTTTCACAGTCTGGGAACATTAATCCAACAGCATCAATTTCAATTCAGTCCACTTCTGCTCACAGAACTCCTGCTGTTGATGAAGCATTGCACTGTTTCAGCACAAACATACCCAGAGCAATTATGAAAAAGAATCATTTTCCAACCTGACACAAAAAAATGAACAACACAGAAACTGACTAAACAAAATATCATTAAGGCTTAGAAGGGAGGAAAGGAGAGGGAAGGAGACCTGCAACAAGAATAATGTAGTGTTTTAAATTTCAGTAAGTTTCACTGTCATTAAAAAATTACATATCAATAATAAATAAACTGGAAACTACAGTGGATAGTTGAGTTGGTTGGCCCAAACCCCAGAACTGGTTGGTACTAAACCCTCTCTCTAGACCTCACTCTTTGGCTGTATGTAGCACAACAGCATTTTGTAGCAGATCTGCAGAAGCACTACCAGAGCTGCATTCACAGGATGTTCTGTGTGATGGGGACAGATCACAGGAGGGCTGTCAGTGAGGCTGGCTGACACAGTCTCCTGCCTAGGCACCGAGTGAGAACAAAACAGCAAGTGCCATCACTATCCATCATCTGATCTCCAGCATGGTACCTGACCCACCTCAAAAATCTCAGGTGAGATCAGGATAAAATGGCATGGACAGCCAAGCAGATCAGATCACAAAAATGGTAGTATGCTCTTCTGGTCATTGAAAACCACCTTCCTTTTATCCCATGCACATAATCTGTTTTCTGGCTTTTCTCAGGGTTTTTTTACGGTTTTTGTTTTTGGTGGGGTTTTTTTTTTTGTTGGTTTTTGGGGGGGGGGAGTGGGGGTTTTTTTGGTTTTTTTTTTTTTTTTTGTGCTGTTGTTGTTGTTGGTTTGGTTTGTTGTTTTTTGGGTTTTGTGTCTGTCTGTCTGTTTTCATAGGATTTTTTTTTTTTGTTTTCAGCAATCTGAGCACTCAGGACTTTGACAACCAGAAAAACAGATCAAAAAACTCTCCCAAATACAGATAAACCCAACCACTGAACATGTCAAAACAGGTAATGCTTACACCACTGCTGCCCCTTCAGAACGACCATGCCCTGAACAATTGCCTTGGAAGTGATTCAGTGTTACAGAGATATAACAAAGAGTTCACGGATTTTATTACTGCTATGGTTCTATGTAAGTAACACATCTACTTTTGTGTTGGTATGATGCCTGCTTTGATTGCAATTTGTCAGCCAAAGCAGACATTCAGCTTAATATCAAGTGCAATCACCTCTTTAGCCATGAACAGCATTAAAAACAGGACAGCAGCATGTTTAGCTGTGTATCAGGTTGCAGATGGCTTTACTGAAAAAGCATCAGCTGGCCAGCGCACTCAGCTTTTATTTAAGCAAATCAAAACAAAATAACAGACACCACTTTGTAAATTTTAACTTCAAGATGCCCAGGTACCTAAAAGGCATCCAACAAAAAACCCCAAACCAAAACAAACAAAACAAACATGAGCTCATTAAAAGGTCAAACTAAAATACAGAAGCTCCAAAGTGTATTACTAACCAGAAAAAAACAAAAACAAAAACAAACAACAAAAAAAGAAACTCATGTTTCCTATCTTCCATTCTGCCTTCCACCAAATCACATCTGTACACCTCAAAGACTTTTAGACCTTTTAAAAGCTGGTGCAGGGAAGATTGCAATTTCCTGGGGCTAAAAGAGACTTCCAGTTTACATTACCTCAGTCTTTACTTTCAAAATACAGCTATTAGCTTTTCTTAGGTAAGGAAAAATGATGAAGATTTCAGCAGTGATCTGAGGCTAGGAATTTATTTCTACAGAAATTTTAAAAACTTCCCTTAGATTCAGACTCTTCCACAACACAAGGTTCCACAGGGGATCTCAAATCTAAGTAATTTGCATTCACAGTGCAGTCTGTGCTTCAAGCAAAAAAAATAATTACGTCAGTCAAACCTTTTTGAATAGAAGCTCTGTGGCTAATCTGGGGAGGATCACTGTTTGGCCTCACTAATAAAAGTACTACAAGACTGCTGTTAAGGCTTTCCATGACAGAATAGAGCCTGCTAGTTCAGTGAAGATGCCCCAGGTGGAGCCCCCTTAACCAAGCTAAATAGCTCCATGAACTCTGCAGAGGAAGTGCTGTGTAAAACTGTCTTTTTTCCCCACTGTAAGATGACAGACAAATCCGTCACCTAATCAGTTATCATGCACTGAATTAATTTACAAGAATCAAATAGTACCATCATGCAGTTGCACTCCCTCAGAGAAAAAACTGGCTGTCACAAAGAACATGGTGCAGTAAAGATACCTTCACAGTGATCCCACCAAGGCAAGGTTAGAGATCCTGCCCACACCCTCAAATAAAAGCAGAAGAGCAATCTGAATGTATAAAAGGACAAAAACCTCTCTTCCCAGATTTTCAATAAAAATAACCAAAGAAACCAGTAGAGAGTATAATATCCTCAAGCCTTTACCTTGCAGGGAAATCTTTTCCATATGCCACTCTAATTTGTCTTCTGAGGACAACAAAGGCAGACTGACCACCATCATGCACTGGTTTCCACCAAGGGGCAGACAGTTCAAGAGTTTGTAATTAAACTACACATGTTTAACTTTCTCCTTTACCTGCCCTGAGGTTCAGCCCCAGAAAGAACCTCCCCTCCAGATGATCTTAAGTGAGTAGATTGTTCCTGAAATGACAAGCTGTTCTTTCTTTCAGGAATTGTTTTTGTCTTGGAGTTGGTGCTTTTTGTTATTTTGGGGTTTTTGGAGGGAGAAGAAAATGTCACATTTTATTAAGTGACAGAAAGCATACTTTGAAAGGACAAACCCATAGGACTTGGCATTGTAACACGAAATCATGAACACATTCACCCTAAGTCATGCAAGTTGTGATACAAACTGGAGTCACATCGGCAGCAGGCTAATCCACAAAGAATGCAGCAGCACATCAGGTTTCTCTGCATACTGATGAAAAGAAATTTAACAAAATAAAGAAAAAAATTCCTAATCTTCTATTAACATCTCAACTTTTTTTTTGCTAAAACTGTCATGACTGTGCTCTCCAAAATTGAATCATACTCCTTTCCCTTGCTACATACAGGATAGCCTTTTTTCTGCTACAGATTGAGGCATTTAATCTCATTTGCAGTCAGACAAAACTTCCACTTATTTTATGCAGTTGTCGTTTTCCAGAATCCTTCCCACACTTCCCTGACCTAGGTCAGTTTGCACCATCCTGTGCAATTCTCTCACTTGCTAAACCTCCTTTCCTGATTATTTCCATATTGTATCTATTCCACACCCATCACTTGGGGAGCATTTTGTTGCTGTTTTTTAAACCCAGAATGATACCTCGTCTTCTCTTGAAGCCTCCTACTTCTCTGAAAAGCTGAGCTTTGTCTGAAAATTTTAAAAAAAATCTGCATGGCTTCCTCAGTTTTCCCATTTTCCTGCAGTTTGCCCTTTAAAGCCAACACATCAGTTTGTCTTCCTATTACTATCCAGCATCTCTAGAATTGTTTCAGTCATTATCTAGCTTCTCCTAATGACTTCCATAAGTGCTTGCTTGTTCGGAATTGCTTAGAGATGATTGTTTCTTTGCCACTCATAAAGGCTAGAGAACCTCTTCCCACTCTCTGGGGGAAAAGAATGAGCATCTGCCTGAATGCAAGGGATGTTGGCTGGTAGATGCATGTCTCCCGGGATGTATTAGGAGTTTTTTCAACACAACAAACAGGTCAGTATAAAATAATCTCACCAAACACACAGACACACAAAAATTGCTTTAAAACATCTCTACTAGCCATAGTACCATCTTCAAGGAACAACTTCAGCAGCAGCTCTACAATGTGTTGTTTTTTTTTTAACTGGTAAGTACTGAAATAGTAAGATATCCCCAAAAGTGAATTTTTTAATTTTGCATTTCAAGTAAAAGCAACATGACCTAGGAAGACTCCAGATTAATAATTCATGCAATCATCTAATTTCAGCATCATCTGACTATCTTAAATTTCCAGAACCACAAGAAATTAAAGAGGAAAAATGCAGCTAGACACCAGCTCCAGTAGAATAATGCCAATTTGCTCAGGTTTATGTAAACAAGTCACTACAATATGGCTGGTCTCTCATGGCACAACCACAATGAAGCTGCTGTCATATGACTGTATTTTCAAAATACACAATTTCATCGTACTGACATCTATAGTACCAAATACTTCTAAAAGAAGTCATTTCAAAACAGTCTCTGAAACTCTTTTAGATTTGTTTATTTCTACTGACAGACCTTTAATTTGAAGTAGTTAACTAAGAGGCAGAAAAGTTCAAAGTAACCATGAATAGCCCATCATTTAAGATACATTATTGACTGTTGCCAGCATTGTGTGCACATGTGCATAAAAGCAGCAAGTATGGCGAGTGCTTTTGTCCTTTTCTGTTATTAAAAAAAAAAAAGAAAAAAAGAGAGAAAGAGTGACAGAGCAAGGAGCTGCTCATTAGAACTATTCTGAAAACTGGAACTGAAAGGGTAGGGGACAGAATTTAACTCTAAATACATTCTCATTACTACTTTGCTTACTAATCAATATCAGTAAAGAAAATAACAGTGGGCAAAGACTTTTGTATCAACTTTATTAATTACATAGCCAGAGGGATGGAGTGCACCCTCAGCAAATTTGCAGATGACACCAAGTTCATTGGTGCTGCTGACACACCTAAAGGAGGGATACCATCCAGAGGGACCTGGACAAGTTTGAAAAGTGAGTCCATGGGAATCTCATTATGTTAAACAAGACCAGGGGCAAGGTGCTGTGTCTGAGTCAGGACAGTCCCAGTATCAACACAGGCTGAGGGATGAACAAATCAAGAGCAGCCCTGTGAGCAGGACTGGGGGTGCTGGTGGGTGAGAGGTTGGACATGACCCAGCCATGGGCACACCCAGCCCAGAAAGCCAAACGTGTCCTGGGCTGCATCAAAAGCAGCGTGGGCAGCAGGGGAGGGAGGGGATTCTGCTCCACCTGGAACCCTGCATCCAGGTCTGGGATCACAGCACAGGAAGGACATGGGCCTGTTAGACTGAGCCCAGAGAAGGCCACCAAGATGTTTAGAGGGATGGAGCACCTCTCCTATAGGAAAAGTCTGAGGGAATTGGGATTGCTCAGCCTGGAAAAGAGAAGGCTGCAGGGTGACCTAATTGCAGCCTACCAGGGCCTGAAGTGAGCCTACAAGAAAGATAGAGAGGGATTTTTTACAAGAGCATGTAGAGGCAAGAGGAAATGGAATGGATTCAAACTGAAAGCTAGTAGATTCAAATTATGTATTAGGGTGATATAAATCCTTTACTGTGAGGGTGGTAAGACACTGGCACAGGTTGCCCAGGGAAAGTGTGGATGCCCCATCCCTGGAAGTGCTTAAGGTCAGATTGGATGGGGCTTTGAGTAACCTGGTCTAGGGAAAGTGCCCCTGTCCACGGCAGAGGGTCTGGAACTAGGTGATCTTTAAGGACCCTTCCAAGCCATTTTATGATTATGGTTCTAGCAAGGTATAAATCACTATATCAGAAAGCAGGATGCTTTTCTGCAACTATCACTCCTCATCAGAAAAAGCAACAAGAACTTAATCTTCTCAACAACTTACAAAAAAAATTTAGTATTTGTATCCAAGAAGAAATAACAAAGCGATACAATTCAAGACTTCCATGGATCAGTAGCAGCGACTCCATTTGTAAACTCCACCTTTTCTTTTAAATTCAGAAAAGCAGTAATAGGCTGGCAATATCCTTTTGCTAGATAAAAAAATCCATCTGGATGACAACAAAATGTCACAATTCTCTAAGCAGCTTTGAGGGGGGCCAGCCTCAAAACAAATGCTTCCTTTTTACCCCACATCCACAAAACAGATGTTCATTCTTCGGGCAGAATAAACCACCACAAAATACAATAATCTGGAAATGCTGAAGCCAAGGAAGTTCACAATCAAGCATGCCAAACCCCAAATCACAAAGGCACCACCTCAATATAGATCTACATGCACCATGACCAGTGATACACAAACAGGAGTTTAATTTAGTTTATCTGAAATAGAAATTTGCCACTTATTCCCCCCACTCCTGAAAATACATTGAAGACTTAAATACATTAAAGAAGGCAACAGCTTAATGTGGTTCAGGCCACCACCAATGCAGACACAGGAACTATTTATCTGTCCCTCAAACCAGAAATAAGTCATGCACCTTCAGAAATATTTATGCCACATCTGCGTTGGTTCAACTGACTGTTCTCCAGACACTTTCTGCAGTGCTGTATTTTGCAAAATTATCCTGAAAGAAGTTTGAAAGAACTTAGAATTATCAATAAGAAAGAATTATCTTAATGACAGGATTTAAATTCCTTATTCTCACGTCACTGCTCTTTCCCAAGGCCACAAACAAACTTATCTGATGGACAGCAGTGACCCAGAAATAAGATCTTACCTTTGATCTTGTCAAAATGGAGGGGGAGCAAACCCAGTAGCTCAAGACAACAAAAATCCTGATGTTGACAAATGAAAGGCAATTACTTCTTGTCCATCACGCAAGAGTATCTGGTGTGCTCAGAACAATACACCCAGAATTTGTGAATCTCTGCTGTAAAATTGGGGCTGGTTACTATTTTCTTGGCAGAGGTCGACAGGGCTTCCTAGTCCTCACAGTCTGCATCATACTCCCTGCTGTCTACAGTATGCCAACTCAAATGCTTGGACTTTTTGTGGAACAGTTTTTATGGATGATCAAGAAGTAACACACTCCCCAAAATACCCTGGGAACAGCAGCAGCAGCTGTCAGGGATGCTTCGTAGAGGACTGCATCAGAGTACTGGGTTTTGGCCTTGGGTAGCTTATGCTGATCATTCTATGAATTCAAGATTTATAAATGCAAAGCACTACTGAAATATGCCCTGAAAGGAGAAATATGAAGAAAACACCAGGACTTCATCACCTTTCCCTTCGACTCTTCCCCTTTCAATCATCAAGTTTAAAGCAACTTAGGTTGCTGCCTATCTGAACAAGCAGGTAAATACATAGGATTAGCTCACAGCTTGACTAATTCACTTTAAGAATTGACTTGGATTAACTCTGAGTTGTGCTTAGCAGACAGGCTCCTGGTGCATACAAGAGGTCACATGAATTAAGTAGGCTGTTGTAAATCCACACCATACTTCAGTGATTATTCAGCTTCTCTGACTAGGTCCTCAATATATACAATGCCCAACAAAAACAACAAATATTTCAATCAGAATATTTGGGAGATGCCACAAATTCAAGTGAAAACAGAAATCCAGGAGGCAGAATGGAGTTGATGTAAAAACAGAACAAAACCAAAAAGCCCTATCTTCCAACACATATGATGACAGAAAGGTTAGTGTCTAAGCACTATCTACTCTGCCTCATCATTTTTTAGACAACATCTATTTTTTCACCTGTTTTAAAGAGAAAGAAAGGCAAAAACCCCAATCCTATTGGGCAAAAGTACAACTGAGTACCAACGGATTATTCTCAAAGAAAAAAGAAAATGAAAACTAACTAGTAGTTTGCCCCAAGCTCTTCCGTTGGAACTTGGTGCACATTAGCATGGGTACAAACTTTAAACACATACACACTTCAAAGCCTCCTTCAGACAGTTTTGTAAAAAAAACATAAGCCATAAAGCATTACTTGGGAACCACTAAGACTTTTTTTGTGACAGCACAAATAAACTAAAAAGTTCAAGGGATCCAGGCCACAAAAGGAGAATGTACTGAAATCCACCCACAAACCAGATTTTTTAGGCATCCCACAATTGCACACACCAGCTGCGTCCATGACACTAAAGCTTGAGGCCCATGCACAGCCACTCTCATCCCTGACACAGCCCACTTAGGAATGCTGAGTCTGATTTTTAGTCTCCTGCTACTGAGCAGCCTCTCTTAGGTCAGTCAACCTTATGGTCCCCCTCTACCTCACTCTCAGGAGATCTCACCTGGAGCACTGCATCAAGCCCTGGATCTCTGGACAGAAGAAAGAGCAAGTGCAGAGAGGGCCATAGGAATGATCAGAGGGCTGAAGCACCTCTCTTATGAAGACAGGTTGAGAGAGTGGGGTTGCTCAGCCTGGAGAAGTCAAGGTTCTGGGAAGACCTTATAGCACCTTCCTGTACCTATAAAGGCTTACAAAAAAAGCTGGAAAGGGACAAGGGTATGTAACAAGGGGTTATCTGACCTAGAAAGAGGGTATATATTGATTAATATTAGGAATAAATCATTTACTGGGAGAGTAATGAGACACTGGAACAGGTTGCCCAGAGAAACTGTGGATACCTCAATCCTTGGGACCGTTTGAGGTTATGCTGCACAGTGCTTTGACCAACCTGGTCTAGTGGAAAGGGTTCCTGCCTCTGGCAGGGGCTTGGGAGCTAGCTGATCCTTAAGGTCACTTCCAACCCAAACCATTCTGTGGTTCTATAAAAAAATGCACTATGGCATGCTGGCAGAACTGACAGTGCTCTGGAGAAACCCAATACCTTGACCAATACTTGGTCAGCTGGTGCTTTCAGTCTTGCAGCAGCCTTCTTCCAAGGATACTCCATTTAACCCAACAATTAGCACTGCCAGGCAAGAAGGAAGAGTAAAGCACCATAACTTACCAAATCATCAAAGTTTCCCACTACAGCAATACTGGCACTTTCCTCTAGTGGAGACACAGCTATACAAGCAGGAGATGACACTTGCAGAGTCTTGGGAGGAAAGGCAGTCAAACCACAAGAGGAACAGTCAGAGGGATATACAGAGCATAGAATGACTTCTGGCCCAATTGCAGGTGGCAGATGCATGGCGAGTGCACATTTGGGTTTCCTACCAACCAAGAAATGTCACCTCATCTTGGGAACTCCAAGAAAAGTCAGTATTTTCCCTCTCTCCTCTCTCACATGAAGCACAAAAGAACAGAGTGTGGCTTCTTTGCCAAAGCTGTTTCTGCACTTTTGTACCACTCTTCTGAGGGGAAAAAGCAACTGTTTTCACATAAAAATTATACCAAAGATCCCCTCACAGAGTATTCATAGCATATTAGGAACAATTTAGAAAGTAGAACTGAAAAAGCTGTAAAAAAGCCTCTCAAATAGAAATTTGTCATAAAGATCTGGGCAACTGATTGCAAAAAACTTTGTGGAAGAGATGTTGAGGATGGAAATACGCAGGATCATGGCATAAGCGTTTGCTCAGGCACATTATTTTTAAGGCATTTATGTTTTCTACAATCATGTAATTCCCTTCTGTCATCAGATCGTCATCAGCTTACACATCCGCTCCTGAATTTTCTCCTCTAGGCTGAACCTCCTAGGATGCTTTTGCATGTGAAACTTAAGCAATCCAAGGCAGGAAACAGAAACACACTGTACTTCTTGGAGAAGCAGGTACTAACCTATGCTATTCCTATCAACTGTTTGCAAAATGGAATAATTCCAGAGAAATATTTTTAGTCTATTCGCTAAATACCAGGATTGTTGTGATTTATTATAATACTCTGAAGTCTCAGTCAGTTTCTAGCATGGGCTTTTGAAATAGGACACTGTAATTACTGTAAACAAAAAGCTAAAAAACTAGAGGAGTAAATACTAATTCAGAAAAGTCTTCTTTTCTTTGCAAGGCTTCTGTACAGGGAAATACATAGCGCTGAGGTGAAGTTTTCAGTAGTTCCATCAAAAGCTTTAGGAGGAGTAAAACAATCCTGATATGTTGCTAGCCACCTTGGGACAGCTTTCAAAGCCCTGTGCAGAAACCATGCCCAGGGCAGCTCAAAGATACCTGGCACATTTCCACAGAATTGCTCTCTATGTATGACACATTCTGGGTGGGACAGCAAGGAAAATGAAAGACAGAAAGACCAATAAACTTGAGATATTTATAATGGTATCTTTTAAGTACAAGTCACATCCAAGATGATACTCCTTGAATGCTGGATACCTATCCACACATCCATTTCCCTGAAGTTGTTTATCCCACTGCAGCATCTCAGGAAAATAACTGGTGAATTCCATTTCCTTGACAAGAGGAATGCAGGAGCAGTGACCTACTGATGCACTGAACTTGTGTCTGTGGGAATGTAGCAACAAACAGGGAGACAAGTGAATAAGAAATAGCTGAAAATCCCAATGAATTCTTTACTGAAAGCCCAGGCTTTGCTCCTGAACCAAATCTAATGCTTACGTGGATGTTTAATATATGCTCAAACACCACTCCTAGTACATCCCAGTGTTACTGTGGCATATAGGACAACAGGCTCTTACTAGTTGACTGGTTCATCCTGATAAGACAGGAATGCCTGGAGACATTCTCAGATGGATGCAGGAACATTCAAGTTATTCTCCTGTACTGACAATTTGCCAATACAACATATAACACCCTAGCAGGGCTGTGTACACATCTGCAAAGACACCTGCCAAGTGCAATAGCCAGTGATGCAACACAGTACTAATACAGACCTTACTGTGCTTTGCTCTCCTTTGGGAATGACAAGCTTATCATTATCAGTCTGAATGTATGCTTCTCTATGCAATATTCCCCTACCAATTTCCCAAATGTTTCTTTATTTCAATAATCAGTTTTATATATTCAAAGTTAGCATGCAACTAGAGAAATGTGCTATGAAGCTTACTCCTATAAGCACAACCTTAGGCAAGATAGCCAAATTTCCCCTTTACATCGTACATTACAGCTTCACTACCACATGAAACCCTTCCCACTGCAACTCATAAGAGCACTGTACATATCTTGTAAAACTGTTGGTCGGGTCTCTACCAACAATCACTGAAAACACACCTGTCACAATGGGCATTGAAACAACAACTCAATTATGCACAAACGTGCATAATTTACTTCTATTAGCTGGAGTATCAATGAAAGAGCTCAGAAGCGTCCAGACAGAACATCAAGCACACATACACGCTGCCATTCTTTGCTACTTCATATTCGGTTACAAGTAACTGCGAAAATGGTTAGTAACACAACCATGAAACCTTGAAAGCTCTGGGACCCAAGAAGTGACACCACTGTTGCAGTAACATATTGTAAAAAAACACAGTAACCACAAGAAAAGGGATCTCACCAAGAGAGTCAGTGAGCACCTAATGCAGGCACACAAACAAACAAACAAAAAAACAACCACAGTAATGACCACCCAGTGGAGGCAAGGTCTAGGGCCAAGGTAATCTTCTCCTGACACTGTCATTGGTTTGAGGTACTAACCCAGTCTCCACCGATATATCCTGAGACCAGCCATCCCACTAGCAGCAGCTGGTGCCACTCTGACAATTTGCTTCTCCCTGATCCACAGCAGCAGGAGGGTAGGGGGGCTCGCCACCCACTGGGCTTCTGTACTGTGAGCTGAAGGGACAGTGACTGCTGCACTGATGGCATTCCCAGAGCCTTCCACCCCTCCTTCAGCCCTTCCACCTCACTTGATGCCAGCAAAACTGATTCAGAATTGAGCAGCGAACAAACTGGAGCTTTCTTCTGCACTAACGCCCTGGCTGTGGACACCCACATCCTGGCTCGGGGAGGCATGCTGCCCTTCACACATTGCAGCTATGCAATGCCACCCCCGTTCCCTTGCTCTGCTCACCAGCAGCAGCTCAAGGCTTCAAACACTGTCCGGCACATCTGACAACCACAAGGAGTCAAAAACAGACTGCACTATCAAAGACTAAACATTTAGTGAAACCCAGCGGCTAGAGACCTTTTATCAATACCCCTTCGCAGCAGACAAAACAACACTTGCCACACTTGAAAGCTATGTAGATATGAAAGCTTGAAAGTTTATTAGTCTTTCTCCTTTCCTCCAAACACTAACCTGAAGTATAACCACCTTAAAAACAGGTGTGACCTTTACAGCATCTCTCTTCACTGCTTGGATTCCAGTAAGTCTTTGCTAGATTTCATGTTCAGCTCACTGCTATTAAATAATCATCCACTTACTGAAAGAAGATACAAATTTCTCTATGCTGTAAACATTCAATACTCACCCAACATTCATTACTGCAGCTAACTTCTTCTTAACAAAAAATGGATACTACCATAGCTATACTTTTCCACCCAGGGTGAAAACAATCATCCTCAAAAGGCAAAAAAAAACTTCTAAGAAAAACTTACTTCTCCCATAAATAAACTACCAGCACTATTTCATATCTGCCATACACATCCTAAAAAGATGGGGAAGAGGGAGGGAAAGGGGCCTGCAATGAAAAACAGTAAGCACTTCCTTTGCCAGATTTTTACCACTTACAATCTCCAGCATTCTGCACAGAAAGATCTTGCCTTTGATGTCAATCCAATGCTTTCAGGCTTGCTCCTGCAAGCACTGCAATATGCAATACATTTTCTAGCTGGCAAAGAAATGGATGTACTGCATAAAGTGCCTGTGAAATCCATCCTACTCCGAAGGCCACTGTGGCATATAAATTCCTACAGAAAAGCCAGAACAGTCTGTAATACAGCAACATGAGGCCTACAGCAAACTGAGGATTATCATATATGACTATCAAACTCACAGACATTTTTTTCTGCAGTTTCAAAAATCTATTTCAGGAGGTGTTTGTCTCTTAGTCACAGTCAGAACTAAAACCAGAAAGATAATATTGGGCTCTCATATCACCTTTGTATTTTTAAAAAGAAAATGAGAGGTCTTCCAAATTTTATTCAAAGTATATCACAGAGAAGCCAAAAAAAAGAAAAAAAAAAAAGAAATTCCAATGACTGTCAAGTTAAAGAAATCTCAAACAAAGACAATTCAGTTGGCATAAAAGTCTACATACGGTTCTCAGCAATACAGTATCTGTACTCCCAAAATATGTTTCCTTCTAAAAGAGATACAGCCTACCCACTTTTGCAACTGAAGGCATTTCTTTTGCCGCTGATCCACACCACCTATTATTTCAGCAGCAGAACACATTGCAGTGTGTGAGTGGGAAACAGCAAGGCACAACACTACTCCTGTTTCCCCAGCACAACCAGCAGACAGGCCATTATCCATCACAAAGTCCACCAGGACAAATCTTCAAGGCACTTGAAAAGCAAAACACTCTGCACACACCCCAGGCCAGAGCCCTGTTCAGGCTATTTATCCTGGGAGTGGCTCGAGGAGGAGGGATGTGGTTCCTCCTCTCACGCTGTGCTGCTGGCAGGGGCAGGCATGCCTTACCTAGACTCCTCGTACCACAGCAGCCCAGCAAGTCTGTGGCTGTTTTTGCCTGCCAGAAACAAAGGGGGAAGACTCACTTTCTTTTTAAGAAGAAATACTTCTTTACTTCTTGGGTAGATGCACCAGTGCTCTCCTCTTTATGTGCACTAATCTAGCTGCCTACAGCATCTGGGTAAAGAAGGAGCCAGATCCAGTAGGAAATAGGTAAAGGACTGAAAAAAATGGTCAACAAACTATTCCAGGCTATGCTTATCAGGAAATTCTGGGCACTTTGCACTAATCCTGTTGTTCCTCTGCAGAGAAATACAATGCCTTAACCACCTAAAAGTTCTTTGTCAAGAGCATGTAAGAGAAATGCCACGGTCATGGAATTGCCATGTGAGATGTGGACACACATACTGTCCAAACCAGCATTAGTACATAGGCTCTTTTCTTTTCTCGTGCTCAGTGTTGCACAAATAGAAACAGTACTTTCAACAGTTAGACACCAGTCACTAAAAAACGAAAACTGATCCTAGAGTGCAACCTTCAGCCAAACAATTACCAAGATTTTGCAAGCCAGGTGTGCTGTTAATCAGCTTGGGAGTATGGAAAGTGTCAGGCACTCAAGAAACACCATGGGAGGAGAGAAGGACAGGCACTTCTCAGAATTCTCCCCTACTATCAACAAAAACCAAACCAAGACATCAGACATTCAGATGTTCACTGTCATGTGTACCAGTACATCAACAGAAGTGCAAGAATGCACAGGCAATGCTTCTACATATTTTAAAGAAACTAAGCTTGAAATACAAAGGAAGAAAACAAAAATTCAAGTTCCCTTACATGTAAGGAGAAAAGCAGCTCTCATTTCCTTGACAGAACTTTCTTCTGCCCTGGGGATTATTTTTTAATTCTGTCAAAGCAACACAACAGCCTCACACCTGATTCAAAGTCCTTCAGTGCCAATACAGATTTTGCCACAGACATCAATGGACCATGGATGAAGCCTTCAGCTTTTGCTTTAGCTATGAAGAAAAACACATGGGGGAAGACATGAAGGCTCTAAGTTTAGCCCCAATGCAGCACTGCTGAGGAGTGCCATATCTCTACAGCATCAACCAGTGACAGCTGGAAGAGAAAAGTCAAATACACATCAGATGCTACATAACCACTGCCAGTTGAAGCTATTACTGCCTCAAGTACCTCACGATCAAGCATTTCTGCAGATCAGCATTCTCCCTTCAAATTACCAAAACCCCTAAGGCAATAAATGAAGACAATACCTAATTTGAAAGCAGTCTTAAAGAAAACGACATGGCAAGAAGGAAAAAGACACACTTTACTTTCTCAAAAGTTGGTTTTCTTTTCACTCTACTGAACTGATAAAAAAATAATACAGCCCATTGTGAAAGATGAAGCAGTGAAATGCACAGCATATGAAGAATTAATCCATGAGCTAAAGATGCTGGAGGGCTCAAATATTGATTGCTCTATCCTTCTTTCAGTAAAACAGTTGCATGCATTTTTTTTTCCCCCCTGGCATTACGTGTAGCAGCCACTCTTCAAATATCCCATTTATGAATTTAAGCTGACTTTAAATATCCCTTAAATTACATACATTTTTCTTTCTGAAAGGGAGGAAATTGCACTTATGTAGCAAATTCTTATTTTGTGAGGGAACAGTAGTGAAACAGACAACTGCCACACAGCATCTGTTCCCACTCTCAAATTCTTCCACATATCCTTGAGCATCACCAAGACCATAAGTGATGGCCTGTGAAGAGTTCCCCACTCAGCCCTGATTGCAAAAGAGCTGCACTCAATTTTCTTCTGCGTCCATTTAATTAAAAAAGCCAGCTACACAGCAACAGTGCTCAGTAAGTGCTGGCAGGTCACCACCTAGAGGTGCTCAAAGCCAGCTCTTCTGACATCTAGAGAAGGCAGCTCACCTCTGAGAGTGCTCAAATTGCTGGATACTCAAAGGAAAGATGGTGGTGGTGTCCCAAAGGAATAAACTGGTCAGAAGAATAACTTGCCTTTTGATTTAAACCTCTGAATATGAGACAAAGCAAGCTCAATATGGAGAGGTCACTGAGAAACAGCTAACTATCCAGTCAGGTGTTATTAAGGGCTCATCACAGTGATATCAAAGTGAATTCCATGTAAATATGAAACAAAGCAAAACACTTTCTTCAACAACCTCTCCTGGATTCCCCAAAGAGTTTAACTGAATGACACCATAAGACCAAGTTAAAGACAGATTTTTATTTCTTCCCATTTTTAAGCAGAGAAGGAATTACATTTTAGTCACAATCTTCCAGAGCTACTGATGAAAACCCCATGACCATAAAGTATTTTTGCTCACAGTGATAAGATGGTCTGTTACTCACACGTGGAGTTCACATATTAAAGCTGGGTATGCAGTGTAGCATTACTTTAATTTTGCATTTTCCATGTGTTTTGTCTCAAAAGCCGTTTAACCTTTCGACCCTCAATATTTGTTTTGAATAGTGGAGGAAGAGAAAGCAGACACCAGCCAATGTTTTCCTCTCTTCAACCACCACTGCTACTGCTAAGTTCTCAGAACAAAGTTTATAGCAGCCAATGGTCTAACTACTGCAATCTGTAATAGGGAGTGATAAAGACAACACCACACTGATCATGCAGCAAGCAGTGCTTCTCAGTATTCCTAAGTAACATTTCCTTGGTTATTTGCCATACAAAAAGGAAAACAACCACCGTTCATGTACAACTGCACAGGATGAGATGGTGTCAATCATTCTGGAGCAAAACAGAACTTAATTTTGTGTGGTTAATATTTAATAAAAAACGACAGTAAAACACAGACCTATCAAGTTGCTTTCTAAGTCCGAGCACATATCAGTTAAGGAGAAACATGTGGCACGCCTATAGCCAGTAATAGCAAGCTGCAGGGCAGAGCTTCACTTACGCCTGTGCACACAGAGTATTGCTTCAGTCCACTGCTGAAATTGCCAGAAATATTATTTTAGTACTGCAGTACAGCCCATCCTCGCACAAGAGTAACATACAGCCCTGGCCGCCAAATTGAAACATGACTCCCTGACCTGAGAGTGATTCATTTTAGACCAAATGGTACAACACACCAAACCTGACCTAGCATGCAAAAACTTTCTTTGAAAAGATAAGAGTTGCAGCAGTTCTTAGCAGTAAAAAGATTGCAGTTAACCCAATTCCCCCACACTTTGAGAACACAAGTTGCCTAGAGGGTCTCCCCCAAGTTAATTTGCCTTGCAACTTCAAAAAAACTCCAACCAAACAAAAAAAAAAGCCCAAACAAGCAAACAACTACAATTGAAAAAAACACACACACAGAAAACTAACCCAAACCTGGAGCAAAGAAGGATGGGGGGGAAAAAAAGAAGAAAGGGGGGATTCAGGCAGCTTCTAACATTCACAGACAACTGGAATCATTAAGGTGTGAGCTTGTTTCACAGAGATATCCCCAAGAAAATCAGATTCAGACATTCCAACATTTTTGTGATAATGAAAACTTTTCACATACTTCCATAGGAAGCAGTTTTTTGGGATGGTTCCCACTGCAGAGCTATTTAAAAAAGAACATAGGAAAAGAAGTGAGAGGAAGAAACTTGGTCCCTCTGGTTCCACCTCTCTCTTCTCACTTCAGTTTGCTAACGGCTTTTGTCCTCTAGCTTCCCTCCTGTTCTCCCCGCTCCCGGTCTTTCTTTAATAAATCACACCCTTGAGCTTGTCATTAATCTTCTCCCCGTCTTTTACCTTTGCTAACACCCCGGATACACGGACACTGCTCCCACCGGACTTGAGCAGGCTCTTCGTCCGAAGGACTGAGGAAGTCAGGAGACATAGGTGGCAACCATTTTTTATCTAGGACTTTTTCCACTGCCTTAATTTGGTATAAATAAATCCAAAGAGATTTCGGGAGGGAAGGGGTGAGGAAAAAAAAAAAAAAAAAAAAAAATTAAAAAAAAAAAAATAAAAGAAGCGGGCAGACAGACTCTAAGTAAGTCCTGTTCGCGTTCCTTAATCAAACAAGTGCCCATCACTTATTCCAGGCCAGCCCTGGACACGTTAGCCCAGCAGGAATAGCAGCCTGACCCGACGCCTCGAACCCACTCCAGCCCATTTCGAAGGAGCCCGTGGCCGGAGAGGGCCCCTGACAAGGCGCGCCGCCCCGCACACCACTGCGCGCCGCGGGACTTAGACCAGGTTCGGAAACACGAGAGAAAAAGCCAGAGAGAGGAGAAGAAGGGCGCCGTGGGCACGGAGCCCTTCGGGAATGGGGACCGGGCACCTTTTCGCGGGCGAGAATGGTGGGACCCCCCGCCCCGCTCTGCCCCCTGGGCCCGCCGCGCTGCGCTTACCTGCGGGGGCTGCGTGGGCGCGGCTGGAGGGAGCGCGGCGCCGCCGCCGCCGGCGCGCACAGAGGGAGGGAGGGAGGGAGGGAGGGAGGAGGGG